>SJYX01021180.1:697556-736843 GCA_006410675.1 Oreotragus oreotragus | reverse complement strand
AGTGTAATCGCTGCATCTTGCTTCTGAGAACTCAGAGCCCCGCTGCCGGAGGCACTGGCCACATCAGGGCGGTGGGCTCCCCCACCGTGGGAAACGGCGAAGCTCCTGCTATTCCCTCGAAAACTGAAAGGTGAAGCTTTGCTGGAAACCGGCAGCCAGTGGCCGGGGTGGGGCGGGGTGCTGGGTGGGGCTGTGAGAGCCACCGGCCCACGGCCTTCAGTCTCTGAGGAGCATGAATATTGGTGACAGGAATCGCATTAATTCACTTCAAAATATAGTTGCCTTTTTCTCTCAGCTTCATTTTTTTGATGGGAAAAAAAACCACGTAGATGATTACTTGGGATGTTTGTGGCCAGGCGGCTTCCCCTTGAAGTTTTGCGGTGGGCGGTTTGGTTAGAACCCGGGGCTTCCTAGTGTTGACGTTCGCTTGTGATCGGGTGGGGCCTCAGCTGCCAATTTAAAGTCAGGAGCGAGAGTCCAGGCCTGGGTGAGGCCACCTCGGAGGGACCAGGAGGAAATGGGACTTTAGGACGGAGGGGGTCTCTGAGGATGAGAGCTCCCAGGGATGGGGGTAGAGGACTAGGGGCACTCACAGAGTTTGGAAAGCACAGGAGTCCTGGCCTGGGGCTCCCTGCTGGAGATGGGGAGGAGCAGTCCCACGGGCTGTGGTGAAGGCTGGGGAGCTGGGAGCCTGCAGTGGGGGAGATGAGGCGACATGTCCTCTACTGGCTCCTTCCCGGGGTCTGCTGTGCCTGGTGTGTGGCTGGCATGTGGGGTGGAGGACATGGCACACTGGGGGTCAGATGACTGAGGGAGGGTCACCCACCAAGCTCGCGGCCTCCCAGCTGGCCCCTGCCGGGCACTGTCGGAGGCCTGAGCCCACGGGGCCTCAGTGAATGGCTCACCTGGCCAGATGGTGTATGTGGGCCTCGGCTGGTGTGGGGGCTCTGGCCAAGTGGGCATCGGGGCCAGCCTGAGCTGCCCACGTGACCTGCTTCCGAGCAGCGTGGGGAGGGGCTGCCCCAGAGGAGCAGGGCGCGGTGACAGAGCTGGTTTCCAGACAAACAAGAGGAAAGAATGTTTTCAGAACTGAGACAGAATGCGGGGCCGTGGCGGTGGCTGGGGCTGAGCATGTGGGCGGGCAGCCACCAGCAGGTGTAACTTAGCTGGGACAGAGATGTCAATCAGCCAGGTCCATGGGCTGCCACGTGTGGACCCCGTGTGCGGCAGGTGTTAGGGCCTCGGGCAGAGGGCGGGGTGGTCCTGTAAGGAGTAGGGTGCTGCCAGGCCCTGAGTTACTGCCATCTCAGAAGCTATAGTTTGTCTTAAAAATGTTTTTCTCACCTTCAGTGGGAGAGGTGTACAATACTTGGACGCACACGCGTGTATAGCAGACTGCCTGGGTGCTCTGCCCCTCCCCTGTGGACCCTCCCTCTCTGGAGGGCTGGGGCAGGGACCTGCGAGGGCCCCTGCCTGCGGGCAGAGCCAACTGGTGGAATTTCCTCCAGGTGGGGAGGGAGCCCCACTTCTTACCTGTGCCCGTCACCACCAGGAGGAGGGGGATTTCCAGCCCCTGCGGGAGGCTCCCCGCCCGAAGCTTCAGGTTAACCGTTAAGCAGAGAATCCTGTCTCTTGGTTCAGATTTTAAAGGCACCGAAGACACAGAACAGCCTCTGCCTTGGGGCACCAGGATGAGAGCTCTGTGTGGGAGGAAACGTGTGCACATGTGTGCACGCGTGCCCATGCTCGTCTCCCCCACGCCCCACAGTGCCGGCATACCAGCCGTCCTTCTGTCCCAAGGGCCCCGGGGGCTTGTCTTTCCTGTCTCCTCCGAACCCGGGTGGCTGTGGGGTCAGGGAGAGCCTGGCACGGCCTCCAGAGTGTTGGGAGAGGCAGTGCTTGTCCAGCCAGGGCGCAGAGCAGAGGGGCTGTCCTCATGGGCCACTCCTTCTAGACAGAAGCACAGGGCTTCATGAGGGCAGCATACACACGTCCAGGCACGTGGGGCCAGCACCACACATGCGTGTCACACATGTGGCTGACACACGCTCCCAGGCACACATCACACCCAGGCCACCGGGGTGCTTGACCAGCAGTGCATGTTGGGTCTGCGTGGGTGGCTTATCCTCTTCCAGGCCTGGAGGCTGGACATCGGAGACCCAGGTGTGGGCATGGCAGGTGTTGCCGTGTAGACAGCTGTTTTCCCTGGGTCCTCATGTGGTCGGCTTNGCCACCGGGGTGCTTGACCAGCAGTGCATGTTGGGTCTGCGTGGGTGGCTTATCCTCTTCCAGGCCTGGAGGCTGGACATCGGAGACCCAGGTGTGGGCATGGCAGGTGTTGCCGTGTAGACAGCTGTTTTCCCTGGGTCCTCATGTGGTCGGCTTCTGTGCATGTCTGTGCCCCGACCTCTTATGTGGACACAAGCCACATGGGATCAGGCCCACCTGTGACCCCACCCCGCCATCATTGCCCCCTAAGAGGCCCCTTTTTCCAGCATAGCCGCATGAGGGTCAGGCTTCCATGTGTGGATCGTGGCTCTAACGTGAATTCAGCCCCTGGCGCCTCCTGCTGTGCTCAGGGACATGCAGCTGCTTTCTCACACCTGCACACCTCTGCACACACTTGCCCAGGCTGGCGCTCACTGTGGGCACTGGTCAGGAGGTGCCCAATCCACCAGAACTGCTGGCATTCGTCTGGGCTACTTTTGGACACTTGGGCCAGTGGCCGTGCTCCGGAGCCCCCAGTACCACCTCCCCTCCCCCATAGTGGATGCCTGACTCTGTGTGCTGCCCTAGCTCACCCAGCGACTCTGGGCACCCTTTGGTGGAGCGGAGGGGAGGATTGGCATCAGTGCGGCACCCCCCCATTTTTCCTGAGGGTTCGGCCCTGCAGAGAGAGTGGGAGTCTAGAAGCAGCGAGCCAGATGAAGGTATCCCAAGACCATTCTGGTCTGGGCAGCTTGGCTAGGCTGGGCAGGGCAGGGGGCAGCCAAGATGCCTGGCCGAAGGGGCTCCGGCTCCACTTTACCGTGAGACAGGAGTGGGAGTGTCCTGTGGTGGGTGCAGACCAGCTGGGCTGGAGAACTGGCCTGGGCCTAGTAGGGCTGGGGGAGCTGTGGGTCCCCTCTCGGACCCTGGGTCTGCTGGCTGGGCTGGGCTGAGCTGAGGCCTGTGGGCCCCAGGCCAGAAGAGAAGGCTGGAAGTAGGCTTCCCAGACTAGCTGCCTTCCAGCACTTCCTGGGGCCCTCCTAGTCCCCTCCTGGTCCCCTCCTCCTGCCCTCCCCACCCCTCCCCCGCAGCCCTTATAGCCACATCCTGCAAGGAAAAACCCCAGACTCCCAGAGCCTCCGAGCTGAGAGGAGCTGAGAATGTGCGTGGGGACCCAGCTGCCCAGGGTGCCAGGCTCAGCCCTCCTGCTCCTCGGGCTCGTGCTGAGTGCTGTGGCCCAGCCCCGCTGTACTGGGGACACCTACCCCAGTGGCAACAGGTGCTGCAAAGAGTGCCAGCCAGGTGAGTGGCCTGGACATGGAGTTGGGGGGGGGGTGCCTGCAGGCACCTAGGACCAGGAGACAGGGTCGGAGGACACGGATGGGGCGGCAGGGACCTGCAGATGGGATCACACACTACAGGTGTCGTGAGGCAAGTGGCGTTGGGTTAGTGGATGATCTGGAGCCACGCCTGGGATGACGGGCCAGCCAGAGGCTGGGTGGGGCTCCTGAGGGAGCGGGCTGTGCAGAGCTCTGACCCCGGCCTCCCTCATCAGGTTATGGGATGGAAAGCCGCTGTATCCACAACCGGGACACAGTGTGCAGCCCGTGTAAGCCCGGCTACTACAACGAGGCCGTCAACTATGAGCCCTGCAAGCCCTGCACCCAGTGCAGCCAGAGTGAGCGCCACGGGTGCCTGGCACCCACGTCAAGACTCGACCGTGGCGGGGGCCTGCCCTGCCGCCCGGGCCCCCACAGCCAGCTGAACCGACCCACAGGGCACCTCCCCTTCCTAGGGGGCCAGGACCACGTGGCTTTTCTCGGTGGGGGGGCGGGGGTGAGACCCAGAGTCAAGGGCTGCAGAGGGTCCTGAGCAGACTGGAGGGTGTTAGAAGGGTGGTCAGAGCTGCCGCGGGTGACCCTTGGGGCTGTGTGACCAGGAGGGATGTGGTGTGCGTGGTGAGGGAGAACTAGAAGCCGCCCAGCTGTGAGGGGCTGCTGGTCGGGAAGGTGGCTGTGGACCCTTGACCCCCATCCTCAGCTTGCTCTGCAGCTCTGGTCTCCCCACTGACCACCCACCCCACCCAACCCTCAGGAAGTGGGAGTGAACCCAAGCAGAGATGCACACCCACCAGAGACACGGTCTGTGGCTGCAGGCCGGGCAGCCAGCCCCAGGACAGCTATGGCTACAAGCGTGGAGTTGGTGAGGGGGCCTTGGGAGCTATGTGGAAGAAGCATGTCCCTCACACGCTGTCACTGCTCCTCCCAGAGCCCCCAACCCAGCCCCAGCTGAATGCCCCTTCCCTAGCAGATCACACTAAGATGGGGGTGGGGGTCTCCCAGGTCAAGGCCCACGGGTGGCATGCAGGTGGGGAGGGGCTCTCGGAGACCCTGGGGAATGAGTCTCTGGGCACCCCAGGGGTGGCAGATGGGCAAAGCCTGCTGACTCTGTTGCAGACTGTGCCCCATGCCCACCAGGACATTTCTCCCCGGGCAATGACCAGGCCTGCCAGCCCTGGACCAAGTGAGTGTCCCTGTGGCCAGAGGGCTTGGGTGGCCTGGAGTCTGGGAGCCAGGGGCCAGTTCTGGGAGTAGGAAGCTGCTTGTTGGGAGCTCCTGGGCCTGAATCCCTGTAGCCCTTGCCCCGCCCCACTCCGTGATGGTCCGTGCCCCCACCATAACCCCTGCTCAGCCCTGGCCCAGCCTCCCACTGGCCTTTCTGCTGGGTCAGAGTAGGGAGCCTGTGAGACCCCAGCCGAGGCCCCGGGAGTGTGAGAGCCTCACTCACTCACAGCGGAAAGGTTCCTGTCCTTATCGGGCTGAGCCAGAGCAAGCAGGAAGAGAGTAGACGGGGGTTTGGGAGAGGAAGGTACAGGTGGGAGCAGGCTAAGCGCAGGAGGGCCCGGCGGAGTCTGCGGCCCCTCTCCTCACCACCTTTGGCCTGGACTCTGATGCTGCCTGAGTGACCCCTGCCAGTGTGGACCCCTGTTGCTTCCCACATCTCCCTGGTACTGCCCCAGTTCTGGGCCCATGCCACTGATGGGGGAGGAGACGGGGGACTCTGGCCTGATCAACACCCTTGCCCGCCCTCAGCTGCACCTTGTTAGGAAAGCGAACATTGCGGGCGGCCAATAGCAGCTCGGATGCCATCTGTGAGGACAGGAGCCCCCCGGCCACACCACCGTGGGAGACCCAGGGCCCCCCAGTCCAGTCCACTACTGCCAAGCCCACCACCTCCTGGTCTAAGGCCTCACAGGGGTCCTCCATGCCCTACACAGAGCCCCCCAAGGGTAAGGGGACCTGGCCTTGCCCCAGCAGGGCCCTCCCCACAACCCAAAAGGGGAGTGGGATGGGTGGGGAGGATGGGAGTAGAGACTCCCTCTGGGCTTGGTGGGGCCCTCCCTATTGTGGGTCCCTCGTTGTGGCAGACCCCACCCAGCAGGCCCTGCCTCCTTGTAGCCCCTGAGCTGTCCGCTGTCCTGGGCCTTGGCTTGGGCCTGGGCCTCCTTGCCCCTGTGGCTGCCATGCTGGCGCTGCTCCTCCACCACAGGGCCTGGAGGCTGCTGACCAACACTCCCAAACCCCCAGGTGAGTGCTTGTGGCGGGCCCCAGACCAGACGGCCTCCCAAGGTATGGGACCCCTGCCCACCTCTCACCTCTTGCCCGTACCTCCTCCCCAGGGGGAAACAGCTTCCGGACCCCTATCCAAGAGGAGCACACTGATGCTAACTCCAGCCTGGCCAAGATCTGAACAACGTCTGCTGGGGTGGGAGCCGGTGACCCCTCCCCAGGATGGGGCCCCCGAGGGGCAGGGGGGCCCCCAGGTGCAGGTTGCCCCCCTGTCACCCCTGCGCGTGGCGCCCTGGCCCCTGCCCTGTGCCGTTTTAGGTGCTCCTGGGCTGGCCCTGGGCTCTGCTACGTATGCTGTGCATACTCCCCGCCCAGGGTGGGCCCCCAATAAATGATGTTGGCAGATGTGGGCCTCTGACTGGGCTGCCTGGGGCTGGGGGGTGGGCAGGGGCTCCCCTGGATCCCTCACAGATCCCAGGGCTGCTGTCCTGTTCCCTGGGCACATCCCAGCCCCTGTAGGGGGTGGGGGAGCCAAAGTAAGTGCCCTGGGGAGTCAGTGCTGCACCTGTCAGCCACGTGAGACCCTGACCCAGGGACCTTCCCTGGGACACTTGGGAGGGGCTGGCAGGGGCTGGCCCCAGCGGTCATCCAGGACCACCCCTCGGGTTGCTGGGGCTCCTCCCGGGAGAGGGCACAAGTGTCCGTTTCTTCTCAAACCCCATGCCCTGCTAGACCCAAGTGTATGGTGACCCTATGACCCCCACGACACCTGCAGGGCCCCCGAGTCCCCTGAGACCAGATCCATGCCCTCGGGGAAACTGGATGCTTCTGACAGGGCTGATTCTTCATCCACCCTGGGCGGGAACAGAACGGGCACCACTATGCAGAAAGGTTCCCAGGTGGGAAACCTGTGTCCATGGACAGCAGAATGGGCTGTAAAAGCCCACATGGTCAGACCACCCTGCTGATGAGCACTGGGGGTGGCCCTGGCTTGGGCAGAGGTGTGGACTTGGGGCGAGTGGCCAAGGGCTCACTCAAGGTGTGCAGGTTAAACAGCTCAGGGAGCCCAGGTCAGTGTGGAAATGCTCTGCAGTGGATAAACATTTGTGCCCTGGGTGTTCAGACAGATTGCAGAGCTACAGTGAACTGAAATAAAAGACTCCCGAGCTGCTATTGGGTGGGTGGTGGAGCATAGAAAATCCGGGCAAGAGCCCGAGGCCTCACCTGGTGCAAATGAACGCCTGGCTTGCTCTCACACCTCTCCCCGCCAGTGGCCAGGACCCAGGCGTTGCTGCACCAAGAGGGCCCTACAGCAGCTGAAGATCCTCCTGCCACATGTGTCCGGCTGCCTTCCTGCCCCCTGCCCCAAGTTTCTTGGGCTGGCTTTCTCCCCAGAGCTGTCCTGGAGGCCCATCCATCTCTCCTCAAACCTCTGACCCCTGGTGGCCTCTTGGGGAAAAGGGACAATGGGAGCATCATGTGTTCTTGGAAGGCTCTCGGGATGCAGCAGTAAACACACACCCTGTGCCCTTAGAATGGGCAACAAATTGGCACCACCGGTCAGGGGCCTGTGGTCCCTGGGCAGTACAGAGACTGTGCAGAGAGGCTACGGAGCAAGCCGAAGGGGCCTAAGGGAGAGCCCAGGGCCTTAGGGCCTGGAAGGTCGAAGGTCATGGGAAGGGGCTTCCTCCCCAAACCTCCCAGCTGCTCCTCAGCCACGAGCCCCCCACCTGACCCCTTGCCTGGCGGCTCCACCTCTGAACAGCTGACAGATGGACGGACAGAGGTTGATCACTTTCAGTTTGCTTTCATGCAGCGGCTAAGCACACTCTCCACTCCTGTCTCTGCTGACAAGCCTCCTAAACCCTGCTGAGCTACCCCCTGGGCCCACAGACACCCACCCTGATATGCCCACACTGGGCCCTCCCCACTCCAGAGCCCCCACCTGGCTCCCCATCCTCCTCCCTCAGCCCTCCTGATTAACACTTGGACCCCGTGTGGGACCCTCTGCCCCGTGAATGAGCGTCACTTGTGTGAGCTGAGACAAATGAAAAATGTGATGAGCTGCTCAAAAAGTATTGGAAAATACAGCTGGCAGATAGAGATCTCCCCCGCAGTGCCAGGTCACAGAAACTCCGCAGCTTGCGGCTGCGTGGGAGGGCCCTTCCGGAGCCTTGGGGACCAGAGGGCGACGCAGGTCCCCACCCCCAACGTCAGACTTGCCTCTTGTCACACACGACCCTCCCTCTGGTTTCCTGCTGCTGCAGGTGGCAGTCCCCTTTGCACAGACAGCTGCCCCCTGGTGCCTGCTATGTTGGTCAGCTTCCAGAAGGGCCAGTAGAGAGGACCTGGTTGGACAAGCATCATTTTAGGGGATTTATCATTTTTTTCTAGGCTCTTACCAGAATTGGGGTGACACCAACCTGGTACAGACCTAACTGTTCAGGCCTTTAAAATGAGCAGTGGCAGAAGTCCAGAACTGCCCAGTTCTCCATTCTGCACCTTGCCCTGGGATCCAGCGATTGCTCAAACCATCCTCCAGTCTAGGAGCTGAGCTGTAATCTGGTGGTTCTCAGAGAGGGCCAGTCCTAGGGGCCTCACCTTGCCCTCTAGCAACTAGAGCCACAGCCCCCGCAGAGACCCTCTCTTTTCTGTAGGGCCCAATTGCTTCTCCGAGGAGGGCCTTGCACATCCTGGGACCTGAGTCACAAACCCTGTCATTCTCAAACCAGTTTTCATGGGTCTGCCCTGGTCACCAGGTCAAGGCCCTCAACATACCTATGGGTGCCACCAAAATCATACTCCTGGGACCCCTACTGCCCACCCTACAGCATTCCCAGGGATCTCTGCTCATTTCCCCTGTATCAAGCTTCCACTGGAGGGCCAAGCAATCTGGGGAGGCTTCCTGAAGGAGGCAGGGCCCCAGAAACTAAGGTGAAAAAACTAAGGTTCATAGAGACAAGGGACAGTCTACAGCGAACTGCAGCCTGGACAGCCCCTCCTCCCGACTCTGCAGGGTTCAGCCAATGACTGGTCTTTCCTTTCTGGCTCCTCCTCTCAGGTGTCAGCAGAGCTGTAGCCTCCAGTGTCTGTGATGTCTGCAGCCTGGCAGGCCCACTTGGCCAAGCTGGGGGGCGGGGGTGGGTTGGTGGGGGGACTTGTCCTAATTTCACAAAGTGGGGGGCTTGTTCTAATCCTCAGAAAGCAGGGACTCGTTCTGATCCCTGGATGGGTTCTGAGGCTGCTCAGTGCTGGCAATCCAGGACTTCTGGGAGGTTGTGGGGTCCCTGGCCTGGAAGTTTCAGAGGATGAAGGATTTCATCCCACCCGCTCTGGGTGTTGGAGGGGCCTCACAGCGCCCCCCTGGGGAGAGGGGGTCAGCCAGGAGCCAAGGGGCACAGTGAGGAAGCAGTCCTTGTTGAGGGTTGTCCCACCCCCAGTGACTCAGGATGCTGTCTGCCACCCCGCATCCGGCGCCCACCCACACTCCAGTTCCTTCAGGCCTGGTGGCCTCAGGTTTTACATAGAAAACATTTCTGACCACCCCCCGCCTGCCCTCCTGTGATGTGGCTGGGAGTACATGTGGTGTTTCCCCTGACAAGGCACACACATTTAGGTCACATTTAGTTCCTGGAAAAGAATTCCTGGCCCAAAGGGCATGATCACTTAGGAATCCCCTACGGTCACCTTCACACATGGGTTTCCCAGGTGTCTTGTCCTCTGTGGTCAGTTGTTCTGCAGCCTACGATGGGACCCGCTCTCTTGGGGTCCCTTTGGGACCCCTTCAATTGTTTTTTTCTTTCTTTTGGTTGCACACAACTTGTGGGATCATAGTTCCCTGATCAGAGATTGAACCCTAACCCTGCCTAAGGCAGTGAAAGCACTGAGTCCTATTAACTGGACTTCCAGGGAATTCCCATCCCTTGAATTTAAAAAACAAAAAAATGTATTTTTTATAGCAGTCTTAGGTTCTCAGCAAGTAGGGGGAACCTTCCCCTCATCAATACCCCCTCCTCAGTCACTCAGTTGTGAGCGACTTTTTGTGACCCTGTGGACTGCAGTACGCCTGGCTTCCCTGTCCATCACCAACTCCTGGAGCTTGCTCAAACTAATGTCCATGGTTGCTGATGCCATCCAACTATCTCATCCTCTGTCATCCCCTTCTCCTGCCGTCAATCTTTCCCAGCATTAGTGTCTTTTCCAATGAATCAGCTCTTCACATCAGGTGCCCAAAGTACTGGAGCTTCAGCTTCAGCATCAGTCCTTCAGGGTTGATTTCCTTTAGGATGGACTGGTTGGATCTCCTTGCAGTCCAAGGGACTCTAAAGAGCCTTCTCCAATACCACAGTTCGAAAGCATCAATTCTTCAGTGCTCAGCTTTCTTTATGGTCCAACTCTCACATCCATATGTGACTACTGGAAAAACCATAGCTTTGGGAGCTAAGATGGACCTTTGTCAGCAAAGTAATGCCTCTGCTTTTTAATATACTGTCTAGGTTTGTCATAGCTTTTCTTCCAAGGAGCAAGCTCTATATAGTCAGCAAAAACAAGACAGGGAGCTGACTGTGGCTCAGATCATGAACTCCTTATTGCAAAATTCAATAACCCTGAGGACAGTGCATTTGTTACAAAAGACAAACCTGAACTGACACTTCATCCTAACCCAGAGTCGGTAGTTCACGTCCGGTGGCCCGTCCTGTGCTCTGCAGAGACGTGTGATGACGCGTCCTCGCCGCTGAAGTTTCCAGAGCAGCCTCACTGCCCCAAACCTCCGCCCACGCCTTGGATTTTGAGTCGCAGGGTCTCGGGGGTCCCGCATGGGAACGGTTCCTCGGGTCTCTTTGGGGCGTGACCGAGGCGAAGCTGCCCGCGGGGCGGGATCTGGGCGTGTTCGGGAGGGGCCTGCTTCCTAAAACCGCGGGGCGCGCGGCCAGGGGGACGCCATGGGGGCGAGGGGCGCGGGAGTGGCCCTGTGTGGTGTCGCGCTGCTCTGCGCGCTGGGCCTGGGCCAGCGCCCCCTCGGCGATCTGAGCTGCGGCCCTGGCCAAGTTTTGCATGGGACGGGGACAGACGCACGCTGCTGCCGCTGCGCCCCAGGTAAGGCAGGCGGGAGCCCCTGCGCGGAGGGCGGCAGCGCGGCGAGCCTCCCCGTGCTCAGCGCAAGCTTTCTGGGTCCAAAGCCCTGATCCCAGCGCAACCCGGTGGAGGCAGAAGTGGCTTGGGGATTAGGAATTTGGGGTTGGGGGATGGTGGTCGGGAGGCGGGGCAGTGTGGGAACCTTCCCCAAGACAGGTCAGGGGTCCCAATGTAGAGGAGGGCTGTCCCTGTTCCTTCTGAGTGGGTAGTGAGCCCTTGGCCATCACTCAGGCTCAGTTTGGGGTTGCACCCCTCTTTCTGCCAGCTCCCTGCCTCGGACCTGCATTATCTGAGTGGGAGAAAAGTGGAATGGGTCAGTGTCGGGGACACTGTGGACAGCAGTCGGGGAGGGATGGGCAGGCTGCCTGGAGCGTCCTGGCAGCTGAGGGCCATGCAGGATGGAGAGGGGGCGGGGAGTAGATCTCCCAGGCGACCCCCTTGTCTGTGGGATGGCTCTGGGTCACACTGAGTCATGCTTACCCTGGGTGAGAACAACTTCAGGGCAATGGGGGATGCAGCCAGGCCAGGTGGGTGAAGGAGCTGGGTGCCCAGGAGGGAGGGGCACAGCTGGACCAAGCCAGGGTCCTGCCTCCCAGACAGTACTCTGCCCAGCTGAGGTAGCCCTGCCCTGCCCCCTATTTCCCTGGGGGCTAAGAGGGGGTGCCCTGGGGAGGGGACTCCCCCAGCTGCTGAGAGAGCTGCTTGTTCCCTACCCAGATAAGGGGACCTGTCCTGAACCGGACTGCCAGTGTATCCAGCCCGAGTTCCACTGTGGAGACCCACAGTGTAAGAGCTGCAAGTACCACTCCTGTCCACCTGGCCAGGGAGTGCAGCCTGAAGGTAAGTGGTTGGTGGGGGTGGCCCGTGCAGGCCAGGGGCGTTGATAGGGCCCAGCCAGAGCTCATAGCAGCTGGTATGGAAGAGAGCTTGCTTGCAAGTAGGGGTACGGACACCCTCTGGGCAGATAGGCGCCAGTGTGGGGTCCTATGGAACCCTGGCGGGCAGGCAGTTCTCTTGTTCTGGAGTCTCAGCCCTCACTGGAGGCACAGCACCCACTGTGTGTGTGGCTCTCTTGGCCTAGGTGTCTTCGTCCAGAAATGATGCCCTTAGGGCTGGTTGTGAGGAACAGAGGGGTGTCCAGGACTGTCTGGCCCTTAGGCCCTGGCTCAGACTATGTCCAGGTCTATACCCACCCTGACCCTCCAGGTGGAGCCCAATCTGGAGTTCAGCCCCTTGTCTGGAAGGAGCCTCTCATCCTCTTAGGGAGCTCTTTACCTGGGCGACGGGGCCTGCCTGAGCACGTGGGGGCTGGGGGATTGAGGGCAGCAGGGGGCCGTGTGAGGTTTTGGGGCAGGGAAGCCTAGGGGTGACTGGGGCACAGCCTTACCCCAATCTCCAGGGCCCTCACCAGCCTCCTGCTCCCCAGCCTCCTGGAGCAAGCAAAGGCCCAGCCTGACTCTTGCCAGGCTTCAACCCCGCCCCGCTCCATCATTTGCAAGCAGATGCCTCCCCTCCCCTATATCCCTTCAGGGACCCTCCATTCAGCCCTGAGTCACAGCCTGCCCTGGAAAGGGGCACACTGGGGACCTGATTTATCCCAGGCCCAGGTCCTGTAGGCACCAGAGGCTCCTGTCAAATGGATGAGGTTTGGGGGGGGTCCTTCTGCTGGGGACTTGGACACCAGCAGGATCCCACCCCAGCCACCCCTGCAGCCACTGTATGTTTGTCTGTCTCCAGGCAACTTCAAATTCGGCTTTGAGTGTGTTGACTGTGCCGTGGGGACCTTCTCTGGGGGCCATGAGGGCCGCTGCAAACCTTGGGCAGAGTGAGTGCTGGTGGGGCCTTCTGGTGGCTGGGCAGTCCAGGCAGGCTTGAAGGCGGGGCCTCTGCTGTCCTTTCTGGGGCAGTGACCCCCAACAGCTCAGAGGACTGCAGCAGTGTGGAGGAGTGCGTGGGTCTCCGAGGGCTGACCGAGGGCTCTGTCCGTGTGTCCCAGCTGCATCCAGCTTGGATTTCCCACCCTGTTTCCCGGAAACAAGACGCACAACGCTGTGTGCAGTCTGGGGCTGCCGCCCACTGAACCATCCAGCCCGCTGACCATCGTCATCCTCGCCCTGGCTGCCTGCATCCTGGCCCTGACCATGACCCAGCTAAGCCTGCACATCTGGCAGCTGAGGAGGCAAAGAGTGTGGCCCGCAGGTCAGTTGTGCCTTGGGGAGGGGGGGGTCCCCTGCCTGCCTACTGATCAAAGCCCCTCTGCAGAGACCCAGCTCCTGGAGGCCCCGCCACCCCCACCCGAGGACGCCTGCAGTTGCCAGTTCCCTGAGGAGGAGCGGGGTGAGCGGCTGTCAGAGAACAAGGGCCACCAGGAGGACCTGTGGGTGTGAAGTGCAGAGGGCCCATGCCAGGCCCTCCCTGGAGCTGGCCCAGGCTGGCCCTCAGGAGCAAGGGCTCTGGGTCCCGCAGTGGGGCCCCAGCTCTGGGCCCGGCCCTGTTCCCCTCGATGGTGGAAGCAGGTGGGGGATGGTGACAGTGACCAGTGCCCTGGATCATGCCGAAGAGGCGGCAGCTGTGGCTGGACCCCGTGGAAGACACAGACGCACAGTGGCTGCCTCCCTCTTTTGCTGTCCCACTGGGGCCGCATCTGTGGGCCCCTGGTTCCCAGGACAGGAGGCTAAGGACCTGGCTACAGGCAGCACTCAATAAACGCTTGTCCAGTGACCTAAGTGGATGTGTGCTCGGGGAGAAGGGACAGGTTCTGGATTCTCCCCCCGCCAATGCTCACAGTCCCTTCCTAGCCGAGGTGGGAGTGGGGGTGGGGCTGAAGCGGGACCATTACAGTCCTCAGCACAAGCCCTCAGCTGGGACCACAGGGGAGGCATGTTTTGCTGGACCCCTGCCCTCTGTGCCTCTTGGCTGCCCTGTCCAAACCCATTCTCCCGTGGTTGGGCAGGCAGTTGCTTGGGCAGCCGGGTCCTTGGTGTGTGTCTGGTCTCTGCATCATGGGTGCTCCAGACTCTGGTTCTGGGCTGGCTGCCCGTCCTGCTGCTCCCTGTGGGGTACCTGCCCTTGGGTCACTGGGCCCCAATCTGGGGCAAGGTAAGTTTCTGCCCAGACTTCCTGGTGGATGTGGGCAGCCTGAGAATGGCCTGGTTCTAGCCCTCTGTCCAAGCCCTCCTGTTGGCCTCCACCACCTCATAGGGCCCTCGCTCCTGGGGCACTGTCCTGGGGTCTTGCCCAGCGAAGGCGAGCAGTGTTTTTCAGCCTCTTGACAGCACGACCCCTGGGGAGTCTGGTAAGATCTCCCTGGCATCCAGGGCATGGCTGGTGGGCCAGTGGAGACTGGTCTTGGCAGCGGCCCTCTCCAGCTGTCAGTTCACCTGGCCCCCCTGCTGTCTGTGGCCCCAAGTGTTCTAGCCTCCTCCCCCTCTCCCCTGCTCACCGTGCCCTTCCCACGCACCTGCACGCGGCCCAGGAGAGCCCCTTGATTCACTGCTCCCCACCCCCACTTAGTTCCAGGGAGGCAGGTGGTCCCAGCTTAGAGCAGGAAGTGGAGGGGAGAGGGGCTCTGCACCCTGCATTCCATCCCTTGTGGGGCACAGCCTGCTTCCCCCTGGAATGAGGAGTGAGGCCGGTTCATGACCATTCACACAGGGAGAACAATCCCCTCAGCTGCTTCTCTCTGCCTGCCCCTCGGGTCCTAGCTCTGGGGGCCCAGGAGCCAACCAGCTTAGGCTCCTCCTCTGCCCCCAAGCCAGATCTCCTGTCTCTCCAACCCTCACCCACCCACCTCCCACCTCCGGGAAGGCCCTCATTGCCGTCACCTGGGTCCCTTGACTGCCCCTCCCCCACCGGTGGGGAAGGGGTCCCCACCCTGGCTCAGTCCCTTGCTGATGCCAGGAGTCAGGTCCTAGACAGCCTCGAGGGCAGGAGCACGTTCCGCTGACTCAGTGCGGAAAGTCCTCGCGGGCGGCCGGTGTGGGAGGAGTGCCCGGAAAGTCAGGCCGTGGGCGGTGAGTGACGCCAGGTTGGGTGACGTGGAGCATGCGGGGGATTCCTGCTCTGCAGCGGGAAGGGGACAGGGGGACTTGCCCAGCCCAGCACAGGGACTGGAAGAGGGAGCCCAGGCTTTTGGAGTGGGGGGGTGGGCAGTGAGGACGACTCAGGGAGCTCCTGCCACTGGACCGGGCCCTCCCTCCACACTCCCCTCCTCCCTGCAGAGCGCTTCTGCCCCACCAGGCCTGCCCACTACTGGTCACCCCAGCTCCCTCTGCTCACTCCCTATTCTCCCCACTCCTGGACTCACGTCCCTCCCTGGCAGCCTCCTGGGAGCTGATAGCAAGCTGGACCTGAGCTGAACTGAGGCGCCCCAGCTGAAATCCCACAGAGCTGGAAGGGGCGTGGAAGGGCTAGGTTGAGAGGAGGCAGGAGGCTCAGGTGGGTTGTCCAGGGCCGGGTGTGCACTGGCTCCTGCTAGTCAGAGCCGAGTCACTTTCCAAGGGAAGCCTGAGCAAGTCCAAGTTGGGAGGAGGGAGGCCCTGGGTGGGCCTGGGATGCAGAGCTCAGGGTAGTGGGAGGCACAGGAGACTCAAGAGTGCTGATATGTGGGGAATGGATGGGGCTGGTATGTTGAGGGGCTCCCACCCCCTCCCACTCAGCCCAGTGTGCTGGGATGAGCACAGGTATAGGTCACGAAGCCCAAGAATGACCTGAAGATGAGATTCTGCCCAGGCCAGCTCCAGCCCCTTGCTGCTCCCCACCGTTCACCCAACCCCAACCAGAGAGGCTCTCCAGCTGCTTAGCTCCTCCCCCCTCCTCCTCCCCGTCAGGCTCCAGGGTGTGTGTTCAGCCTAAGGGGCCAGAGGCCATCCTCTGCTCCCAGAAGTGCTTCCGGCCACAGCAGCGTCCCACCCAGCCATAGCACCTCACCTTGCTTGAAGAGGCCCCTGACCCCCGCTTCACTGAGGTCTGGACTCAGCCAATGTGGGACATCCTCCCAAGCAGACAGACACGCCCATAGTGGGCATAAGAAGGAAACTCCCTAGACAGAACCAGATGTCTGCCTCCCCGGCCCCAGCCCTAGGGCAGCTTCAGGGGGCTGTCAAAAGGCAGGTGGCCCCTGCCTGCCCCCTCACCAGTCAGATAGGTCCATGGTGCTAAGTCTGGCCATTCGAGGGCCCTGACCAGGAACTGGGGCCATCACTCCCCCCAGTCCCACCATGGTTTTAGCACCATGGCCCCTTCTCTGCAACTGGGCTGAGCTCTGGCTCTGCAGTGGTTTTCGGGGCCCTGAACCCCCACTTCCTAATAAGAAGTGGCCATGCCCTGTGGAGAGGAGTCTTTCCAGAGACACTGATTTGGGCCATGGCTGTTCCGACCCCTCTATTTGGAGACACATTGCAGGGAAGAAGGGTTTGAGGGGGTTCCTCTGAATCCTGTGGGCCCTTTAATGGAAACAGACTCCTGACTGCCAGGGACTGAAGGAGGATCCAGATGGGGGCAAGGGTGCGGCCATCACCTCTGGGGATGAACGAGCCGCAAGAGAACCTCCTTTATTGTTACCCAGTTTCTCCGGGTACCAGGGGCCCAAGAGCTGCAGACAGTACAGGGTCTGGGGTTGCCCAGGGATGGGGGCCCAGTCAGGATGTGCACGTCTTACCCCACCATGGTCCCTGGGGGCCACTGCACCTACTCGGGGCCCAGGGACAATGGAGACCTTAGACCAGCTTCCCCTCGAGTGTCGGGTCACCTCTGCCGATACTGCCTTGACCGGCTGGGGATCAGTCCTGCTGGAGGAGAGCTGGAGCATCCAGGGGCACCACTGTTCTACCACGGGCCAACTCATGAGCCCCAGGACAGCGTGGGTGAAGGCCCTGTGGGCAGGATGTGAGGAAGGGGCAGGAGAGGCGTGGGGGCTGAGACATGAGATGTAGAGGCCCCTGAGGGGCGACCAGGGGCTGAGCCTGAGGTGACATGGCTGCACAGTGACCTTCACCCCAGTAAGGAAAGACTGATAGAGACCCTGAAGACACTGATGTGGGTGTGCTCTGCCCACCCAGGGGGCCACCTCCCCCTGATGGAGACTGGTTTTCACCCTCCCCAGCCTCGGGGTGCAGAGCTGGCCATCAGGGACTGCAGGAGGATCCAGATGGGGGGGCAAGGGTGCGGTGCTGAGCTTGATGCCTCATGGAGAGCCCACCAGACACGCTGGTTGGGGGGAGGTGCACTCAGGCCTCCTGGACACTTGTCATACGGTGACAAGCGTGCTTCTGGCCTGGTGACCCTACACTCCTGGCCACAGCAGCAGGACGAGGAGGGAGTGCAGTGGTGGGGATGCGTGGGTGAGGGTGGGGATGCGGATGGTGGGGATGTGGTCCTGGCCTGGGCCCTCACTGGCTCTGTGACCCGGGAGGACTTGTCTCTACCTCTCTGAGCCCCAGGTTTCATTTGGCTCTTCTCTCCCTCCCTGACGGACTGCACATCTCCGTGGACTGGCCAGTGACTCCACGGCCCACTCTGCCCTCTAGCGTGCTCTAGCCCTTGCACCTCTGGGAAAGGAGAGGAAGGGGCAATGAGGGAGGGGAAGACAAGCCCCATTGCCCCTTAGGTCCCACCTGCACTCCAATGCAGAGCCGAACAAGGGTCCCAGCAGCCCCTCCCACCTGTGGTGGAGCCCGCTGGGGTCACGAGGGAGGGTTGGCAGAACAGGAGGAGGACATGTGACTTGGTGGTGACTGATGGGAGAGGTGAGGGTGGGGTATGTGAAAAGCAGTGCAGGAGGAGGGGTGCCAGCTGCAGCGGGCCTAGGGGTGGGTCTGGACTGGGGTCGGTGTGGGATGGTGGGTGTGGAGAGGGGATTATGGCTGGTCCAGGATGCTTGGTGGTAGTGGGTTTCTCCCAGCAGCATCGGGGTTGGGGCCACAAGGAACATGGGGACATGCTGGCTCGGCACACCCCTCAGGGCTCCATCCTGCATGACCACGCACCTGTTGCCCACAGCCTGGGTCCTTGGGGCCTCGCAATGCTCTGCCTGCTGTATAGCTCCCACCGTGGCACCACTGGGGAGCCCAGGGCCCTGGTGCTCTGAAGCCCCAGAAAGGAGCTGAGCCTGGGCAGGGTGGGGCCTGGTGTGAAGAACCACTCCTGTGGGGATCTGGAGGGGGCTGTGGGGACCCAGACCCTTGCCTGAGAGACACTGGCTGCCTTTCCCAGGGACCGCAGACTAGGCAGCTGGGGTAGGTGACCAGTGAGGCTCCAGGGACCCAGGGTCCTGATGGAGGCAGGCTGTAGGTGATGCGTGAGGGCCCAGAAACTGGAGAGCTTCACCGGATGGAAGCAGCCCATGATGGGCAAAGGCAGGGGTTCGGATTCGGCGGCTCAACCCTCGACTCCCATGTTCCCCCAAGGACGGGTCCCAGCAGTGAAATAGCGGCTCGCAGGGTTCAGGGAGGCTACCAGCGAGGGTCTTGGGGCCGGGTGTGCGGGGCAGAGGCCGCGCTTGTAACAAAGTAGCTTTTATAGGTCCCTGGGAGAGAGCCCGCTAGGAGCCACGATGGCCGGCGTTCTTGCGCTCCTCTTCTGCTGGCCCCGGGGAAAGCTCCCGTACCTGGTCCGCGTCGCCCACTCGCCGCTGGCCACCGCCCTGGGCCTCGGGGTCTCCACTCAGGGCGCCGTCGGGGGCGGGGACTGGAGGCCGGGGGCGCCGATGCGCGGAGGAGGGCCGCACTGGAGCGCCGCCGAGGCCCCGGTGTGGCACGGGCCTGCTGGTCGGTGGCTCGAGGGGCGCGGCGTCGCAGGTGGGCCAAAGTGGGGGCAGCGGCGGGCGGGGGATGTTGCGGGACACCCCCAGGCACGGCCACAGGTCCGTCTCGCCGTTGTGCAGGAGCACGAAGCGGCGCTGGGACAGCAGCGGTAGCATCTTCTCGCTGCGCAGGCTCTTCTGGAAGGTCTCCAGCGCCAGGTCTGGGGAGGAGACGGGGGTGAACTGGACACGGAGCGGGGAAGGGCGGTGCCGGGGGGAGGTGGGGAAGGGTTCTCCCACCCCATAGCCGAGGCCCCGGTGTGGCACGGGCCTGCTGGTCGGTGGCTCGAGGGGCGCGGCGTCGCAGGTGGGCCAAAGTGGGGGCAGCGGCGGGCGGGGGATGTTGCGGGACACCCCCAGGCACGGCCACAGGTCCGTCTCGCCGTTGTGCAGGAGCACGAAGCGGCGCTGGGACAGCAGCGGTAGCATCTTCTCGCTGCGCAGGCTCTTCTGGAAGGTCTCCAGCGCCAGGTCTGGGGAGGAGACGGGGGTGAACTGGACACGGAGCGGGGAAGGGCGGTGCCGGGGGGAGGTGGGGAAGGGTTCTCCCACCCCATCTGGAGGTGACAGGGTGGTGAGGGGTGGGATGGCACCACGCTGGCAGGGAGGTGGGGGCATGAGCAGAAGCTGGGGTTGCCACGCAGCCCACCGGGTGCTGGAGAACTGGGTTTGTGGGCGTCAGAACTTGCAGAGAGCATGTGCAGGCAGAAGGGGCAGTTTGAGGGTCCTGGGGGGTGGCTCACCCAGAGTCTCCATGACCACGCCGGGAATCACTTCTTTCAGGACTTCACAGTTGGTGTGCAGGGCGGGGTTGGAGTTCATTTCCAGCAGCCACACCTGGGCCCAACACTGCTCAGCATCCCACCCCACCTACCACTTGGCCAGCAGAAGGCTGAGACCCTGGTCCCCATTAAGCCACGTGACATCAGGTCACTTCTTTTCCATGACCTCACTCCCCCAATTGCCCAAGGGGCTGAGACTCTTGAGGGTCTGAGAGTCTGGCCTTAGGAGCCACCCCAGATGTAGGAGTGAAAGCTTATGGACACATCACCTCCAGGGCTAGGGAGGGCGCCTGACTGCCCACCCCAGGGGCCTGCCTGAGTGGTCAGGTGTGCACGGAGGGCCACTGCCTCCTGCACCTGCCTGCCAGCAACCACCCCCCCTCCCCACCCCCTGCCAGAAAGCCTCAGCAGCACCTTGAAATTTTCATCGATCAAGAAGTCACAGCCGATGAGGTCAAAGTAGCCCAGCTTGCACTCCAGCTTGGCTTTGACGGCCAGGAAGCAGTGGGCCATGATCTGCTGCATCCGCTTCTGTGGGTAGGGCCGGGTAGGGGGGATAGGATGTCACCTGTGGGCGTTTATACCCTCCAGGCTGAGCAGCCACAGCCCATCCCTCACCTGTGCTCCCACTGTGCCCATACTGTCACATTTTCAGGGTCACAGGCTCACAGCCAAAACTCCTTCACTCTCATTTTATTCATCCAACAAACGTATGGCCCTCCTATTGTGTGACAGGTACTGATGTGGCAGGAGGGTAGAGAGAGCTTCCGAGGAGTCTCTGCCCTTGAGCAGTTCACTCATAGGAGAGAGACAAAAAACTTGATGTGTAAATCATTATGCACTTTGTATGGTGCACAAAGCCACACATGCTAAATAGGAGAAGCTAAGGCAGGGTGAGAGGTGGGGGCTTTGCAGTGGTGCGGAAAGGGGTATGATCCAGGTGGGCCTCATTGAGAAGAGAGTGAGTACCAGGTGAAGATGGAAGGGGGGAGCTGTGGGATGGGGATGGGACACCTGGTGGGAGCAACAGCTGTAAGTTCGAGCATGCCCAAGGTGTCAGAGGACCAGGGTGATGCTGCTGTGGCTGCAGCAAGCTAGAGAGCAGCAGGAGATGAGACCAGAGTGGCACCAGTCACTTCTCAGGGCATGGGAAGACCTTGTCTTTCACCCTGAGATCAGAGCTGTGGAGGGTAGTGCACAGCAGGGCGTATCTTGACCTGTGCCCTCACAGGGTCCTCCAGCTGCTATGCTGAGACAGACTGAAAGGGCCTGTTGCAAGGATCTAGGTGAGAAATATGCTGGCTTGTAGAAGCCAAGGTGGTGGGATGGATGCTGGGTCTATTTTGGGGTAAAGCCAATGCAACTGATAAAAGGATGTGAGCTGTTAAACAAGAATGAAGGGCTTTCCCTAGATGTTTGGTCTGAGACTCTGGGAGGATGGAGCCCTCATCAACCGAGAAGGAGAGGAGGCCCTGGAGGGTGAGACCTCTGTGAGCTTGCAGATGGGGTGCTGATAGGCTTTCGGTCAAGATCAGGGGAGTGGTCAGGGCCCATGTTTAATGTGGAATCTTAAGCACATAGATGGAATTTAAAGTCAGGGGATGTCTGAGAAGGAGAAATGTCCTATGACATCCCTTATTGATACAGATGAACTTATAAAACAGAGAGAGACCCACAGACTTAGAGAACAAACTTATGGTTGCTGGTGGAATGGATGGGGGAATGGATAGTTAGGGAGTTTGGGATGGTCATGTACACTCTGTTATATTTAAAATGGAAAACCAACAAGGACCTACTGTATAGCACAAAGAACTCTGCCCAATATTATGTGGCAGCATGGATGGGAGGTGAGTTTGGGGGAGAATGGATACATGAATACATACAGCTGAATTCCTTTGCTATTCATCGGAAACTATCATAGCATTGTTTGTTAATTGGCTTTATCCCAATACAAAATAAGAAGTTAAAAAAAAAAAGTCTGTTGATATCTGATAAAGACAAAGAGTAGATAAGAGCAGATAAAGAGTAGGGCCAGGCTGGACACTGGGCTCCAGAGAGACATGGTGGGGAGCCCAGGGACTTGCACAGGGGGTGAAGAAGTGAACAAAGTCCTGGAAGCCATGGGGCGTGAGGAGCTATGTCCGAAGTTGGCCGACAGGTCAGGGAGAAGAGGACCAGGACTGATCCCTGAGTCTGACAACATGGAAGTCACTCTGGTGAGCGTTTCAGTGAGACAACAGGGAGAAGCCTTGCTGAGCAGGATCAAGAGAGATGAGAGCATCACAAAACGGGCAGAGGAAAGGGTCCAGAGATAAGCCATTCCATAAAAACAGCCAAAATGGGCCAAATTTGTCAAAATTAACCTTAGAATGCTGGAAATTAACCAAAAGTGTTCAGCAACCTGAAGAGTGTTTATTCAAATAGAATCTTGAATCTTGGTAGGAACAGCAAGTTTTGTAGTATTTTAACCTGGTCTAGTATTATTCCCTGCATCCCAGCTCAATGCCTTGGAAAAAGCCTACATTCTTGGTACTGGAGATAGCAGGATTAATCTGTTTGGCAGAGAAGTGTAGCCATTTGTTGTGATGTCTGATGTTTCCTTGGAAGACCTCACTTGAACTAAAGGAAAATACAGGAACAATGTCTTACCAAATAGAGAATACTGGTGAAGAGACAGAAATTATAAACGAGAGCTGAACAGAAATTCTGGAGTTGAAAAGTATAATAATTGAACAAGACATTTGAGTTGTTTGAAGATAGATCAGTTGAGATTATCCAGTCTAAGGAACAGAAAGTCAAAGGAATGAAGAAAAATGAAGTTACAGAGATCTATGGAAGGAGATCTAGAAAGAGAGTAAAAGAAGAAGCAGGAAGAATATTTAAAGAAATAATGGTAGTGGGACTTCTCAAATTTGATGAAAAATAATTTACACATTTGAGGCCAATGAGTTCCAAGTAGGATAAGCTCAAAAAGATCCATCATATTGTAAGCAAACTTTTAAAAGACAAAGATAAACAGTTCAGTTCAGTTCAGTCGCTCAGTCTTGTCCGACTCTTTGCAACCCTGTGAATCGCAGCACGCCAGGCCTCCCTGTTCATCACCATCTCCCGGAGTTCACTTAGACTCACGTCCATCGAGTCCATGATGCCATCCAGCCATCTCATCCTCTGTCGTCCCCTTCCCCTCCTGCCCCCAATCCCTCCCAGCATCAGAGTCTTCTCCAATGAGTCAACTCTTCTCATGAGGTGGCCAAAGTACTGGAGTTTCAGCTTTAGCATCATTCCTTCCAAAGAAATTCCAGGGTTGATCTCCTTCAGAATGGACTGGTTGGATCTCCTTTGCAGTCCAAGGGACCCTCAAGAGTCTTCTCCAACACCACAGTTCAAAAGCATCAATTCTTTGGGGCTCAGCCTTCTTCACAGTCCAACTCTCACATCCATACATGACCACAGGAAAAACCATAGCCTTGACTAGGCGGACCTTAGTCGGCAAAGTAATGTCTCTGCTTTTGAATATACTATCTAGGTTGATCATAACTTTTCTTCTAAGGAGTAAGCGTCTTTTAATTTCATGGCTACAGAGGATGTTGAAATCAGCAAAGAGAAGTGACTTATAAGGGATTCTCAATAAGACCAGCAACCAATTTCCCATTAAAAACCATGGAGTCCAGAAGGCACTGGGTTGACATATTCAAAATATTGAAAGAAAAATAAAATTGTCAACCAAGAATTGTATATACAGCAAAATTATCCTTCAAAAATAAAAAAGAAATTAAGACATTCCCAAATTTAAAAATCATAGATTATCAGTAGTAGAACATTTCTACAGTCCTTCAGACTGAAATGAGAGGACACTAGACAGTAATTTGAATTCACATTAAGAAATTAAGAGCATCCATGAAGTAATTACATCAGTTCAGTTCGGTCGCTCAGTCGTGTCTGACTCTGCAGCTCCATGGACTGCATGCAGCATGCCAGGCTTCCCTGTCCATCACCAACTCCTGGAGCTTGCTCAAACTCATGTCCATCAAATCAGTGATGCCATCCAACCATCTCATCCTCTGTTGTCCCCTTTTCCTCTCGCCTTCAATCTTTCCCAGCATCAGTGTCTTTCCTGATGACAGTCCATTCTTCGCATCAGGTGGCCAAAGTGTTGGAGGTTCAGCTTCAGCATCAGTCCTTCCAATGAATATTCAGGACTGATTTCCTTTAGGATTGACTAGTTGGATCTCCTTGCAGTCCAAGGGACTCTCAAGAGTCTTCTTCAACACCACAGTTCAAAAGCATCAATTCTTTGGTGCTCAGCTTTCTTTATGGTCCAACTCTCACATCCATACACAACCACTGGAAAAACCATAGCTTTGACTAGATGGACCTTTGTCAACAAAGTAATGTCTCTTTTCTTTAACATACTGTTTAGTTTGGTCATAGCTTTTCTTCCAAGGAGCAAGGGTCTTTTAATTTCATGGCTGCAATCACCATCTGCAGTGATTTTGGAGCCCAAGAAAATAAAGTCTGTCACTGTTTCCATTGTTTTATAAGTAACTACATAGTTAAATATAAAAGACACTACACATTCATTTTTTGGTAATTGCCTTTTTCTGTTTTATTTAAAAGACAATTGCATAAGGCAATAACTATGAATCTATGCTGGTGGACACACAATTTAAGGAGTTGTAATTTGTGACAGTAACAGCATAAATGAAGAGATAGAGCTATGCAGGAAAATTTTTTTAAAAAAACAAAAAACTATTGAAATTAACTTGGTTTGAATCCAAACTAGATAGTTTTAAATTAAGATGCTAATGGTAATTCCAAGGGCAGCAATAAGAAAATAACTCAAAAATGTATAGTAAAAGAAATACTAGAAATAGTACACTAGAAAATATTTAACACAAAAGTAGGCAGTAATGGAGAAATGAACAAAAAGATATGATATATAGAAAATAGCAAAAGAGCAGAAGTAAATCCTAACTTATCAGTAATTAAATCAAATGTAAATGAATTAAGCTTTCCAATAAAAGACAAAGATTGATAGAATGCATCCCCCCACCCCCCATATGCTTTCTGTGAAACTCACCTTAGATTCAAAGACAAAGATAGGTTGAAAGTCAAAGAATAAAAAAAAGATATATCAGGCAAAAAGTAACCAAAAGGGAGCTGGAACTTCTGTACAAATATCAGAGAAAATAGAGTTTAAGATGAAAATTGAAGACATTAAGAAGAAAGAGAATATTTTCTAATGATAAATCAAGAATCGGTAATAATTATACATGCACCTAAAAACGAGCCTAAAAATATATGAAGCAAAAACTGTCAGAACTGAAAGAAATAAACAATTCAATAATAATAGTTGGAGGCTTCATTATGCCATTTTCAATGATAGAACAGCTATACAGAAGATCAATAAGTAAATACAAGACTTGAGCAACACTATAAATCACCTACCCTGAAAGATATCTATAGAACACTCCACTTAACAGCAGACTACACATTCTTCTCCAGTGTGCATGGAACATTTTTTAGGATAGACAGTATGTTGAAATATAAAATAGGGACTTCGCTGGTGGTCCAGTAGTTAAGAATCCATCTGCCAAAGCAGAGGACATGGGTTTGATCTCTCTGGACCAGGAAGATCCTACATGCCAAGGGGCAACTAAATCTATACACCACAGCTACTGAGTCTGTGCTCTAGAGCCTGTAGTCCGCAACAAGAGAGAAGTCACCACAATGAGAAGCTTGTGCATCACAACAAAGAGTAGCCCCCACTCGCTGCAAGTAGAGAAAGTCCTCACTCAGCAACGAAGACTCAGTGCAGCTAAAACAAAAAACATGAAACAAGTTTCAATACTTTTTAAAGGGTTGAAATCATGCAAAGTATGTTTTCTGACCACAATGGAAAAAAATTAGAAATCAATAGGAGAAAGAAAATTTAAAAATTCACAAATGTGTGGAAGATAACAGTCTTAAGCAACAAATGAAAGCAGAATGTGCAAAATCTTATGGGATGCAATAAAAGCAGTGCTCACAGGGAAACTTATGACTGTAAATGCCTACATTAACCAGGAAGAAAGATCTCAAATCAAATCAATAACCCAATCTTCAACCCTAAGAAAGAAAAGAAAACTAAAAGCAAGTAGAAGGAAGGAAATAATAAAAATTAGAGTGGATATAAGTGGAATTAGAGAATAGAAACAATAGAGAAAATCAATGAAACCAAAAACTGGCTCTTTGAAAAAAATCAACAAAACTGACAAACCCTTAGCTAAACTGACCAAGAAAAAGAGGAAAGAAGACTTAAATTACTAAAATCCAGAAAGAAAGACCTTGGGGCTTTCCTGGTGGTCCAGTGGTTAAGACTCTATGCTGCCAGTGCAGGGGGCATAGGTTTGATCCCTGGCCCTGGTGGCTCAGATGGTAGTCTGCCCACAATGCAGGAGACCCAGGTTCGATACCTGGCTCGGAAGGATCCCCTGGAGAAAGACATGGCAACCCACTCCAGTATTCTTGCCTGGAAAATTCCATGGACAGAGGAGCCTGGTGGGCTACAGTCCATGGGGTTGCGAAGGGTTGGACATGAGTGAGTGATTAACACTTTCACTTTCAATGTCAGGGAACTGTGATACAATATGNAACCCACTCCAGTATTCTTGCCTGGAAAATTCCATGGACAGAGGAGCCTGGTGGGCTACAGTCCATGGGGTTGCGAAGGGTTGGACATGAGTGAGTGATTAACACTTTCACTTTCAATGTCAGGGAACTGTGATACAATATGCCATGTGGTGTGGCCAAAAGAGTAAAAAAAAATTTTTTTTAAAGAAAGACTTTACATAAAGATGAGAATGATTATGAAAAGGATTATAATTATTCATAAAATACCACGAGTGACCTATATTCCAAACAAATTAGGTAACTTAGAAGAAATGGAAAAATTCCTAGAAAGACAAACTGATAAACTTGACCCAGGAAGAAATAATCTTAGTTACCTCTAACAAAAAAGGTTGAATTAGTAATAATAATAAAAATAATCCTTCCCACAAAAAAGTTCACAATAAGATGGCCTGACTGATGAATTCTTCCAAATATTTAAGGGCTCCCTGGTGGCTCAGATGGTAAAGAATCTGCCTGTAAAGCAAGAGACCTGGGTTTGATCCTTGGATCAGGAATATCTCCTGGAGAAGAGGATGGCTACTA
This sequence comes from Oreotragus oreotragus, assembly GCA_006410675.1. Taxonomy (NCBI): domain Eukaryota; kingdom Metazoa; phylum Chordata; class Mammalia; order Artiodactyla; family Bovidae; genus Oreotragus; species Oreotragus oreotragus. Next base: position 710,153 of record SJYX01021180.1, on the reverse strand, counting down.
ACTCCAGTATTCTTGCCTGGAGAATTCCATGGACAGAGGATCTTGGTGAGCTACAGTCCACGGGATTGCAAAGAGTCAGACACAATTGAGCAACTAGCACAGCATGCTTCACAAACTACAAATATAGAATAGAAGGGAACATGTTCAAAACCAAATACACAATAATGCTGTGGACCAATATTGGTCATGAGGGTACACACAAATACTAAACAAAGTATGTGGAAACCCAATTCAGGAGCATATTTAAAGGACAATATACTATGTCTGAGTGAGATCTATCCCAGAAATGCAAAAATGATTCAGTCAACACATGAGGGACTTCCTGGAGGTCCAGTGGTTAAGACTCCCAAGTTTCCAATGCTGGGGGCATAGGTTTGATCCTTTGTCAGGGAAGTAGGATTCCTGCGTGCCTCATAGTATAGCCCCGCCACCTACCACCCCCCCCCAAAAAAAAAAAAAGATAAAGAGAATGAAGCTATAGCAACTCAAACAGTATGGTGCTGGCTTAAAGACAGACATACATATCAATAAAAATAGACTTAAGGGTCTGGAAATAAACACATATATATCTGATCAATTGACTTTCAAAACATTGCCAAGAACAGTCTGACAGATGGTCCTGGGACAATGGAGTAGCTACACACAAGAGACTGAAGCTGGACACTTACCTCACACCATTCCCAATAATTAACTCAGAGTTAAAACATAAGACTTTTAGAAGAAGCCGCAGATGTATCTTTACAACTTGGATTTGGCAGTGGATTCTTAAATATGACACCAAAGCATGAATAACCAAAGAAAAATAGATAAATTGCACTTCACACAAATTTAAAATTTTTGTGCAAAAAAGGACCTTATCAGGATTCCCCTGGTGGTCTGGTGCTTGGGATTCTGTACTTCTGTTGCAAAGGGCATGGGTTCAACCCTTAGTTTGGGAACTAAGATCTTGCAACTTGTGAAACAAATGAAAAAGGACATTATCAAGAAAGTGAAAAGAGAACTCACAGGAGAAAATATTTGCAAATCACAATCTGATAAGGGTCTAGCAATCAGTATATAAAGAGCTCTACAGCCTAACAGGGACTCCCCAGGTGGTGCTAGTGGTAAAAAATCTGCCTGCCAATGCAGAAGATGCAAAAGATATGGGTTTGATCCCTCCTCAGTCAGGGAGATCCCTTGGAGGAGGGCGCAGCAACCCACTCCAGTATTCTTGCCTGGAGAATCCTATGGACAGAGGACCCTGGCGGCTACAGTCCATAGGGTCGCAAAAAGTCAGATATCACTGAAGTGACTAGGCAAGCATGCATGCATAGCCTAACAAAGAGTGGACAATGGAGGTAACAGAAAGTTTTCTAAAGAAGATACAGAAATGGCTAAGTACATGAAAAGATGCTCAATATCATTATCATTAGAAAAATGCAAATAAACCCCTTAATGGGATAATACTCCTTTATACCCACCGGGCAACTATTAGAAAGAGAAAGATAGTAAGTATGGGCAAGGATACAGAGAAACTGGAACCATCAGACATTGCTGGTGGGAGTCAGAGCAATTGCAGCCACTGTGGAAAATGTTGGCAGTTCCTCAAAAAGGTCAACATAAGAGGGACCATGCGACCATGAAATTCCCTTCCTAGCCTGTATCCAAGAGAACTGAAATACCTGTTCATGTATGTGAATACTCATAGCAGCGTTACTCACGATTGACAAAAAGTAAAAACAACCCAAATGTCTATCAACTGATGAACATTTATCCAAACAAATCATGGTCCATTTACACAATGAAATATTATTCAGTCATAAAAAGGAACAAAATGAATCTTGAAAATATTTATGCTCAGTGAAAGAAGCCAGGAAAACCCACATGTTGTGTGATCCCATTGACGTGACATGTCCAAAACAGGGAGATGCGTGGGGACAGAGAGTGGACTAGTGGTTGCCAGGGGCTGGGGAGGGCAATGGGAGATGACAGTGTTCTGGAATCAGAAGGTGGTGACATCATTCAACTCTATGAATCCACTGAAAACCACTGAACTGTGCACTTTCACAGGGTGACCTTTGTTTTGCGTGAATGATCCGTCTGAGAAAGGGACAGGAGAGGACTCTTAAAGCCACCTGCTCTGGGCACACCCAGAGGCAGCCCCGCCCAGGGACCTGCCTGTGGCCCAGCACCCCCTACCCCAGTCCTGACCCGCATCCCCTCCCCTCGCCGAGTGGGCGGGGCACACACAAACCGTGAAGGTGGTGAAGACCCAGTCTCGGGGGAGGCCCTTGGTCTTGTGGAACTTGTCGTTGATGTAACGGTTGAGGTGCTCCATGCTCCACACCGTGTCCTCCTTGAGCAGCACATACAGGGGACTCTTCTTCTGCATGAACTGGGGGGGAAGGGCAGTGCTTGAAGGCCTGTCCCCCACAGAGGCCCCGATGGAGAGCATCACCCTGATGCTGCCACACCCCCACAGGAGGCCTGCTTCTCCTAGACGCCCTGGGCTGGCTGTGCTGCCTGAGACCCTCCCCCAGCAACTCCTACCCTTGAGAAGCAGCCCCAGATCCCCCTGAGGGGCCGCTGCCCAGACACATCCCATTGATATCCTTCCTTGGAGACTGCTGCCCTTAAGCATCCCTGCACTGAGGTCCTCACCAAGACCCTCATCCAATGCTCCCACCCCACGGTGCCTGTTGCACACCCAGAGATGCCTGATCCACACCCAAAGGGAGACAAGCTGGGGTGGCGGGTCACGCATGGCTCTCAGTCCTTTCACAGGGTGCCCACTGTGGCTGAAGGTGAGAGGCATTGCTGACTGCAGGCAGGGCCACCTCCAAGCCTGGGCCGTGTCTACAGCTGGGTTCTTGTCTGCATTCTTGAACAGCGATTTTGTCCAAGGCTGCATCTGTGCAGCACATCTACCTGGTTGGTTAAATGGCCACTGAGGTCGCTGGAATGGGGATCATAAAGGCCAAGGGTAAGGCAAGCATAGCCGTGGCCGAAGAAGACCATGTAGGGCATGGTGCAGGCGATGAGCAGGTAGGAGCGCACATCAAACTTCTTCCCATCCAGCAGCAGCGGGTTCTTGATGTACCTGGGGAGGTGCGGTCAGCCTGGCCCGGGCCCCCACCTGGACCTCTTAGGTCCCCAACACCCCTGCCACCTGCCTCAGCTGTGAGCTCTGGGTCCCCTATTCCAGTTGAGTGTAATGTCCCCTCATCAGGGGACATTTCTGATCCTGAACAGGTCAGGGAACTGGGGAGGAGGGCCTGGCTCCTAGAGCTCAGCCTGCCGGTGTATGACTGGGGTAACCCAGGACACAGCTCTTGTTAGGAGTTGGGGAGGCAGAAGCTGGTTGGCCCCATGGTCAGGGAAGGCTGTCTGGAGGAGGAGGCAGGGATGACCTTGGGCTGTAAAGGGCAGGTGCTTTTGGAGCAACAAGGAGGGATATCCCAGTGGAGAGCACTGAGGTCTGGAGACCCAGAGGCTGGAAGCGCTGCTTACAAAGACTGAGAGCAGTTGTGGCAGAAATGAGGTCCCGCTGGTGGAGAGGGAAGTCCAAAGGGAACTTTCTGAGGCTGGACTGTGCCCCCGGTGTGAGGCTGAGGGTCTGGACCTCACCCAGAGGCAGAGGGAGCCCAGGAGGGGGGTCAGCTCTGCCCAAGGGCCTGAAGGCTGCAGCTGGCTGAGGGGGAATGGGGGAGAGGCTGGGCTTACTGCAGCTCAGTGTGCAGGACCCAGGTCAGGGCACAGCTGACCGAGCGCCCCCTGCTCCACACTGTCCAGGAGCCTGTGGTGTGTGTTGTGGGGGCTGGTGTGTGCAGGACATTTCCTTCCAGCCCTGACAGCGGGAGAAACCCCACCCTTCCTAGCTACACAGAAGCCCAGCTTGGGGCACTGAACCTTCCACTTCGAAAAACTCCTCTGTGGGCCCTGCGACCCCCACGGACCCTCACAGGCACCAGTGGGCTTGGGTCAGCCCCACCCGAACAACACCCCTCGTGGGGCCCATGAGCAAAACCTCTGCACGACCCGCGCCTGGGGCACCCGGAATGGCATCTTGCGGTAGATGGGGTCATCCTCGATGCTCTGGGTCTTGGCCTGGAGAGTGGTGACTTCCTCCTGGTTCCGGAGCAGAAAGATGCCTTTGCCCTGGTTGGAGGCTGTGGGCTTGCAGATCCACATTTGGGTTTCTGCAGAGAGAGCCATCTGAGCCTGTGGGCCAGATCCTGCCCTACCCCACCCCTCCCAGCCCTAACTGCTCTCCCAGTCACAGCCCTGCCCACACTCCTCCTAGCCATGGCCTGGAGTCTGCCAGGCTTTAACCTCCACTAAGGTCCAGCCATGACACCTCCCTGGCATCGCCTTTGTACTAGCCCTGTCCTCACCCAGGTTGGCTCCACCCTTCCCCTCCCTGACCATGCCCCCACCTCAATCTCGCCAGGACCTTGGCCCTGCTCTAATCACATTTCTGCCTTGGTCCAGCCCTGCACCGGTCTCCCCAGAGTGGGCCTGGCATCCAGTGACTTCTCACCATCAAAGAGGGTGAAGAAAGCCTCCCTCTCGTCCCTGATGTCCAGACGGTACGTCTCTGGGAAAAAGTCTTCCATTTTCAGGACCCTGGGGAAGCAGGGGGTGGGGAAGTCACTGGGAGGGTTGTCCCCTCCCCCCAGCTTGGCTGACCATTCCAGGGGCCTAATCTGGGGGGGCGGGGTGTGGTTTGGGTGGAGAGTTTCCAGTGGGGCTGGGCTCCAGGCACCCCTGCAGCCTCTGGTGTCCTCTAACACATATCTGCCACCCCAGCTCTTCCCTCTGCAGAACCACTGCACCTTCTGTTCCCTAGCCAACTCGGGCACACCTGGCTTCTCTGCAGGCTGCCTCATCTGCCTCCGACCCCTCCCACCTCCCAGCTCTTAGGCCTTCGGGAGTGGTCAGTTCAGAGCTGGGTCTCCAGGTCAGGACAATGACCAGCTTGCAGTGAGTGGTTGGCACGGATCCCCTGGCCTGGGATGCCTTTCAGCCCTTTCATGGACCTCCAGGCCGACCTTCAGTTTAGGGCAGAGTGGCTGAGTGCATCTACCTCTATGGCCCCAGGTGTCCTGAGCTGGTCCACAGGAGCTGTTCCAGGGTGGGTGTCATGTCCTTTCCAGATCTGCACCCCAGGGGGACACAGGACCTGGGTTGAGTGGCTGTTCCGTGTGTGGAGAATGGATGGGGATGTCGAGAGGTGGGGCCTGGGCGGGGGTAGCCTGGTGGTGTGTGTGGTGTGGTGGATAGACAGATGCCTACAGATGCCTACAGATGCCTACAGATGCCTCAGGACTCTTGAGTGCTCCCTCAGGGCGCTGAGCAGCCCAATCTTGGTGGTGAGGAGCTTGTTGTTGGGGACAGAAATGGTGGAGGTGGACAGCTGGACATGAAGATGTAAAGATGGCCTCGAGACCAGATGGTGGCTGGTTGTTTGGATGAGTGGGCAGATTTGTTAGTAGCTGGGCAGAGTGGGTGTGGAGTGGACAGGTGAGTGACAATGTAGGCACATGGGGCAGGAATGGCTGTGGGGTGGACAGCCAGGGTGTGGCGGGCAGTGGAGGCAGTACAGGATGCCAGCAGGTGGCTCTGTGGCAGGCGTGTGAGGACCACTGAGGCCATGGGGTGGGTAGGTGGGATGCTGGTAGGTGTTGCGGGGGAGACAGATTAGCTGGGTCAGTGGGAAAGCAGGTGGGCAGACAGACTAAGTGGAGGGTGGTCAGGACCAGCAACTGACCCATCGAGTGGGGGTGTGCAGCTGGGTGAGTGGGTGCCAGGGGTGGGGGGCAGGGTGGCTCACTTGGTCTGTGCGCAGGGGGCTGGCTTGCTGGTCTTGCTCAGGACTCTTGAGTGCTCCCTCAGGGCGCTGAGCAGCCCAATCTTGGTGGTGAGGAGCTTGTTGTTGGGGACAGAAATGGTGGAGGTGGACAGCTGGACATGAAGATGTAAAGATGGCCTCGAGACCAGATGGTGGCTGGTTGTTTGGATGAGTGGGCAGATTTGTTAGTAGCTGGGCAGAGTGGGTGTGGAGTGGACAGGTGAGTGACAATGTAGGCACATGGGGCAGGAATGGCTGTGGGGTGGACAGCCAGGGTGTGGCGGGCAGTGGAGGCAGTACAGGATGCCAGCAGGTGGCTCTGTGGCAGGCGTGTGAGGACCACTGAGGCCATGGGGTGGGTAGGTGGGATGCTGGTAGGTGTTGCGGGGGAGACAGATTAGCTGGGTCAGTGGGAAAGCAGGTGGGCAGACAGACTAAGTGGAGGGTGGTCAGGACCAGCAACTGACCCATCGAGTGGGGGTGTGCAGCTGGGTGAGTGGGTGCCAGGGGTGGGGGGCAGGGTGGCTCACTTGGTCTGTGCGCAGGGGGCTGGCTTGCTGGTCTTGCTCAGGACTCTTGAGTGCTCCCTCAGGGCGCTGAGCAGCCCAATCTTGGTGGTGAGGAGCTTGTTGTTGGGGAGCTGGTACAGCAGCTGCTTGCCTGGTAGAACAGAGCCCGGGCAGCACATGGTGGCACCCCGCGTTTGAGGGCCGCCCGCTGAGCCCGGCCCATGCCTACCTTNAGGACTCTTGAGTGCTCCCTCAGGGCGCTGAGCAGCCCAATCTTGGTGGTGAGGAGCTTGTTGTTGGGGAGCTGGTACAGCAGCTGCTTGCCTGGTAGAACAGAGCCCGGGCAGCACATGGTGGCACCCCGCGTTTGAGGGCCGCCCGCTGAGCCCGGCCCATGCCTACCTTCCCGGAAGTTGCAGTAGGTGTCTCTGCACTTAACCTCACACCACTTGAGCCTGTAGTCTTCCCGCCGGCTATCCTGGATGCGCCGCCAGCCCTTGCTCTTGCAGTAGGAGCTGATTCTGTAGGGAAGGGTCAGTGCTTACCTGGGGGCCGCAGAGCCAGGGAGCAAGGCTGGGTAGGGCCTGGGGGCGGTGGGACAGGGCCTGGATTGAGGCCCCACTCACATGGAGGCCCCGTTGGTCCCTCCGATGTAGAAGAAGGGGCCCTGCCCAGTACTGGGTGGCTGCTTCTCCCCCTCCAGAAAGTGCTTCTCCAGGAGGGTGGCCTGGGGCCTGATGGCTTCAGAGTCATCCAGCTCTGTGGGCAGGTGGGAAGTCAGAGCCTCTGGCCCACCCGGAAGCTTTCCTGCCCCCTGATGGGCCTTGCCTGAGCCCACCTGCATCTTGGTCCAGCTGGCTTAGCTGATGCAGGAGCCCCTCCTCTCTGTGGCTCCCCATGGGTCTCTCATGGGCCCAGCCTGTGAACAATGTAGGTTCAAATGGAGGGGAGAGCATTCACTCAGAATCTGGCCGGAGCCCCTGGGCAGTCCCCCAGCCATCTCGGCCCATCTCTGCCCATCTCAGGCCCAGAGAGCCTCCCGGGAAAGAGGGGAGAGTCACCATCATCAAGGGCCCCTCTGAAGTGGGCAGTATCCCTCCTTACCAACAGGGCAGGGGGCAGAGGCTGAGGTTGAGGCTGGAGCTGGGGGCACACGTGATGCAGGGACATGCCCAGGAGGGTGGGGGTCACAATGTCCATCATGATGTCAGGGGTGACCCATGTCAGTGAGGGTAGACACCTCTTTATGCCTGTTCAGACCCTGACTCTGTTGGCCTCTGCTCTACTTGGCCAGCCTGGATCCATACCCGACACATGACTTCCTCCCAGCCCCTCTCCCAGGACAGAGCTGTGTTGTCCCCTGTGAGAAGGCCTTTTTGGGGATGGGGTGCCTGTCCCCAGGAAGGTCCTGGCTGCATTCACCTGGTGCCCGGGCATGGCCCCACCGGATCCCTGCCATCCTTGACCGCTTGCCTCTCTTTGTGCTGACTTGGGTCCGAGGGGGTGGTCCTCGGCGGTGGAGAAAGTGGGTGTGGCTGCGGGCCACAGTCGCTGGGGTACCTGGGCAGGGGTACCTCTGGGAGGACATGGCCCCCACCCCTCTGCGGGCCCTGCGGGCAACCTGTGGTCCTAGCCCTTGAACTGGGCACCCGGTCAGGCCCACCCTGTGCGGGGAGGGGTGCTGCCTGGAGTGCTGGACTCCGGTCTGGTTCCGGTCTCTGTGGTGACTGTGGGGCTGGGTACCCCTTGGGGGCAGGGCCTTCTCTGCATCCTGTCTGTCTGGGGCGAGTCCTCCCCTGCAGGGACGGTTCGTTGGTGGTCGGCGTCTCTGTACTTGGCCGCGGGGCCGGCTGTAAGGAGGGCTGCTGTCAGGCCTGTGGGGCTGGGGGGGAACAGCCTTCAGCGGGCCCCTCCCAGAGTCAGTGGGGCTGTGGGCTCTGCCCCTAGAACGATGCCTCCCTGGGGCACCTTTCTTGAGTGGCTGAGCTGGGAACATTTTAGGGAATTTTAGCTCTTCCTTGACAGGTCCTTCCCAGTTTGGGGGCTGCTCAGGAGGCTAGGGTTTTCTGAAACTGAAGAGCCACAAGCAGTGGAAAGGCCAGCAGCCTGGAGTGTGGGCAGGCACAGAGAGGCTCCTCCAAAGAGGACAGTCGCTTTGCAAACAAACCAACTGGTCACCCTAGAGATGCTGACCAAGACCTTTGTCCCCATTTAGGACAGAAGAGGGTAAACTGGAAACAGCTGTCAACCCAGGATGGGGGCTGGGCTGTGGCAGGGAGGGTCTCAGCCTTCTCCCAAGAGTGGGCCAAGCCGTGTGGATGACCTTGAGCCCCCTTCCCAGCCCTGCCCCACCCAGAATGAGAGGTCTCCTTAGTGGGGCTGACCCTGCCCAGCATGATGGGTGGGGAGTAGTGCCTGCTGAGAACAGGGAGGGTGCGTGTGGTGTGTACGTGTCCCCACGTTGCCTGAGACCCAAATCTTCTGGGGATGGAGGCCCCCGAGAGGATGACGGGCAGTACTCCACAGCACTCCCACCTGAGCAGCTACTGGGTCAACGGACACCTTGCAGAGGCCCCCCCAGATGTGAACAGGAGGTCGACACACAGAAATAGCAGCTGTACAGTCAGGCTCAGAGGAGAGGAGAGGGTGGCTGGGTGGTGAGAGTGGGCAGAAGGCACAGGGACATGGCCCTAGAGACATGCCAGTGTAGGACTGCCATCCTCACCTGAGAAGAGGGCTGGATGGTTAGCACAAGGCGACAGACAAGGTGGAGCAGCTTGTAGGAATTAAAAACGCGGTACAGCCTTGTGGGAAGATCAAGGCTGGGGAGTGGGTTGGAAAGAATACAAGGAAAGAGCCTTGAGAAGTCTCAAATCAGGAGATAAGGCTCTGCAGCCAGCCCAGTGTGGCTGGAGGTCTGGGGACAGGATGCTGGGGCTCTCTGAGCTGTTGCTCTGTGCCTCGGTTTCCCCACCTGAGAGAGAGTTGAGGGGGTTGCTGTGAAGACAGTTCCTACACGTGACATGTGCAGATAACTGCCTCGTCCCCCATGCTCCAGGAGGGCCTGCCTGATGACAGTGAGGACGGGAATGCCACACTGCTGCCAGCAGTGGCCACCCCCAGGGAGTATTGCTGGGAGTTATCATGTGAGCATGGGGGTGTGGAGGGAGCCCCTGGCCCCACAGCCCAGCACTGGCTAACTTCTGCATGTCATCTGGATGCAGCAGTGAGCGCTGCCAGAAACAGGAGCCCGGAATTGGGCGAGGGTGTGGGTTTCAGAACAAGCCTTGTAAGCCTGGGCCTCTGGCCTGTCTTCACTCTGTATATTTTATTACTTCTGTAAAGAATTAAACAGGCCATGAATTACAGTTTCTTGTCATTCAAATGAACAAAGATTAAGAAGAACCCCCACCCTGGACATGCACACGTGTGATGACTGTGGTGTCCCTGGGCTACAGGACATGGCTGGTGGGGTTGTGGGCAAGGTGAGGGGGTCAAAGCTCCAGCTCCCAGAGCCTTTGTTGAGCAATTACCTTTTTTTTTTTTTTTTGCCTTACTGAACAGCATGCGAGATCTTAGTTCTCGGACCAGGGATCAAACCCACAACTCTTGCATTGGTAGGTGAAACCTTAACCACTGGACCACTGGGGGATGTCCCCACAATCGCCTTTCTCAGAATCTCTCTAACAGACTCATTCTAAATAGAAAGCTTTTGCTGGAAGATATTCAGAAAATGTTATCACTGGCGATGCAGCTTGGGCAGCCGCGGCCCCACAGACAAGATGGCACCAGGGCTCCCAAGACAGCTGCAGCAGAGCAGGGACCGTCAGTGGAAACCCAACTTTATAATGAACTTTTAAAGAAGCCATTTACCTGGTCAGGTAAAAAGACCAGCAGGAAACGGCACCCTGGTGTGACGAGTGGAAGACCTTGGTGAAGCTGAAGGAAACGTCCAAGAAACGAGATGTCACCATGTCCTACTGGGCCCATCCCCAGATATAAGCTTGGCCACATGGGCACTTTGGAGTGCTGACTTTGCTCATCCGGCTGGCGCTTTCTGGCCAGGGCTAAGCTGTTTGGGGGGATGTGGGTCCCGTGGATTTTAGGCCATCCTTTTGGGGTTTGGTCCAGGGAGACAGACCTGGTCTTGAGCAAAGCAGCTGGTCCTAAGGGGCTGCCGCCTCTGGGAGGCCTGCCCTGCTCAGCCTGGCCTGGGCGTCTCTGCTCCTCACCCTATGGCCCTGGGTGCTTGGGCCCTCTTCAGACGGGGCTCTGCCCAGCCAGGCCCCTCCTCCCCTCTTCTCCCTCCCCTCCCTTATACTCCTGGACAGAGTCTTAGAGGACCCACAGGGCTCCTGGGGGCTGTGGAGCCAGGTAGGGGCCACAGCACAGCTGGCTCCAGGCTTCATGCCCAGCCAGGACCCCACTGTGGCCTGCCTGTCCCTCTTACCTGCCCCATAAGGTGGTGTGAGCCCTCTGCCCGGAAAACAACAGTGGTGACCAGGCAACTGTCTCCCAGCAACCACGACCCAGTGGCCCAGAGGTGAGCAGGTGGATGGGGAGGGGCTGGAGGCCGGCCTGGGGTTGGGGGCAGAGAATGACTGAGGTTGGAAGAGGGGTGTTACATGCACAGCCCCTATCCGGGTCCTCCATCCTCCAAGGTCATTCCTGAGCCTTTCCCAAGTCCATGCCCAGATCACAGGCCTGACCCACTGTGCTTCAGCTGCTACCCTTCACTTCCCCTCACCACAGCCTCAGCACGTGGAGCCCTCACTTAACAAAATGGAAAGTAGGGCTCTGCAGACCCATGCCTCCCCAAGGGTAGATGGGTGTGACAGCCAGGTCTGGGAGTCCAGGGGCAGTGGGAGGGCCTCTGGCTGCCCTGCACGGCCCCTTCCTCCGCCCTGCAGAGCCTTGCATGGGTCACCAGGGTGTCTCCTCTTAGAGTGCCCTCACTTGCTTCCTGTAGGGTGGACGGCAGCCCCCTGCAGCGTGTGTCCACGTCCTAAGGCCCAGAACCTAGGGATGTGAACTCACTTGGAGAAATGGTCTTGGCAGATGTGATTATCTGATAGACCCTAAATCCGGCGACCAGTGTCCTTGTGAGAGGGAGGCAGGGAGCAAGAGACACAGAGGGGAGAAGCTAGCGGAAGGTGGGCAGTGGCCAGAGGGCCACAAGCCCTGTGGCCACAAGCCCGGGGACACCTGGAGCCCCAGAGGCCAGAAGAGGCAGGAGGGACCCTGCTCATACCTGGACTTCTGACTTCTGGCCTCTAGGACCGTAAGAGAAGTCACTTTCGTTGTTTTAAGCTACCAAGTTTGTGTAGTTTGCTGTGGCCACCCCAGGAAATTAATGTGCCCAAGTCCCTCCTCCTGACTCTTCTCAGAGGCTGATGTGCCCTCAGCTGTGTGCTGCCTGTGCCAGGCACTGGTGGCCTCAGGGCTCAGTTCTGTTGGACTGTGGTCTGAAATCCCTTTGCCCGAGGGTTAGTCTGTAGGAGTGGGGAGAGCTCCCCCAGCTGAGCTATTGTCTGAGGGGCATCCTGACCTCAGGGTGGTGGGCCTCTGCCTGAGCCTGCAGGGGACAAGCACCCTTGGGTGTACAGGGGGGCCCCTGGTCACCTGTAGTCCGCTCAGTCTTCCCACTGGCCCAAGCAAAGACTTTTGGAAGTCTGTCCTCCCCAGGAGCCCATGACCCCATCCCTTCACTTCTAGAGACCCAGACTCTAGGAGCTGGGCCAGCCCACCTCCCCGCTCCTCTTGTGGCTCCCCATGGGTTCTCAGGAGGCAGCCCCCTGCCCATGTGGTGACACCAAGAGCTCAGACTCAAAAACTGCCTTGTAACTTGAAGCTGGTGAGAGAGCCAGCCTGGCGGCAGCCTTTCCCACAACAGCCCAGGGCTGGGCCATTGGTCACATCTACAATCTGGAGCAAGGCAGCCCAGCATGAACTGGCTAGCCTTGCAGGGCAGATATCTCTCCCTTCTCCTCAGGCCTGGCTGTGCTTGGGCTGAGTACCTTGAGGGCTGAGTACCCTGAGGGCAGTAGGAGATAGTCAGCCCCTCTCTGGGAAAAGGCCCAGTGCCCCTCCTGCTGTGGTAGTTGAGGGTCTTCCCGGCCTCCTACAGGAAACTGGCACCTTTGCCGGGGCTGGAAGTCCTCCTTAGCGGCCCCCATGCAGCCTCTGGCCTCTGGGTCCCTCTGCTCAGAGAGGCCTTCCTGAACACCCTCACCCACCCCACCCCTGCTGCACCCCCAC
>SJYX01021180.1:672966-697117 GCA_006410675.1 Oreotragus oreotragus | reverse complement strand
TCTCATTCCACTTCTGCCTCCCCCCCCCACCCCTGCAGCCCCTCTACTGCTCTGGCTGCTGCAGCACCAGCAGCCCTGCAGACCACATGCCCTGCCCAAGCCTTCTCACTGTCTGTGGCTCCTTCTCAGGGACACTCCTCCCCCATCCCCAGTGTGTCTGGAGCTGCACTGGCTTTCCGAGGGCACTCAGGAAAGAGTGGGCACTAAGGGAGGGAGGGACAGAGAGAAGGGCCCTTCTACCTTGACTCTGGCCGCATAGCCTGGGTCAGAGGCATCAACCATAGACTGGGACCCTAGGGCCTGCTTAGAATTCTCAGGGAAGGAAGAGGCTCTGGGGGCACAGCCATGAGGCTGCGAGTGGGACTGGCAAACACTGTAGACAGACGATGTCTGGATGTGGAGCAGAGGGGAAGGGGCAGGACCACCAGGCTTTCCAGTGGTACCTGGGTATGGGGTGTGATGGCCTGGTACCTGGAGAGGCCTTCGACCACCCAAGAGCCACGTCAGGCCTATGGGGACCCAGGGGAGAAGGCCAGCACCCTCAGGATCCTGGTGCCACCTGGGGTGGGGGAGAGGGCAGCCTGGGGTGTCTCTAGGGGTACAGGGAGTTGTGGTTGCTTCTATCCTGTACTCCTCATCCCCCACCACTGCCTGGCATAGCGATTAGGGTGCCTCCCTGGAGAGGCTCCTGAGGGGCTCCAGCGGTGTGGCTTCTGCAGCCCAGGTCTCTCATGGCCCAGTGGCAGTGCCAACAGCATGAGCCTATCGCTGGTGCACCTGAGCTGAACAGGAGCCCCCATGCTTTATTACACCAACAGTCCATTGTGTCTGTGACAGAAAGCCCTCTGGGGGTCCCAGGGCTGGGGCATCAGGTGTGGCCTGGGCCTGGGCGGGAGTGTAGCACTGCTGGGACCCATGGCCCCCGGTGCCCCCTCCACCCAGCATCGGTGAGGGCCCTCCTGTGGCGGTGATGAGGCCGGGGATGGACGGCATTACCAGACAGTATTAGACAGAAGGACCAGATCTAACCGTGTCTGGTAAGACGCCCATCGGCAGGCTTTGGTGTAGGCAGTCTCGTCCGGTGGCCCTTCTGGGAGGGGCTGGGCTTTGTCCACCACCGGCCCTGTGGCACCTTGAGAAAGCAGCAGGATTCAACTGGATGGCAGGACCCCTGGAGCCTCCTAGTCTGTGGAGCGGCCCCAGGAGGCCCAGTGGCCCAGCCCAGGATCACCCTGAGGAGAGCTTTCCTGAAGACCTGTCTTCAGAGCGGCCCTGCAGGCACACGTGTTTGAGAGCACAGCTGGGGAGCAGTCTGGCTTCCCTGCTCTGGATCCCAGGTCAAGGTGGCTGTGGCACCCCGCGGCTTCCTGAACGGCTCTCAGCCAGTTAATGAGTAATAGCAGGGCCGGGCAGACCCTCCTCCCCTGCGAGAGCCATTGGGGTCCAGAGCAGAAGGGCTGCCACAGTGCCTGTGCTGAGTGGGTCTGGGGTGGGTGTCCTGGCTTCAGATCAGAACGATAAAATAAAGGGCCATCCTGGCCTCAGTAATTTGGGACAATGTTCCCAGTCTCGCCTACAAGGCTGCGGGGGCTGGGGGGGAGAGCAGCACGGAATGTCCACTGCACTGGGCGCCTGGATGCATCCTGTGCTCCCTGCGGCCCCAGTGGCCTGAGGAGTGTGGCCTCCTTTGTGGAGCAAGAGGCCACCTTCCCACAGCCCCAGCTGCTGGGACCTCTGAGGGTAGGGCCTGGATAGTGGCGATGTGTTGGGGTCCCTGGACACCCGTAATGGACATCTGACTCTGTGTGGTAGATGAGCCAGGCTGGGAAGGGAAGGCGAGGGCTGCCAGCTCTGTACCAGCCAGAAGGCCATTTCCCTATGTGGCCGTTGACGTGCCTGCTGGCCGCTCTGTGAGAAGAACCTAGGCTCAGCTGCAGCCTGCGTGCGGCGAGAGGCCAGGACTCCCCAGGGCCCCCTGTGGGCTGGTGGCCCTTCCCAGGTCCAAGTGTCCTGGGTTTCTTGGGGAGCCCCGAAGGCCCCAGTGTGGCAGAACCGGCCCTGCACCTGGACTTGGCAGCAGTCTCCCTGGTTGGGCCGGCCTGCAGAGTTGAGACAGGCTGTTTGCCTGCCCCTGGTTGACCAGGCCTCAGCCCAGCTCTGGGGTCCAGGAGCTCAGGACCACGTGTCCTCGGGCCACTTCCCGGCGGGTGGTGGGTCACCTTTGAACATCGTTACCAGACAGTGTTAGAGTCGAGCCGAGAAATCCAGCACTGTCCGGTAAGATGTCCACAGAGGCCCCGGTGTGCCTCGGCCCGAGGACATGGGACGGATATGGGTGCCTCACCCCCTGCACACAGGGCTCAGTGGAGGTAGGGAGGCCTGCCTGCTGTCCCTCACTTTCCCAAGACCCAGGGCCAAGGCTGGAGGTGTTGCTGGTCTGCAGGGTGGCCCACCCAGCTCAGCTGGGCCTTCGTCCCCCAAAGCCTTTGTTATGCTCTGTCCCACCCACACCTGCAGGTGTGGTGGCAGCAGCACCTGCTTGGGCGCCATGGGCAGGGCCTGGACACCCGCCTGTCCCACTGCTGATCACTGGGTGCGGGCCTGGTGCAGCTGCAGGAAGCCTTTGATTCTGGGGACCCAGAAGGGGCGCAGACATGTCTGGACCTGGGGGAGGGGCCTGCCCCAGCTCAACTTTCTGCCTTGGAGCTGCATCTGGAAGCCACTGGGGCAGGACTGCGTGGGCCAGCTGACTGTGGGTGTCAGGGGCTGTGGTGGTGTGGGGCCTTGGGCAGAGAGGGTAGGGTGGGCCAAGCTGTGGGAGGGCGGCCCCGTCGCTGCGAGCAGGGCCCCAGCGTCATCATTACCAGGCAGTATTAGAGACCAGACACCATCCAATGCTGCCCAGTAAGATGGCGATGGCCACCCCGGATTGGGTCTTGGGGCCGCCCAGCTGGGATCAAGAGAAGACTCGACGAAAGGGCACCCAGGAGGTACAACCAGGGTTTCTTAATGCACTGAAGTGGGGAGGGGCCAGGATGGCCTGGGCTGGAGCAAGTGTGTACCCTGGGGCCAGAGCGCCAGGTGGTCCCATCTTGGGGGCCCCACCCAGGAGAGGCGAGCCTGCAGTGCCTGGAAGTGCCCAGAGGCCAGGACCACAGGGTGATCTCCCTGCCCAGTTAGCCCTGGCTGGCCAGGTGGGACCACCAGCACTGGGCATGGGGTGGGCAACTTAGGGGGTCAGGAGCAGGGCAGGACCCTCCTTCCAGGTGATCCCAGCAAAAGGTCCAGCCTCTGGGGGTCCTGGATGAGCATGTGTCAGAGGCTCCCAGTCTCCCATGCCCCTCCCCCTGCCTTTGTCAAGAGCGAAGACGAAGATAGGGGCCAGGATGGAGGGTGGCTCCCAAGACCTGGCCCTCCTCAGGCCCCATCACCAAGCAGAGCAGATGTTCCCGGGGCCTGGGGTCCCTCCACTCACTGAGCAGCCTGTCACCAGCACCCTACTGCAGCATGGCCCTGGGGTTCTGGCCACTGCTGGCTCTGAGGTCCAGGGTGAGGTGGTGCTGGGCTTGCAGGAGGGGTGCAGGAGGGGCAGCCTGTCCAAACTGCCTGGCAGTCACTGTGGCTCGTGTGCCCAGAGCAGGTGGAACAGTAGCCCCCAAATGCAGAATACAGGGCAACAACCCCCAGGTACCTGCGGGGACTGAGCCAATCTTGAAGGCACCCCAGGATGTCTGTTCAGGGTGGGGTTGAGGAAGTGGGCAGCTCTGGGGCCCCACCCTGCTCAGGGTCTGCACGTGGGACCCCTGCAGGGAGCTGAGAGAGCACCGGCTCACTGCTCTGAGGCTCTGAAGGGTCCTGTCCTCTCTCCTGTCACCACACAGGCGGCACACTGGCCTGGAGAGCTGACCAGAACAGCTTCTGAAGTTTTCTGGCACCTTCTACCCATAGAGTTTGCAGGGAGAGGGCGTGAGCTCTGTGCTGATCCCCACTACCCTGGGCTGACCACAACAAAGACTGCGTCCACCTGGTCCCCGGCCTCAGCTGGGTTCACCTGGTTCTCTGGCTCCATGCTCCAGAAGGGCTGACATTTCTCAGAGGGCCTGACCAGACTTAGGCCTGGCCTTGAGGGACGTGGGGCTTTCCTGGTGGCTCAGACAGTGAAAAACCCGCCTGCAATGCAGGAGACCCAGTTTGATCCCTGGGTCAGGAAGATTCCCTGGAGAAAGGAATGCCTACTCCAGTATTCTTGCCTGGAGAATCCCATGGACAGAGGAGCCTGGTGGGCTACAGTCCATGGGGTCACAAAGAGGTGGACACAACCGAGCGACTAACACTTTGCCTTTCTTTTGCCTTTGGGGGANAGAAAGGAATGCCTACTCCAGTATTCTTGCCTGGAGAATCCCATGGACAGAGGAGCCTGGTGGGCTACAGTCCATGGGGTCACAAAGAGGTGGACACAACCGAGCGACTAACACTTTGCCTTTCTTTTGCCTTTGGGGGACACACACAGGGAGGGGGCTTCACAGGTGCCTGGACCCTCCAGGTGACCGTGTCCAGGCTCAGAGAGTGGTGCCCTTGGTTGGGATCTAGGCCTTCAACCTTCTGGCCCCAACTTTGCCTTTCATTGTCCATCTCTCAGCTCTGTAAAGTCAGTTCACTTTTTTCTGAGCTAAGTGAAGCCGTTTAGACTTCACCTTCAGAGTTGAGTTAAATTTCAGCTCCAATCCCAGTGGTCAGGCCATGCAGGCTGGAACTGGGCCGAGCATCCCTCCTTGCAGCCATCACTTGTTCCAGGTGCCTCCGCTGCCTGACCTCCAGTCCCCTTGGCTGCTCACGGCCAACCCTGCTAGGGGACCAATGAGGGCCTTGGAGACCCTACAGGCCCTGGCCAGCCCACATATGAGAGGATGGATGAGCTACTCCCATTGTCTGCTCCCTACCAGCATATTGACTGTTACATTTTCACTAGGAGGCAGAGACCGGGGGCTGGTGGGCAGCAGAGTGCTCCCTTCTGAGCCCCAGGACAGAATCTCACTCTCCTCCTAAACTCAGAACCTGAATTCCACAAGGAAAGACCGATGCCTTGGCCTGGGCCTCACTGTGGCTCTCATGTGGGCCGAGGGCCTGGACTGCTGTGCACCTGGCTTGGTGCAGGCCAGTGAGTCTTACTGGCTGACAGGAAAAGTGAAAATAAATGTTCCCTGCTTCCAAGTGCCCCCAATGATGCTTTCTTGGCCATTTGTTGGTAGGAATGAAGCCAGCGTGCGGTTTCTGGGTGTGGGGTCTGGTTAACCATCACCGTTCCGATGCGGCTCAGCTGAGGACATCTAGGAATCAGAGGATCTCCTGTTTGCAGAACAAATAGCCCACCTGGAGGGCACCCAGCCTGCCCAGTCTGGCGGGTCCCACCTGCATAGGACAGGGTGGGGTGGGGAACACGATCCCAGCGTGAAAAACCAGCAGGCTGGTTAACCTGCCCGACGGGCCTTAATCAATGGTGAGGCCGCGCAGAGAACAAAGCACAGAAACCCAACCCCTCTGCGCGGCCGGATCAGCCAGCTGGGCAGGGAGGCTGGGGCGGGGGTGGCCCGAAGCTGGCCCATCTGCACGCAGGTATGGCTGGAGCTGTGCATCTGAGGCCTGGCCGCCATCCCCCCTGAGTCCTTTGGGGTGCCCTCCCTACACCAGAGGACAGACCAGACTCCTCAAAAGGCCAGCAGCTTCTGTGGGCTATTTTACCTACTCCTAAATCCACCAGATTTTGCAAGTAAGGTATTTGCAGATGACCAACATGCCTGAAAATGCACAGCAGACTGCATCCATTTTCATGAATACAAAACTTATTTTGCCTAATTCAATCCGCTGCCAGTGGCTCCAACTTTGAAGCATTTCATCTGAGTTACTAGGAAAAAAGAAAATGAAACCAACCCAACCTATTTTTACAGATGCTCAGCATAAAGGGCCTAAAGTTCTCCCATTGGATTAATTAAACAGCCTCTGCTTCTGCCCTAGAAGTTTCATTCGTCAGGAACAGCGAACTCTATACTGTGCCTCAGAGATGGTTAACCTCCGTCACGTCAATTTTTCATTTCCTAAACTTCAAGACTTCCCACAAAGGCCAATGCCTGGGCTGTGAAGGAGGCTCTCAGGCCAGCTTGCTCAGGACCAGCGTGTGGGGCCGAGGCACCACGGCCTCACTGCTGGACAGGGTGTTTGTGGGGGTGCAACCGAGGGTGCTACTTTGAGTTTAGGTAGAGAATCTTTAGGACAGACTTTGGACCTGACCCCATAGCGCGTCGCTGGCAAGCCGGCCTGCACCTCCTCTGAGGTTGTTCCGGCTCTACTGGTGCCTCAGACAGGGGCGGGTAGGAAACAGCAGCGAATCCAGGCCAGACCGGCTCCAGCCCAGTGTGGCCACTGGCAAAACTGAGTTCTGCCCAGGAGCAAAGCCCAGAAACCCAGAAACGGCTTAGAGCTGCCGGTGTCTCAGGCCTCCTTGACACCAGATCTGGGTGAAAAGACAGCTCAGAACCGGCATTTCAGTGGCCGACTCAGCAAAGGGCTTTCCAGAAGGTCTTGTGGCCCTCTGGTTGGGAGGGAAGACCCCCACCACCCGGTCGGTACTGGTCCCCTGGACCTGGCCTGTGTACGCTGACCGCCCTGGGCCGCAGGGTGGCTCCAGGCCCCCCCACCCTGCTCTCCCGACCCCCGAGGCCCACCTTCTCCTCCGAGAGGAAGGGCCACCCTTCCCCGAGTCCTGGCCCCACTGGATTCTGTGGCCGACCGGCTGTCGCCACCATCGCACTGTCCTCCCCAGGTCGCTGGTAAGGGCCCCGAGGGAGGCTCTCGGCCCAGGGTGGCTGCCTCCAGCTCCTCCACCTCCCGCACCAACCTGCCCCAACAGGTTCTGGGCCTGGAGGAGTAGGGTAGGAGCCCCTCCCGCCTCTGCCCACAGCCTGAGCCTCGCTGGGCCCTGGTTTCTGGGACCCACCAGGCCTCTGCGTGGACGCCAGGGACGCCTTGGCGCCAGTCTCCCCAAGTACCTGTCAGCCCCTGGTCCGTGGCCCCGGCACCCAGGTCTGGCTTCGGCCCGACCGAGAGAGCTGCCTGCCTCCTGGGCAGACCTGAGGCCCACCGCCCTCGGTGGAGGCTCCACACAAAGGAACCCGAGGTCCACGCGTGTGCAGTGGACGGCTTGCTGAGCCTTGGGGAAGTTCTGAGAGCGACTGGGAACAATGGAGGCGGCGCCGGGTAGGGCTGGGAAGAGGCGGCGAGGCCCCGGCTCGCCTTACATGTAGGGCCACCCCCCCTCCCCACGCAGGTGCCTGCTCCAGGCCGACCAATCTCCACTCCCGGCAGCCGACAGGTGTGTCCCCCGGGCTCCCATAGGCCGGGAGGGAGGCAGCTAGTGACGCAGCGGCCGGGCGGGCTTGGGGCCTGCACACATTCCTGCCCCCGCCTCGCCCAACTCACCCGCCGGCCAGGTTGAACAAAAACCAGGGCAAGGAGCTTCGGCAGGGACTGCACTGGAGCGTGTGAGCCGGCGGCCAGGGCAGCTGGGCAGCAGCTCCTGTCCAGGCCCTGGGGCCGACTTGCCAAACCAGGGAGGGAGCGGAGGGGGGTCATGCTTCACACCCCTGCTTTTCCCCAGGTGGCTCCGGCGATGCCTCTGACCCTTGGGGCGGTGGCCTCCCACTGACCAAGGGCAGAGACTAGACCTGACCTCTGTTCCAGGCCCCCACCCCTAGTTGTAGCAGAAGCGGAGGGTCTGCTTTGTGGGGGTCTCTCAAAACCCTTCTGTTTGCCCCTAGCCCACCTCTATGGTCAGGTGGCCCGGATCAGGCCACATGTCATACTAGCCCACATGCTAGGGGAGCCAGGCTGCTGGGAAGTGTGGGGGGGTCTGCCTGGTGACCAAGGCCTTGACAGCCCCCGGGGCCTACATTTCAGACCCCTAGACTGGGGTGCAAGGTTTTGTGTTGAGGTTCACAGGGTGGGAGAGACAGGGCCCCAGTCCAGCTGGACTTCATGCTTGCTGTGTGCCCCCAGGGAAAGGCCTGTAATGAAAGGACAGTGATTCCAGTAATTAGCCCAACAGTAGAGAGATCCCAAAGGCCCAGCTACTCTCCATAATGAATCCAGCAGCCGTGATGGAAACTCATGTGACAGGGCTGTCCCTGGGCTGCTGGCTCTGGCCTTACTCCACCCCGGGAGGGGCTCTGTGGCCCAGAGGCTGTCCTCCAGGGTGGATGAGGCCAGATCACGGGGTCACCCCGAGAGGGCTTCCTGACAGCTGCCTAACTCCAAGGGGTGCTGTGCCCACACCTGGGGGATGCAGGGGAGGGTATGGCCCCCAGAGTCAATCGTGGGGTCACGGTGGGGGGTCCAGAGATTTGCCATGGGCCCTTCGAGTGTGGTTCTGAGTTCACTGCCACCTGGACACCCCAGGCCGCTCCACTCCCTGACTCTGGAGGGGGAGAGGCCTGGAGCTGGTCTGGCCCTCTGGGCCTGGTGTGGGGTGTCTGGAAGGCAGTCCTGGGAGCAGCGGTGACCTCTAATCCTCGACCTTTGGGCTCCAGCCCCTCCTTGGGATTGTCAGGATGCCCACCCACCCTGATGCCCACTCAGGTGTCTGCGTTTGTGTAGGAGTGAGGCAGGACACAGATGTCCCACGGGTACCATCTTTTGAGGAGATTGAGGCACTGTCAGTGGACAGAAGTGGGAGGAGGGGCTGTTCGAACTGACCTCCTCCTCAGTCTCACACCCTGCCCTCCTCGGTGCTGCCTGCCAGCGGGGAGGGCCTCTCCACTAAGCCCTGAGGGCCAGGATGCGGTGGGGACCGAGGGCCTGCTCAGCTCTGCCAGGAAGGAGCACAGAATTGGGTCCAGGAAAGGAGATAGTCATGGGAGGAGCCCCTGCCCCTGGAAGAGAGCATCTGAGGGTCGACTGGTCGCTTGGCCTGAGAAGAGGCAGAAGTAAACCTCCTCTTAGTTTCTGGCCTGCCGGGAGGCTCCGATCCTGTCATCGCCAGGCGGGGACCCTTTCCTGCCAACTCAGAGGCTCCTGCAGACTCAGAGACACCTGGGCACATTCACATGGCTTCCTGAAGCTGCTCTACTGGGCAGCTGCCCTGGGGCAAGGGGACCCCCTACCATGGAGGCTACTCTAGCTGGCCACAGTGGTGCCACTGAGGCCTGCTTTTAGCCCAGGGTCAGAAAGCAGCTCAGCTATTCCTGTGGCCCAGGAGCCAGGCCTGCCCCCGCCATGGTGAAAGCCACTTGGAACATCCCCTAGTGCATCATTTTGAAAAGGGCTATTCTGGTCTGGCTGACGGCCCACCCTTGACCTTGCACTGACCGTTCAGTGCTCTCCTTGCCTATTCTGCCTAAGTCTTGAGAAGGAAAAATGACCCGAGTGAGACTGGGCCCTGTGCTGGCAAGAGGACTGAGGAGGTCTTGGCAGGTCTGCACGCATTTCATCCCTCAGTTTTCAACAAAAGTTCAGTTGAGATGTTTCCGTTGCCCCTACAGTGTTTGCAGGCAACCCTAGCCAGCCCAGGAGGGGGTCCCAGGACACTCTGGCACATCTGAGCTCTGCTGATGGCCGCCTTGAGGCCTGAGCTGGGGTCGTCACTCCTAGTGGAGCAGCAGTTGGCTCCTCCCTGTGCAGAGGCCCTGGTCCCTCTAGGGCAGCACTTCCCTGCCGGCCAGGATACATATCCAGGGAGTAAGGGTGGGTGGGCCCTGGGCAGGCCCAGAACCTCTGGCCTCCTCCAAGGGGAGAACAAGAGCCAGGTGCCCAGGCCTTGAAGGGTCAGCGGGGTGCCGCCCCATAGCACACCAGGCTCGTGTTGTCCTAGCCTGCGGGCAGCAGTTAAACTGGGTGCTGGGATCCCTGGAGAAACAAGTGGCCATCAGACAAAGTTTCTGGCCCAGCCTACCTGCTGGGTGCAGATGTTGCCATGGCACCAGGATGGGGCGGGGCCAGCAAGACAGGCTCTTCAGGGACAGGGAAGACTGACATGGGAGGGGTGACAAAAGCCGCCCCCCCCCCCAGCTTGGGGACACAAGTGGGCTGGTGGCAGAGCTAGTGGTGAGCTGGCCCCCAGCCCCTCAGCCCTCTCTGTGGGGCTGAGGCCTCACGGGGCGGGGCAGGCAGGACAAAGGGCCATTGTGCTGTGGCTGCGGCTACTTCCTGCATGGCAGCCAGCCACAGATGGCAGCAGGCTCCCTGCGCCCCCCAGGGCTCAGCCTCAGCCTGGAAGCCAGGCCCAAGAGGGTCCCACCTCAGGTGCCAAAGGATGGCCTTCCCACTGTGACTGTGCTGGGGCAAGGACAGGGGCCTGGAGCCCCTGAGCCTTGGACTTGGGAACAGGACTTTTCTCAGCTTTTAGCCAGCTCTGGGCTCCCCAGGGGACACCTTACTGAGTCGCCTTACCAGTCCCTGCACTTCCGGTTGGGACGGGCCATTTCTCCTCTGCAAGCTCCTCTGACTCACCTCCTCACCTCAGCAGAGCAAATACTTGGGGCAGGTGTGGGTAGATGCTGGGGGCCGCCAAGCAGCCCTGTGTGGGCCCACTTGGGCCGGCACCCCCACAGAGGGGGCAAGCTCTGTCACTCACTCTTCCCTGGCCCTCCACCAAGTCAGTGGTGTTGACCTGGATTAGGGAGGGGCTGTGGCTAACTTTGCATTCAGCCACTGCAACCGGTACTGCCTTGGAAGACAGGCAGCTTGGCTCCAGGAACTGGGAGAAAGGTCTAGTTGCTGGTCCAGTAGGGCAGGTGCTAGTGTCTGGGGTCTGGACTTGGAGGTTCTGCCCAGGAACAGAGCTCCCCGTGGGGCATGGCTCAGCTACCTCTTCCCACCCAGAACTATCTGAAGCATGGAGACCCAGTCCCAGGAAGGCCAGGCTGGAGAGCTGTGCTCCAGGGTAGGGGTGGGGCTGCAGTGCCTGCACCCCTGGACCTGCTCTCCAGAGGCTTCCTGTCCCTGATCCGTGGGGCCAGGTGTTCCCCGCAGAGGCCGCTTCCTCCCACCGTGCTAACAGGTGAGCGCAGGAGGCTGGGCCCTGCCGTAATCAACTGCTGCACTGAGAGGGGACCCTCTTTCTTCCATCTTTTGATCTACATTTCCACTCCTTTTGGCCTCAGCTACTCCCACCTAGCCCAAGGACCTAGGACCTGTTGGTTGTCCCCAGCTCAGGGCCAAAGGGTTCAAGCTAGAAAGCTCAGCAACTATCACTCCAGGTCCCTCACGGCCCCACATGTTGCCCTGAAGGCCTGCTGGTGCCCATGGGCAGGCTGGGGTTACTCCAGTGCTGGGACTTCTCTCTGGCCCTGCTGGATGAGTCCTGACCGCTTCGTCCCCGCCTTCCTGCCCCTGGACCACGCTCTCAGACCCCATTGTTCAGGCAGGGCCTGGTGGCAACACCCGCAGGCTGTGCCAGTGCTGCGATGTGTTCCTGCAGCCTGACTCAGCCTTGACTTTGACCCCGTGCCTAAGATCCAGAAGCACCTATGTTGTCTCAAGCCCGTCTCTCTGAGGCACACACCTGGTCACAGTGTCTGGAAAACACTGGGCCAGAAGTCTGAAACCCTCTGTCCATCCTTCTTAGACAAATTGAGGCCCCTGGTGGCCTCTAGGGCGCCAAATCCAGGGCCAAAGGTCAGCCCTCTGGGCTCCTGGGCTCAGCATGTTGGCAGCTGGTCACTCTGCTTGCAGAGCCTCTGCCCAACCAGTCTACCAGAGACCATGGTACCCTGGCCCTGCCCATCTCTACGAGCCCGTGGGTCGGGTTCTGGTGTTGTGGGGATGGAGGGGCAGGGGTCAACCCTGTCGGGGTCTGTAGCTGGGGAGGACCCAGAACTATGGAGTTCAAAATATTTGAAATTAAAAAGGGCCCACTGGTGCTGTGGGAACAGGTGCCCCAGTGTGATGTGATGAGCAGGACAGCAGCCCGGTGGCTCCTCCCAAGCCCCTGCTCCAGTCTAAGTGTGCGAAAACCATTAGACAAAGCCCAGCAGAGGGGTGCGCGATGGACATGATGGGCACACGCCTGGCCGGGCCGCCTGCACAGGCCAAGGTCACAGAACAAGCGGGGTCTGGGGCCTGTCTCAGCCAGAGGAGCCCAGGCATACATGACGGCTGATGTCATGTGGGGTCCCGGGTGGGAAATGAGGAGGCCGTGTGAGGTGGGACGGCAGCCCGTGGAAACGTGCTGCGGTGGCAGCACTGGCCCGAGAGCAGGGGAAACTGGCTGTGGGCCCAGGAACTCGCGATGGCTCTGCAGTCTCAAACTATCAGACAGAAGAAGCTCATTTAAGTATATCTGCAAGAGTCCCACAATAATTCTGGCAGATGTCCCGGGGGCATCAGGGGACAGAGCAGGTGGCTGTGGGCGGAGATGCCGGGGAAGCTGAGGACAGAGGCATTGGTGGAGCCGAGGCGGGGGCCTCCGGCTCTGGTTCCCATCTGAGGCCACGAGGGGGGCTGTGTCCCAGGTCCCTCTGGCTTCCACCTCCACCCCATCCTGTGCTTGGGCTTGGCGGGGCGTCTAGAGCTTGGGGATCACTGAGGCCTCTTGTCCGGTCTGGTCTGAACGTTCCTGGTGGAAC
Organism: Oreotragus oreotragus; assembly: GCA_006410675.1. Lineage (NCBI taxonomy): Eukaryota > Metazoa > Chordata > Mammalia > Artiodactyla > Bovidae > Oreotragus > Oreotragus oreotragus. Next base: position 684,503 of record SJYX01021180.1, on the reverse strand, counting down.
TCTGGACACGAGGCCTGATGGGGCCAGCTGCCTCTGGGCTCCCCTGCACCCCCTGCCCAGAGGCTCTGAGCAAAGACTGGCTCAGGGTCTGAGTGCCTCAGGTCCCAGTGGCCCCTTTGTCCTGGGAGAGATGTCCACAGAGCTGGGGCTTCATCTGAAGCCCCTGGAGGACATGGCGAGGGGCATCTACCCCACTTCCCTCACAGCCCCACAGTTTGGGATCCTAGGAGCTCCCAGGCCAGAGTTCAGGCTGACACCAGAAACCTGGCTGGGACACCCTGCCCTCTCCTGCCATGTAAGGCCCACACTTGTCCTGTCCTGTCCTGGGGTCCAGCACTCACAGGGCAGGGCAGGTCCAGTGACTCGGCAGCCCCTCAGGAAGACACAAAGATCCTGGGGGCAACAGGGGCCTTGGTGCTGAGGCTGGAGTGATCTGGGGATCTGCACTGGCAGCCTGTTGGGTGGGGTGCCAGCCTGGGGCCCTACCCTTGTGCCAGGAGACCAGACGCTCAGCCCTACCGCCCCTCTGGTTCCACCTTTGGCCAGAGTCAGAAATTTGCAAGGTCTCCATCTCCCAAAGAGCCTGCTTCCAGGGGCATCAGCCCCAAACCCAGCACTCAAGAAAGGAGGGTAGCCCTTGCCTCTCAGCCCCTCCCCAGGGTCTAACTGAAATAAAAACCATCTGTGGGGTGCAACAGGGACCTCAGATCCATAGAACAGCCTGGCTGGAGAGCCCCAGGCCTCCACTCTTATTCCCCGGTTAGCCCTGAAAGAATCCACTGAAACAGGGCCACAGTCCCTCCAATCAGGGCAGATCCACTGAGCCCCTATTTAGCCACCATTCAGCGGGGCCTGGAGCAGGATGCTGGTGCAGTAGGGGGTGGGGTTGGGGGGGTGGGGGAGGCTGCCACAGCCTCAGCTGTATTGCCAGCCATCCAACACTCACTAGTCCACTTCGTGATCTCAGACCAGGCCCTAGGCCTTATCTGCACCCAGAAAGGGGGTGTGCCAGATGCCTTGTCACAGTCATGGGGCCTCTGCGTCCTCAAATCAACATCTTTATTCTTTTATACGGCACCTCAGACCCTTGGCCATCGCCACCTGACCGTCCCTGGCCAGGGTAATCTGGCACCCTAGCCCCCCAAGGCCCTCTCCTGCCTNTATACACATCTGGTGGGGGAGGCTGCCACAGCCTCAGCTGTATTGCCAGCCATCCAACACTCACTAGTCCACTTCGTGATCTCAGACCAGGCCCTAGGCCTTATCTGCACCCAGAAAGGGGGTGTGCCAGATGCCTTGTCACAGTCATGGGGCCTCTGCGTCCTCAAATCAACATCTTTATTCTTTTATACGGCACCTCAGACCCTTGGCCATCGCCACCTGACCGTCCCTGGCCAGGGTAATCTGGCACCCTAGCCCCCCAAGGCCCTCTCCTGCCTGGCCTCCCCCTACCCCCACTGCAATCCCTTGGGCTTCTGGGGGCCTCCTTGGGTCACGCCCACCCTGGATCTCTAGGAACCTGTAGCCCAGACTCAGCATCATGCTCTGCAAGGCCGCCAGTCTCAGTTCTCAAATGGTGTCAGTGCCACCTCTCCACTCCCTGCTTCATGCCAGGGGCCCTGCTGCCTTCTTTGAGCAAGAGTAACCTTGGAGCCCCTGCACCCCCACTGCCTGCTGCCCTGGGCACTGCTGAGCCTGGGGAGGGCCCGGCACTCTTTGGGACCTTGCCTTGTTCAGAGTCTTTCCTCCATGGCATTTTCACCCCTTTTCTTTTGAAATAAATCCAAACTTAGAGGAGAGTGGCAAGGACAATATGAACCTGTCAGCTGGGGCAACTTAACAAATCACTACAGCCGAGGGCAGCATAGATAAGACGCTGTTCCCACAGAACTGGGTCTGGGAGGCCCAAGATCCAGGCAGGTCTGGGTCTGGTGAGGCTCTTCCTGGTCTGTAGGTGGCCTCGCCTTGGTGTGCGAGCAGGGAGGTGATCCCTCTGTGTTGCTCTTGTGGCAAGGGCACCACACCTCTCATGGGCTCCACCTTACCCTGAGCACCCCTGAGGCTCCAGCTGCAGACACCAGCCCATGAGGGTCAGGGCTTCCCACTGAGGATCTGGGGACACAACTCAGCCCAGAGCAGACACCATTTCTTTCTTCAGGATATTTGAGAGTGACACTCTCACCTCAGGAGCATCTACCAGGAGCCCTCTGGCCCCCTGAACTATGCAGCTCCAGGCCCAGGAGGGCTGGCCCATCATCACTGACCACTGCCTTCAGCCCCGGGTGGGTGCTGCAGCCCCCGCCGCCCCTGCATATCTGCCCTTTCAGGCCACCGGCCCCTGTCCTCCGTCAGCCTCCCCTCCCCCACAGCTTCTCGTGCCCACTCTGGGTGTCTCTGCCCCACGTGACCTCTCAGTGAAGCCTGGGCACCTGTGTCTAGAGCCCCGCCCATGCCGTGCCCGGCTGCCGCGCCCAGACGTGCCCGTCAGTTACGCTCTCATTTGGTTCACGGCTAACCAGGCCTGGGCATGGCCGCTCCTGCGGATGCAGGTATTGACTGAGAGAGTGCGTGAGTGACACCGGAACTCCCACCACCGTGAGGACACACGCAAAGCTGCCCAGGCCTGGCTTTGGGCCAGAACACACCAGGTGGGAGGGTGGGCTTCTGTGTCCCTCTTGCTGGCACCAGCTGCCAAGGTAGCAGCAGCGCTTCCCCGTGAGAAGGTGAAGCAACAGCAAAGTGTCCGAAGTGACCTTCCAGCGGCGCTGGCTTTACTAACAGTGGCAGTGGACCTCCATCCTCTCCCACGGGCAGGGCTGCGTGATGCAGGCCCCACAGGGTGGGTGGCGGGCGGCGGGCGGGAGGCAGAGTCCCCCTGAGGCAGGAAGGGACTGGGTGGGCACAGGGGGGTCCCAGGATCCTCAGGGATGCTTGCCCCTCCTGGTGCCCACACTCCAGTGGCCCCACCACTCAGAGGGGTGACTTTGCCTCCTGGGGAGCCTGAGCTGAGCAGAGCCCATCCCAATTCCCGCCTCCCACCCTGCTCTGCACCCGCCACTGGGCGGGCTGCACCCGGGCGAGGAGGCATCTGTGCATCTGGTTCAGATTTGCGTTCCAAATCAGCTGTAGCCACTGCTGACATTGAATTTGCCTGAAAACTCAGATTCGGGGAGAGTATGGGCTCCAGTGCCCACCAGATGCGGGGAGGGTGGTGGGCTCCCCAGGGATGTCCACTGCTCCCCTCACTGCTCTGAGTGGGGTCTGGCTGGCACAGGGTCTGCAGCCTCCTCTGTCTCCAGCCCCTCATCCTTGCCAGGCTTAGCCCTTGTGGCTACCCATAACCCAGGTCTCACCTCCTGCTGTGTCTGGCTCTACATGACCCTCAGCACTGGCTTGGCTCCATCCCAGCCACGCCTTCTAGGGGTCTTCCTGGCCATTGGATGCACTGCCCTTCCTCTGGGAGGGTCCCCTTCTCTATCCCTGTGACCCCCCCCCCCCACCTCTAGCCATGGTGGAAAGTGGGGGCTCAGAAATCCTGGTCAGAAATCCAGGGTGAGGAGGTCAGATGAGGTCAGTGATCAGGTCAGGAGGGGGTCAGAAAGGGGATCAGGTGAAGTCAGCATGAAGGTCAGGAGGGGACCAGGAGGAAGTCAGTGAGTTCAAAATGAGGTCAGAGGGGGTCAGGTAAGGTCAGGGGGAGGTCAGGTGAGGTCAGTGAAGCCAGGAGAGGGTCAGAGAGGGGGTCAGGTGAGGTCAACATGAGGTTAGGAGGGAGTAGGAGGAGATCAGATGAGGTCAGTGTGAAGGTCAGGAGGGGTCATCAAGATCAGATAAGGTCAGTGAGGTGAGAAGGGGGTCAGCCATGAGGTCAGGCAGGATCAGCATGGGGCTCACTCTGGGTTTTGAAGACCTCGCCCTCCATCCTGTCCCTGAGTCCCCCTTGGGGACACCCTACTTTGGCTCCCAGGAGCCCCTTGGCTGTTTCTGCCATGTTCTCCCTGCAGGGACCTGTTTTACAGGGTCTCCTCTTAGAAGCCAGAATGGATAGAGCGGTGAGGCATGCGGAGGTGGGTAGACTGGATGAACAGGGCACACTTGTCCTGTATCTTGAGTCAAGTCAGATGTGGTCGTGGGTGCAGGGGTATTAGGGTCCAGTGTGAAAGGTTTGTAGGGTCAGATGGGGTGACCTCCAGGGAGAGGGGGCATGGAGCCTTGATATGCAGTGGTGTAAGTCCCCACTGAGCCTTCTGGGTGCCGTGTGAACAGCTACCCTGAGCGGGGGAGGGTCTGAAGCCATGCCATCTGTGCCCACAAATGCCCATCTGTGGCCCTTTCTGCCTGGATGGGGACAGACAGGAAGTGTCTTGGCCCATCAGAGTCAGGCCCTGGGCAGTGCCTCTGAGAGGGTAACGGGAAGCGAGACCCTGCGTTTCTTCTTGCTTCTGGGCCCTGGACCCTGGGTCCTGCCACTGTAAGTTTGAGAGGCCTCCAAGGGGTCGGTGGCCATTTGGGAAGTTGTACCAGAGCCAGCCTGTAGCTTGGCCCTGCCCCCAACTGAGTCTGAGCGGCTGCCTCATAGAGGACAGAAGGGGAACCATCTAGAAGCCCAGCATGTATCAGCTCAGGGAGAAAGTCTGCTGTGGGGACCCCAAGGAGCCAGAGGTGAGGCCACAAGTCAAGTCAGGGGCCCTCACCACCCTGGACACCAGGCAGCTCTGGCCTGGTGTGCTGGGTGGGGCACGTCTTTGCCTCAGGGCTGCTGGGGCCTTGTGTGGTGGCCTTGTCTGATGCAACCAGGCTCCAGGAAAGGCGGGCAGCAGCTGGGCTGTTGCCACAGCAGGGAGGAGGCTCTGCAGCCCGGCACTGCTGGGCGTCCTCGGCCTCTGGTGGTTGGGGCGGGGGCGTTGCGGGGTTGCTCCTGCTGACAGGGCCCCAAGCCCACTTGGGGGCCGGGTACAGCCAGGCTCCTCCTGCCCCTCCCAGCCCTCGGGGCTGGCAGAGCTGTGCTTACGGGACCAGACGCCCTCACTAGGCCGCCTCCCTCAGAGGCAGTGAGTTAATGAGGCCACTGGGCCGCTCATCCCCTCCACCTGGGTAATTGGTCTCCAAAGGCAGGGAAGTGTCACCGAGATGCCTGGGGCTGCCTCAGGGGATGGGACTGGATTACACCCCGTTTTTCCACTCGCTGGAGTCTAATTGTGCTCTGGGGCTGCCCACCTGGCGCTGAGCATGTTTGTCAGCTGCACAGGAGGGAAGACTGGCTTCCCTGATTTCAGGGCAAAGGTGACCTTCCTGAGCCCAGGGCTCATTCAGGGCTCCCCAAAACAGAAATGTTGGTGGGGAGCCCCATGGGGTGAATGGTGGGAAGGGACCTGTGCAGCCCCTGGATCCTGATCTGATGGGACTGGGTGAGGGTATGTTTTGCAAGGGAGTTTTGTTTTCTTAATCAAGGTGACATTCGTGTAAAATGAACCATTTTAGAATCAACAGTTCCGTGACACTGTGTATTTGCTGTACTGTGCAGCCACCACCTGTATTTAGTTCCAGAACCTCTTCATCCCCTGAAGGAAAACCCACCAGGTAGCCCGCAGCCTGGGATCCACCTCTGTGCCTCTGCGTCCCAGACTCACCATCTGTACACTTCCTATGGTCATCAATGTACCCCCCATGTGCCCACAGCTCAGTTTGGTCCCCCCCAACCATGCTGCTGAAGGCCCCAACAGGAAACCTCCACCCGCCTGCCCTTTGAGCCAGATGACAGGCAATGTGGAGTCCAGTCACCTACTGCTTGTTCATGTCTGGGCCCTGACTCCTGTAGGAAGCCGAGGAGGCAGAGATAAGCTGGCAAGGGCTATGTTTGGGCCAGCAGGGCACTTGGGGAGTGAAGGGTCCCTGGGTGGGTGTAGTCAACTGGAGTGACTGAAAGGGGAGAGAGCAGGGTTGGGGGAACCAGGTCCCAGCTTTGGGCAAGTACGTGCAAGATGATGGTGAGACACATCAGCTGGGGTCCAGGGCAGGAAGTGGGTCTGTGGGCCTGGAATCCAGGGGTGGCCGACAATGATGTCTGGCTGACCCCAAGGTGTCAGTGACCAGAGGATCAGCTACCACGAGATTCATGGATATCAGAGCTAATTGCTGAGGAGTCTGTGCCTCTGAACAAGAACGCCCAGCCTCCTTCTCACTGGGCACGGGGAGGAGCACCAAAAGCTGAGGCCCCTAAAGGTGAGGACAGCAATTGGGAAAGAATCTGTTAGTTGATATTTTAAGAAAGATTCTGAGAAGTCTGATGAGAAGGATCAAGTCTGGTGAGCCTCCCTCCCTGGTGGATGCAACTCTGCTTAGAACTGTGGCCAGGGTCCCAGGGCAATGGGGGACAGGAGCCTGGCTGCACTAGGTCTGGGTCTGGCCTGACCAGACATGCAGGAACTCCATCCCAGGATTCTAGCATCCTGGTGGGCCTGGGTTAGGGTCGTGGGAGCTGCAGAAGGAAGAGACCTGGTCAGAACAGGCAGCAATAAAACTGGGGGATGGGGGAGGCAGAGATGGCCCAGGTGGAGAAGTAGGGGCAGCCAGAGGGCCCTGGCAGCATCTGAGAATAGCACCAAGAGGGAGGACAAAGCCAGGGCCAGGCCAGGAGGAGGGAGGTCACTGTGGCCTTGAAGAGAGTGGGGCTGAGCAGCAGGAGGGAGGAGCCAGACAGGAGGAGGGAGGGGGAGGAGGAGGGGAAGGAAGTAGGACAGGAGCTAGAGGGGCCGCTGGGGTCAGGGCCGGTTTAGTTTAAAGATGACATGGTAGGAGAGTAAGGTCCCCAGGAGGCCTCCGATCAGGCCAGTGGGGCTCCCCTTGCAGGAGCAGGGCGTTCACCCGGAAGGATAGCTTGGGCCTGACCATGTTGAGAGGAAGCTGCCGAATGGGGTGTTTCCTGTAGCCACGGTCAGTCAGCCGTGGGAGCTGAGGTGATGCCCAGAGAAACAGGCACAGTTGGGGCCTGGAGACCAGGGACAAACCTGACAGAAGCCGTGACAGGGAGGGGACCTCTGAGGGGCAGCCAGGGGCCTGTGCTCTGGAGGCTGAGGCCGTGGAAGGGAGCAGCGCAGACTCACCCTGAGGGACAGTGAGCAGTGGGGAGTGGGGGCCCCAAAGGCTGTAGCCCAGGAGGGCAGGCCTGGAGATGGGTGGGGGACTAGGGTCTGAGGGCCAGTGGAGAGGCCCCCATGGGCATAATGAGTGGTGAGAGGGTGTGGGAAGGCCCCTTTGGACAGGGCTGGATGCTTGGCCCAGGGCGGTGGGGATGGGTGGAGGGCAAGTGGATGAGGTAAGAGATGTTTGGGAGGAAAATCATGTGGACAAGGGATGAGGAAGCAAGTGGGGGGCATCTATGGGTGGGGCCCCCAGGAAGGGAGAGGCGATGTGCCAGCACTCAGCTCTGAAAGTGGAGGTCTTTGGGGTGGAGTACAGTTGCAGGGAGAAGCTGGGGCTGCTTTGAGGAAGGCAGCAAACTTGTCTGCTTAGCCAGAAGGAACAGGTGAGCTGAGTGGCACCCCAAGTCTTCACTGGCAGTGATCCCTCCCCCAGCTGCCGGTCTAGGCCCAGTCTGGGGACAGCGCAGGCCCTTCCTGGCACCACTTCAGGGACCAAGGCACACAGACCTTCCAGTGGCTCCTTATGCCATTTGTGACCCCACATTTCTGCCACAGTTACAACACCCTCAGATTCAGGTGGGGGCTGGATCACGGCCCCAGGGATGCAGGAGCTTCTGGAAGACCCTCCACCCACCCGGTCTGGTTATTTGCCAGCCCGTGGTGGGGGGGCCGTCCCTGCAGCCTCATGCCACAGGTGGGGTGGGGCTGGATGCCAAACTAACGTAGTCAGGGGCGACTGGGCTGTGGAGAACAAAGCTGGGCAGGGCAGAATGCCCACTGGCCTGTGCTGGGGGCCCAGTGTGGTCCCACCTGATTTAGAACCACTGAGGTATCTCAGTGCTATTGCCACAGTGAAATGCTGACGCGAGGATAGGTGGGGGTGTGTGGGGAGGGCTGCCTGAATCTCTATAGCCGAGGACCAGACCTGCCTCCTGGGTTTAGGTCTGGCCCTGGACACAGGGACCGCTTTCCCTGTTTTCAGGGCTTTAACACATCCACACCCACTTCTGGTTCATGTACTGGAGGCTCCAAGCTCAGCCCAGACTGCTTCCCCCAGAGCAAGCCCTGGCGGGAGTCCTGGGGGCAGCACACCTGTCTTGTTAAGTGGGGTCTTTGCCCACCTTTGCTCCGGCTTTCCTTCCTCACAGTCAGATGTGGGGGTCCTGCCTTTTGGGGGGGTCTAGCACCCCATGAGAAGAGAGCCCCACCAGGAGGGAGGAGGCTGCACCCTTATGCCCCCTTCCCATGGAGCACAGTGCCACACAAACACAGTCTGCACCCTGCCATCATGCATCTGGGGAAGGGGTCCCCTCCTCCCCATCAGGGTCCTGCCCTCTGAGGGACAGGCTCTCACCCCAGGCTGCTGTTCCGGACCCTCGGGGAATCGACCTCCTTCTTGTGTCTGGTCAGCCCCAGGGTCTTCATGTGCCAGGTGTGGGCATACACTGGATGCGCTCCGGGCCTGAGTCACGTGGATGGACCCAGAGGGCACCTGTGAGAGGTTTGTCTGGGTCCCAGACTCTGTGTTGACAGAACTCTGGATTGGGCTGCAGGCGGTGGGGCCAAGGCTCACACATACGTGTGCAACACAGGTGTATCAACTCAGTGAGGCACATGAGGGCAGGTGCATCCAGGGGTGTCCCCAGGGCACTAGAATGGCAAAGGAGAAATGGGTGTTGGTGTTTGGGGTTGTGGGTTTGAGCTCAGCCCATTGGAGGTGCCCAGCAGAGGTGGGTCCACCTGGCATGAGCCTCCACATTCCTGTCCTCTTTGGAAAGTGACATGTTTCCTCAGGGGACCCAAAGGAGACAAGTTCAGGTGCCAGGGCTTTGGGCAGGAGTCTGCTGGGATTAAGGGGGTGTGGGCCCTGAGGGCTTCAGGAATGCCCTGGTCTGGGAGCTGTGGGGCGAGGAGTGGTGTGGAGATGGGGCTGTCGGGAGATGCATCCTGGAGGAGGGTCTGTGGACCCAGAATGGACGCCAAGGCCAGCTCCGGTGGGGTGGGCAATAGTGGGGTGTAGAAGAAAGGGCAGACGTCAGTTCCTGCTTCAGGCAGGACCCAGAGGTGCCGAGGCCCCTCTGCCCAGCCTTGCTGAAACTTCCTTCCCTGACTCCTCCTCGTACCCCTTCCTCTGCCATTTGTCTTTTCAAAAACCTATCCCAGGAAAGGGCTGGAGCCAGAAGCAACAAGCAGCCCCAGTGAAGAGGGTTCACATCCTGAAAGCCCAGAGCTTTGGGTTTGGCCAAAGGCCTTTTGTTGTCATATAAGTTGGTGAATAGAAGCAAAACACATTTCAACTGAAAGACAAAGCACAATTCTAATTGGTGGTCCTGCCCTCTTAGATCATGCTGCATGAGCTGTCTTGACTTTAGGCCAGCGGCCACCACCCAGGGCCCCCTGGGCTCCTGGACACAACTTTTCCAGGACCACCCTCCCAATGGCCGCCCACACTTAGGACAGTGCTATCCCAAAGCCAGAGACACCCTGAGGTCAGCTGGGCAATGCCTGGGCTTCCCGACCTGCAGGTTCCAGGCAAGGCCACCCCACGACCCTCCAGATGTCCAGAGCACTGCATCTGACTGTCCGTCTGTCCGTTTCACCGAAGCCCAGGTTTGGCTGCTGTTCTGCTCCTCTCCTCAAAGTGCAGACCAGCCCTGCTGTCCTGGACTTTGGGGAATGTGTTTATCTGGCCAAAAGGACACTGACAAATGCCACCATCTACCAGCCTATATCTTACAGAGCACACAGTGCGTTCACAGCAGTAAGTGGAGGGGACACAGTCTCAGGATCAAGATGCTGCCTCTAAGGGGAGCAGTGTAAACTCAGCTTCCTGGAAACTCAGGTGCGCTGCACAGCCCAGGATTCCCAGCAGAGGAAGCCTGGGGCCAGCACTACCCTCCCGGCTACTCCCTCTCCCACCATCCACCGAGTCCTCTGCTCTATCACTTCTCACTGACTTTGGGAGTGGACGAGGTTGCCGAATGTCCAATGTGTGATGGAAGCTTGGGGAAAAGTCAGGGAGGGTTTTCAGAAGGTAGCGGAATGGGGTTCTTGCCCTGTTCCTGGAGAAGGTGGAGGCGGGAAGGAACCGGTGGCTTAAATCAGGCAGAGTTTGTGGGTGGGAGGGGCCGCCAGGCCAAGAGTGAGAGCCCTACCTGGTGAGACCAGCACTGTCCTGTTGAGACTGTCTCTGGGAGGCTGCTGTGGGGCTGTCAGGCCCCTATCCCGAGGGCTGAATGAGATGAGCAGCCACGATGTGGGCAGGGGCATCTGCAGTGCTCTCACCTGACCGCTAGCCCCAGGCGCACACTCCTTTGCATGTGTGTGTGCACACGTGTGTGTGCATGAGACTGTGCCTGGGGAATGTGGGGTTGTGGGTGTGCGATTGAGTGTGTGTGCATGTGTACACGTGTGCATGAGGCTGTGCCTGGGGAATGTGGGGTTGTGTGGGTGTGACTGGGTGTGTGATTGAGTGTGTGTGCATGTGTGCATGTATGCACAAGGCTGTGCCTGGGGAATGTGAGGTTGTGGGTGTGTGACTGAGTGTGTGTGCATGCGTACATGTGTTCATGAGGCTGTGTCTGGGGAATGTGGGGTTGTGGGTGTGTGATTGAGTGTGTGTATGCATGTGTACATGTGTTCATGAGGCTGTGTCTGGGGAATGTGGGGTTGTGGGTGTGTGACCAAGCATGTGTGTGGATTGTGTGGATGCAGGAGGAGGCAGGCAGAGCCATGGGGAGGGGACAGGAGCAGGCCCTGAAGAGCAAGCAGCAGAGGTGTTCAGGCCCTTGACCTCTGACCCACTGGGTGTGGCTGTGCCTGGGAGCTTTTAGAACCTGAACCCTCCCCCAGGGTCACAGTGGTTTGAACCTGGGCCCAGAGGCTGTGCCACACCCCTGGGGTGGGCCAGGTGGGATGGGAGGAGTCCTTTCTCCAAGAATCATCCCCTCCTCAGTCCCCCCAGGGAGTACCCCTACAGTCAGGCTCAAGTGTCTGGTGCACCCTGGGACCCTGCATGTGGCCGGGGTCCCAGAGGACCCACAGCTCTGGACACTGGAGGGGCTGGGGAGTCCAGGGCTATGGGCCCCGGGATCCCATAGAGGGCTGGGGCAGGGGAGGGAAGAAGGGATGAAAGGTGGCAGAGGGGAGCCAGGACATCCCACCAGCAAAGCCGCTTCAACTTAAAGGTCTGACTTTCCTGGAAACCATCTCTGAGACTGATTTAGTGAGAGGGCCCAGTGATGGTCCCTGAGGAGTGAACACTGGCCTCCTGCTCCAAGTCCCTCCATAGTCCCCCACAGTACCTGTAGTCCCCCATGGTCAACTATAGTCCCCATGGCCCCCCATAGTCCCTGTGGTCCCCCATAGTCCCCGTAGTCCCCCCGAGTCCCCCTG
>SJYX01021180.1:648400-670560 GCA_006410675.1 Oreotragus oreotragus | reverse complement strand
TTGCATGCAGACCTGAGCCCCCAGCACCCGCCCCCTGCACCTGGGCACCTGGCTGGCTCGGGTTTCCCTATGCAAAGCTCAGCTCTCACCCAGCCACGCCCTCCCCACCCTGGGAGGAGTGGTCCCCACAATGAGGCCACCTCGGGGCCCCTGCCCGCATTGTTCACTGCAAGACCAAAGAGGGTGGTGGCAGACAGGTGCGAGGATCCACTATCCCCACCTAGGGGCACATGGCCGAGTGCCCAGGGCAAAGCACTACTGGCCCCAGTAGCACCCAGCCCCCACCGGCTGCCCCACCCCAGGGAAGCGTTAAGTGCCTGGCCAACCGCACCTTTGTTTGCAGACCTGCACCTGCGCTCCAGTCTACTGGGCAAAAGGAGGCGGGATTGCATGAGTCCCACCAGAAAAATTGCCCCCCCTACACATTGTCTTCCTACAAGCTTTGCCCAGGTGGGGACCCTACTAGGACCGGAGCCCCCACACCCTGATGCAGTTGAAGGCAGGCATCTGTCTGCTCACATTAGAGACTCGGGGCAGGGTGGGGTGCTTGCCCAGCAGCCTCCCCGCTCCACACTGCCAGGAGCCCTGGGGTCCAGCTGCATCCCCAGAGCTGAGCACTACCTGCCCCGTGCTCTGTCCTTGGGGTGATCAGATCTGCTCCAGGGAGATGCTCCTCTCAGTGAGGCTTTTACTGTCCTCAGGACTCGCTGGAGACAGCCTGGCTCTAGAGCCGACCGTCCATCCACCCTGGCCCTCGCGCCAAGGGCTGCGACAGCCCCTCTCCATGCCGCCTTCCCAGTGAGAACGTGGCTGACCTCACCCTTCTCTACAAGGTGGCTGCAACTGCTCAACACCCGCCAGCACAGCCTGCCTGTCTAGTGTGGACCCCTCAGCCCATCCCCAGGACTGAGGGTCCTGTAGTCCTCCACTCACTGCCCCCCAAACACTCAGCTGAGAGCCCTCCAGGGCCACCTCCTCTGCCCCCTTTCCATGTTTCTCAGAGCTATGCTGGCCCCTTCCCACAAATCAAAGGCTGCAGGGTCTGCCCCCACCCCCACCCCCTGCCACCCAGAGAGCAGGGTAGCACACAGGTCCTTTCAGCTTCACTGGGTGTGTGGCCATGTGCTGTCCCTTTCGCGCCCTCCATTTCACCATGTGCCCTGCCCCCATCCTGCCCCAGTTCACAGGGATGGGTGCAGTGGAAGCTGGGGCCTACTCCGTCTCCCTGGGACCAAGGACCACAGCCACGTGGCCCTAAGTTCCCCACTTTTAAACCTGGGGACATCCATGCTTCCGACGATTCTTGATCCACCCAGGAACCCCATGGGAAGGACTCAGAAAGCCCTGAGTTCCTCACCCAGGCTGTCCAGGAAGCCCCCCACCCAGCTCGCCACACTGCTTCCCAGCTCAGTGCCTTGAGATCTGTGGTGGGTGTCTCCACCGTAGAAATGAGCAAATGCCACAACCAGCCCCTGGGGTCGCTAGTAACATATTCAACCCACTGTGGTTCAGGACCATCCCATTCCAGACCCTCCAGTCCTGCCCAGGACTAGGTGTGGGGCTGCGGGGCCCTTGCAGGTCCAAAGGACAGGGCAACCATCACGACCCTGGGCAGCCTCAGGCCTGGTGGTTGGAGCAGTGGACAATGGCCCCGGGCCTGGTGGCTAGAGCAGTGGCCCGGGGCCTAGCCTTGCTGCAGGGAGAACGCTGCTGGCCCTTGGAGGTGAAATCACAGGATGGGCTCTCAGGCATGGAGGCTTTTGCGGAGTGGAGGTTAAAACCTGGGGAATCCACTGGTGTGGACAGTTTGGTCCCAGGTTAGAGCAGCCCTCGAGACCCCAGTCAGGGTTAGGAGGACCAGGAGTGAAGTCATTACCCAGGAAGGGCAGGCAGTTTGGCCCCTACCTCCCTCAGCCTCCAGGAAACCAGATCAGGTGGGTGTGGCTCCCATGCTTCCTCTTCCCGGGCTCAGTGGTCAGCAGACAGTGACCTTAGGCTTGGTAGCTGAAGAGGTGGACAGTGGCCTGCTCCACTGAACCTGCCTATTGTTCCTAAGCCCTTCCCCTGGCCATGCCTTCTGTGGGCTCCACGCTTCCTCCAAATGCCATTTCCTGGAGGCCATCTCCACCCCAGCGAACATGGGTCCTGACGTGGGCCCCTGGTGTAGCCGCCTCCTTCAGAGCTCTCTGAGGCTACTTTCTGGACACTTGATCAGCAGGACACTGGAACAGGCTGGTACCCCTCCTGCAGGGGACCTGGGGTCCTGTGGACATGTCCACAGGACAAGGTGAGACTCTGTGGCCCGGATCCTGCCCACCTGTGTGGAGTGCCATGCTTGGGGACCCTTTGCTCCCTCGAGGCACCTCACTTGCTGGAGAACCATGATGTCTCAGGGGGCCCAGCGGCCCCTCTGGTGTTACTGGCATTGATAGAAAGTGAAAAAAGGTTCTGGCAGAGCGGGATGGGCAGGGAGGAGGGGGAGCTGGCCTGAGTGGGGTGGGGGAGCACCACAGCCTGGAAGGGAGAGGGGCTGTGGGCAGTGAGGCGCTGGCCCCGTGCTGATCACCCCAGGCTTCTGTCTGAGGTAGGAGAGATGTCAGCCTTCCTGACCCCTTGCATCTCAAAGCTGAGCCAGTAGCCAAGACTGGCACTTTATCACATCGTTCCTTTTTAGGAAAACAGAACACGAATTCCACATCCTAGGACACGGCCCCTCCCCAGACCAGCACCCAGGGGCCCACGCTCCAGAAAGTCTGCACTTGTCCAAATTGACTGGGGACAGATCTGCCCTTTGCTAAACCTTTTTGTGGACAAACACCCTGGGTGACCCTTCAGTCCCTGAAGCTTCTGCTAATCCCAGCGTGACCTGATGGGTCAGAGGGAAAGTGCCACTCCTGGGAGCCGACTTCTTGTTAAAGATCCTGTCTGGGGTTAATCCTGACAAGAGGGAGTCATGAGTGGTCCCACTGGCTGCTCCCCGCACTGCCTGGGAACAGAAACCATGTCTGGCACAAGGCCTCCTCTTTCAGGGACAGCTGGCTTGGCGCTTGGTCCACTGAAGCCTTAGGCTGGTGGGGAAGCCACACTCACTGGCCAGCCCCAAACCCCTCACGGGCCTCCCTGTGCAAAGGACACCATCCAGTGGGAATGTTGCCCTCACAGTGACCCCACGTGGGAAGGATACACCAGGGGCCAAAACCAGGAAACAGACCCACACTAGGACCCCGGAGGACAGACCAGTCCCCACTGGGACCCCCAGGGACAGACCAGCCACCACTGGGGCCCCAGGACAAACCAGCCCCCGCTGGGACCCCTGAGGATAGAGCAGCCACCATTGGGACCCCCAGGGACAGACCAGTCCCCACTGGGACCCCATGTAGCCACCCCCTCGTCACCCCTCAGAGCTCATACATCTGCCCTCTGTCTTCCTGTAGGAGGCATTTTTTGTTCTTCACACAGACACACATGCCCGGATCATCTCATGTGCTCTCCTTGTGCACAAAACTCGATGCTCACACGTAGAACGCAAGCACATGTGATCTGCAGGTACACTTCTGTGACTATGGGTTTTACTGGAGTCTTTGCAAGCATGACATGTCACTCCTCACCTATGTGGTGATGCCCTTGAGTTACCTGGATGCCTTCTCTCCTTGGAAGTGCTGAACTGGGTTCCCCAGAGTCATATGTTGAAACTCTGGCCCCCAGGACTCAGAATGTGACCATGTTTGGAGACGGGGCCTTTTCAGAGGGAATTAAGGTAAAACAGGGCCAGTGGGCTCTGATCTAATCTGACTGGTGTCCTTATAAGAAGAGGCAATCAGGGTCTTCCCTGGTGGCTTAGTGGTAAAGAATCTGCCTGCCAGTGCAGGAGACACAGGTTCAATCCCTGAGTTGGGAGGCTCCCACCTGCCATGGAGCAACTAAGCCCGTGAGCCACAACTACTGAGCCTGTGCTCTAGAGCCTGGGAGCCACAGCGACTAAAGCCCACACACTGTAGAGCCTGTGCTCCACAAGAGAAGCTCCCCCAGAGTGAGAAGTCTGTGCACCGAAACTAGAGAGTAGCCCCGCTTGCCCCAACTAGGGAAAGCCCCAGTGCAGCCATACATAAATAAATAAATTGTTTTAAGAAACACTACACTTAAAACAAAAAAGAGGCAATCAGGATACAGACCCTGGAAGGACTTGGGGAAGTGGCCTCACAAGAGCCCTGAGCTCAGACCCCCTGCCTTCAGGAGCGGAGGGAACTGACTACTACTCTCTAAGCCCTGGATTTGTGGCGCTTTGCTACAGCTTTCCCAGGGCAACCACACGCCTAGCACTCGCTCTCCACCACCTCCCCCAGAGGGGCTGTAAGATGCTGCAGGACCGCCCCTGCCTGGTGCCCTTGCAGACACCCGGTGGGGTCAGGGTTTGCAGATGTTTCTAATTGTGTGATATGACCAGATGGCCTGGCCCTGAATTCCTCTGCAACATGCGAGATTGAGCTCCCCACCCTCTGACCCCTCTGGCAATCTGTGCTTCTGCTTTTTCATTTTTCCTGAGTGACATGTTCTGGGTGACAGCTCACCTCCAAAGAAGCCAGGTGCCCCAACTCAGGCTCCCTTCTGCAGGTGCATGGCACCCCAGCCCAGGGCTCTCAGTGGCCTCCTGGGAAGTCACCCTTGGGACGGTGACCCACACTGAGGTGGGCCAGTTGGTGCTCCTGGGTCCCCTCTCCCACTAGGACCCTGTCCTAGGCTCTGCTCCTTGGACACTGATCTGATGTCTGGGATTCTGGTTTCCCGGATGCCAGCAAATCAGGCATTCTCATTAGACAGCTCCCAGATTTCTCAGTGGGTTGCCAGTCACAGCCCTCACCCATCTTTCCATGAAGTTTCTTGTCTTTTTCTTGACAATTTATAAGTTCTTAATACAATATTTATCTTGTAATCACTTGTCTGCTTTAAAATATTTTCTCAAATTGATGATTTGTCTACAGACTTTACTTATGGATTATCTTGTTATGTTTAAGTTTTAACTTTGATATAGTAAGTGTGATTATGGGGAAAATTTGTTTATTGCATTTCTGCAGACAGAGCCTGTACAGGGGGGAAAAAAACTTAAAAACAAACAACTATTGTTGATCTCTTCAAAGAGAGAAGAGAAAATAGAGTGACCACAGGGAAAGATCAGAGTGCTTTCGAAATAAATATTCAGAGACCAAGCACAAACCTCAACAAAGGAAACTAAAGCTGAAAGACCCAGAAAAGGAGATCAGGTCACTTACTCCCATCTATGAGCTCCCAGGTCCCAGTGATATTTACCGTGAAAGAGGGAATAGAGAAAACAGGAGCCGGGAAACAATTTAAAATTAATGATTAAAGAAAATATCCTGGAAATGAGCAAGAATTTCCAGACTCACTGAGCCAAGGAGCTCATGGTAGAGGGTGAGAAGGAACCCACACGAAGGCCATTTTCATGAACCGTCAGAACACTGGAGACAAAAAGGAGCCCTGAAACTTCCAGTAAGAACTGACAAGCCAGTTGACCTCCTGATCAGGAGTTAAAGTGACATGGAATTCACCCGCAGCAGCATCAGAGGCTGGGGTCCCAGGTTGGGGGGACAAGGTTCTGAGCTGGAGG
Source organism: Oreotragus oreotragus (assembly GCA_006410675.1). Lineage (NCBI taxonomy): Eukaryota > Metazoa > Chordata > Mammalia > Artiodactyla > Bovidae > Oreotragus > Oreotragus oreotragus. The sequence continues at coordinate 664,937 of SJYX01021180.1, read as the reverse complement.
GCCACCTCCAGAGACATGCCTCCATGTTGGGGAGGGACAGGCGTTAAAAGCCCCATGTTTGTGGGCACCCTTTCTCAGGAAGGATGTGCTTCACCAGGACCAGGGTGAACCCAGAAAGACGAAAGTGTGGGGTCCAGGAAAATCCAACCCAAGAGAAAAGCAAAGGAAATCTTCCAAGTGAGATCCAGAGATCTCGGGGTGCCAGCCCTCCTGTAGACCTAGGAGGACCAGCCCCCAAGGGGCCAGGGCGGAGGCTCCCAGAGGCGCTGCCTCAGAAATGCCCGTGTGTTTGAACTGAAGCCACAGCAAGAGTCTGAGGACGAATTAGTCATGAGTTCAGAGAAAGCTCAGCAAGCATGAAAAAAGGAAGGCGATGATTAACTCTGGGGAAAACTGCACATGCTCAGATTGGAACAATAACCATGGCCTGCCTCAGGCCTGGCGTGAACACAGACAAACCTTACCACTGATTTCAGAGCTAATTAAGATGAGATTCTGTTGCAAAAACAGGGGGAACTGAGTGTGTGGGGGAAGGGGAAAGGTGGAAGAAATAAACACCAGCTTCTCTGGGGTGAATTCAATAGACAATACCTAAACCTGAAACAATGCGAAGCTGTTATTCAATCTTGTTGTTGCCCAAATGCTGGTAAAGGGCCTAGGAATTATGCGGGAGAGGGAAGTAGTTGCCTCAGGGGCCAGCATGGGTGGCTGGCGGGGCGTATTTGTCTGAGCCTTGTAGAAATGTTTGAATCTTAAACCACGTACAAGTGTAACTCTGATAAAAACGAAATTAAAACTGAGTCAGTGCCCTCCTACCCTCTGAGGTCTGGGAAGTGTCCACGACCCTGGAATGACCTGTAAGCAAACTGGACCGAGGACCCATCTGCTGTCACTGTCTTTCAGGATATGCCTCTGATTACCTAGCCTAATGCTTCTGCCATGCCTTCCCCCTCTTCTCTGACAGTTGAGATTCTGCTGGGACAGTGCCCTTTTCTCTGGGTTTTCCCATCACAAGGCCACGTGGGTCCAGCACCCCAACCAGCGTCCACCTCCCTGGTCAGGCGTGGCCTCCCTGCGCCCTGCCCATCTTCCCACGAGGCCATGCAGAGTGACGCTGCGGCGGAGCCATCCCAAGTCTTAGACCCATGTCTTACTTCTTTTGTACCCTCTTCTTACTGGGGCATCCTGGACAGGATAGAACTTCAGCTTTGGTGAAGGAAGCTGGTCCTGCTCTAGCCGATCCCGAATTCCACACCTCTGGGGGAACTCACAGATACACGTGACTATATACGTGGAGTGAATTTGGTTTCCTTACAAGAGCCTTGTGGCCGCTATCATGCAAACTCACAGTGTTTCAGGCCTGCTCCCTTCCCACGGGGCCTGCATTCTGGCTGTCATCCTCAAAGGTGGCCATGTCACAGGCACGCTCCGTAAACAATTTTGGGCCTCAACAGTCACCCTTGCCCACCAGAGGCTCAAAAACACCCACCAATGTCCCTGAGGGAGGCCCGTGAACCCCCTCACAGGGGCGGCATGCCCCTCTGTCCCCTGGAGAGCCCAGCCAGCTCTGCTCTTTCCACACAGGCCCCAGGGTGTGCCGCAGACCTGGTCCCCACCCCCTCGCCCAACAAACAGCAGAGAGAAAACCCTCCGGCCAAAACAGGCTCTTCCAAAGACCCCTACTTTCCCAGCAGGCGACTCTATGCTGGCCCAGTGCTCAGACCCTAAGCTCATAGCTGTAATGGCCCCCTTGGCCCCAGGCGGCACCCAGTGACCGTGAACTGGACAGCAGCAAAGTTTCAAAGTCGGGGGAGGGGAGTTCTCGAGCCAGCTCTGTGCAGAGGCCACAGAGTGACCGCGGACCCCCACAAGACAAGCTCTCCCCAGCACCAGCTGTGGGCCTCAATCCTACCTGATCCCTGTAGAGGCGGCAGGCAGTGTCACCAAGGTGCAGCTCCCGCTGCCTTATCGCGGCCTGGCTGGGGGATGCGGTGGAAGCCTTTGCCTGGTACAACCCGCTTCTGCAGCACAGCCCAGGAATTCTGCCTTGAATAATCTTTAACTTCTGCTCGAGAGAAAACTAAGGTTGTGTGCCTGTCTGTCTACATGGAATGCCAGGGGCTTCCACTCAGGAGCAGAGTCCTAGGTAATAAAAAAAAAAAGCCGACCTCGTCATAAGAAGAGGAAGAACAGAAGAAGAAAGTGTCTGGGGATTCAGCTAGCCATCAGCAGCAGCAGCAGGCCGGTCCCATCTTGCTCTTTGGACATGAAGCTGCATTGGTGACCGCCCCCACCTCCCCAGCCTCTAACCCCACACCCATTTCTGCGATTTCTTCCAACAGCCTCATATTTCAAACTGCCAGAGCCAAGCTGGCGCCACCCCTGCACCCTGCATGTCCACCTTCCACCCTGGGTTAGTTCTGTGCTCATCCAGCGTTGGGCCTGTGACCTTGCAGCTGCAGTGGCAAGTCCTCTCAGAGCTCCCGTGAGGCTTGTGGCCACGACGGGGGAGGGGACAGCCTGGCCAGCCCCCCTCAAAATGGCTACCCAGGGAGCTGAGAAACCAGAGTTTTCCTTTAAAAAGCCCCGAGTTTCTCCAGCGCTGGGACAGGAGTGATCAATGCTTAAGGTGCCCAGGTGAGGCCCGCAGACCTTGTGAGGGAGGGCGCTGGCCCCCCAGGACATGAGATCATCACCACCCAAAGGATAGGGGACTGCAGCTCTGTTCTGCAGGTCTCCCCGGGACCTGCCTTGGAGAGCCTTGTGCCTTAGAAGCTGAGCTTCCTTGAGGGGTAGGGGATGAGGGGGTCTTATGCAGCAGCCAGAGAGGCCAGCCAGAGAGGCCGATCTAGGCACGGGGGTCCAGGAGAGGCTGCTTCCACCAACCGCCTGTCCTGGGCTCCCCACACTCCTCCCGTAGTGTATGTGACCCCCACACCCCATTGGGTGGCCACAGGCTCTCTGCCAAGGAGTGGGACACTGACTCAGACCCATGCTGGGAATAAACCTTACAGAAGCTTGCGGGGGGGGCCCCTTCAGGGCCTGCCTGCCAGCAAGATGGTCACCCAGAGAGCAGTGAAGAGAGAACCCAGGGAAGCCTGCAAGGCCAGGACCCCGATGGCCAGGGCAGCCTGTTGAGTGTCCATGGCTGGGGATTCTTGGGCAAAAGGGCCCTCCTGACTTCCTTGGTGCCATAGTGGATAAGAATCTGCATGCCAGTGCAGGGGACATGGGTTCAATCCCCGGTCTGGGAAGTTTCCATGTGCCTTGGAGCAACTAAGCCTGTGCCCCACAGCTGTTGAGCCCGCGCAGAGCCTGTGCTCCGCAATAAAAGAACCTACCGCAATGAGAAGCCTGTGCACCATGACAAACAGTAGACCCCTGCTCACCACAACTAGAGAAAGCCTGTGCAAAGACCCAGCATAGCCAGAACATAAACTCACACAACTAGAGAAAGCCTGTGCAAAGACCAGTGTAGCCAGAACTATAAACTCACACAACTAGAGAAAGCCTGTGCAAAGACCCAGCGTAGCCAGAACATAAACTCACACAACTAGAGAAAGCCTGTGCAAAGACCAGTGTAGCCAGAACTATAAACTCACACAACTAGAGAAAGCCTGTGCAAAGACCCAGCGTAGCCAGAACATAAACTCACACAACTAGAGAAAGCCTGTGCAAAGACCAGTGTAGCCAGAACTATAAACTCACACAACTAGAGAAAGCCTGTGCAAAGACCCAGCATAGCCAGAACTATAAATAAGTAAATAAAAAGGGCCCCAGTCCTTCTGACCAGGGCCGAGGGGTGCCGGTCACCCTCCCACTCCCGCTCATCCCACTCCCTCCAGACTGCACTGGCGGTTTGGGGTGCTGACACTGCCGACCCCATATTTCTCCCCCCACCATCATCCACTCAGCCTTGGATTTCAGGACATGTCTGCAGAGCCCTGAGGATTCAGACATGCTCTGGCTCTGTGAGGTGCCCCCTTCAGGCTGCCCATCCACACTTGGGGATGCCTGCAACACCCACACAGCTCTTTGGGGAGGTCATCACCCAGCTGGCCACATCCCCAGCTGGGCTGCCTTGTCCACACCTAGCCACCCCGATCATATCCAGCCACCCTGGCTGGAGCTGCTTGCCACGTTCATGCCTGGCCACCCCATCCACTCTCCCAGGGTCCCACGGCTGCATATGCTCCAGTCTTCCCTTGTGGACTGTCTGATGGGGAGGTGGCACTCATGTGCATTTCTCTACTGGGCTTGAAGGTGTCCCCACATGAGGTCTTCTGAAACATGACCATTTTCTCACTTTTTGGGTAGGGTTCTTCTCCTTCCTGTTAAATTGAAGAATTCCTTGTGTTTCCTAGATAACAGTCCCTGCAGGTGGGCATAGTCACGATCTTCTCCAGTTCTGCCCATTCATTGGTCAGAAATCCTGATATTTATAACCAAATACATTCACTGTTTGCCTGAGGGCTCAGGTGCTTGGGGTGGTATCTGAGGGCCCTTCCCTGTCCTTCCCAGGCCACCAGGCATTCCAGGAGGGCTCTCCAGGTGGCCGAGGAATGCCTGCAATTTAACAGGAAGGAGAGGAATCCTACCCAAAAGTGAGAAAGCATCCTCCACGCTCCCCATGCCAGCCCTACCAACTCACACTGACACACCTTTCCCATCCTTTGGCCCATGTGTCCTTCCTGCCTGGATGTGTGACTGTCACCCTGCCATGGTGTGTGACTGACCCCTGTCATGTACCCCAACATCTGGGAGAGCAAGCTCTCCTCTTCCCCTTTTTAAAATGTTTACTCCATTATTCATACCTTTTTCTGTCATAAATTTCAGAGTAAGCTTTTCTCGTTTCTGCAAAACTCCAACTGTAGTTTTGACTAGGATTGAATGGACCATACAGATTAATTAGGAAGAACTGACATCTGTGCCATGTTGCTCTTGCCCCCGAGAAGGCAAAGGACCCCTTACTGACTCAAATCAGCACTTCAGCCTTCATCTCAGTTTACAGCTCTCTCCATACAGGTTGTCTGTATTTTCGCCTAAGTTAATTCCTAGATGTTATATTTTCTCTCTTGCTATTGTGAATTCTTTTTTCCTAATTTGTTATTGCTGGTATAGAGCAATATTATTGTTTTTTCATTTTAAAAAATTGAGGTGAGATTTACATAACGTAAAATTAACCATTTTAAAGTGTTGGTTGTTCCAGTGGCAGTTAGTACATTCACAATGCTGTGTGACCGCACCCCCTTCAAATGTTGTCACCACTGCAAGGGCCCCTGAAACGAATTACACAGTGATTTCCCATTCTCCCCACAACCCCCAGTCTGCTTTCTATTTCTATGGATTTGCCTCTTCCAGATATTTCTTAAACATGGGCTCACACATACTCACACATACAATACGTGACTTTTGCCACTTACCTGGCTTCTTTCCTATATTATTAATTTTTTATTTTTATAAATTAGACCTAATGTAAAATTTACTATTTAACCATTTTTTAAGTGCACAGCTCAGTGACATTAAGCACATTCATATTGTTGTACAACCATCACCACCATCCACCCCCAGGACCTTTTCATCTTCCCAAATTAAGTCTGTCCCTGGGACTTCCCTGGTGGCAGAGTGGTATAGAATCTGTCTGCCGGTGCAGGGCACATGGGCTCAATCCCTGATCTGGGAAGATCCCACATGCTGCGGGACAACTTAGCCCATGTGCCACAACTACTCAAATCCTACAGCCTATACTGTAAGGCAGCCTACAGCTTGTGTACTGCACAAGAGAGAAACCATTGCAATGAAAAACTCATGCACCACAGCTAGAGTAGCCCCTGCCCACCGAAACTGGAAAAGGCCATAAATAAATAAATATTTTTAAAGCTACTCTGTCCCCATTAAACACTTACTCCGCACCTCCTATTCCAGCCCCTAGCACCCATCCTCCTACTTTCAGTCTTTGAGTTTCACTCCTCCAGGGACCTCATATAAGTAGAATCATAATTATTTCTGCTTTTGTGACTGGCTTATCTCACTCAGCCTAATGTCCTAATCTATATTATGCTCTGTACAGTCAGCAAAAACAAGACCAGGAGCTGATTGTGGCTCAGATCATGAATTCCTTATTGCAAAATTCAGACTTAAATAAAAGAAAGTAGGGAAAACCACTAGACCATTCAGGTATGACCTAAATCAAATCCCTTATGACTATACAGTGGACATGACAAATAGATTCTAGGGATTAGATCTGGTAGCCAGAGTGCCTGAAGAACTATGGACAGAGGTTCATGACATTGTACAGGAGGCAGCGATCAAGACCATCCCCAAGAAAAAGAAATGCAAAAAGGCAAAATGGTTGTCTGAGGAGGCCTTAAAAATAGCTAAGAAAAGAAGAGACACTAAAGGCAAAGGAGACAAGGAAAGATATACCCATCTAGGTGCAGAGTTCCAAAGAAAAGCAAGGAGCAATAAGAAAGCCTTCCTCACAATGAAAAGAAATGGGGGCGGGGGAGGGGCGGTGGAAATAGAAAGGGAAAGACTAGAGAGCTCTTAAAGAAAATTTGAGATACCAAGGGAACATTTCATGCAAAGATGAGCATGATAAAGGACAGAAATGGTATGGACCTAACAGAAGCAGAAGAGATTAAGAAGGGGTGGCAAGAATACATAGAAGAACTATACAAAAAAGATCTTCATGACCCAGATAACCATGATGGTGTGATCACTCACCTAGAGCCAGAGATCCTGTAATGCGAAGTCAAGTGGGCCTTAGGAAGCATCACTACCAACAAAGATAGTGGAAGTAATGGAATTCCAGTTGAGTTATTTCAAATCTTAAAAGATGATGCTGTGAAAGTGCTGCACTCAATACACCAGCAAATTTGGAAAACTCAGCAGTGACCACAGAACTGGATAAAGTCAGTTTTCACTCCAATCCCAAAGAAAGGCAAAGCTAAAGAATGTTCAAACTACTGCACAATTGCACTCATCTCACACACTAGCAAAGTAATGCTCAAAATTCTCCAAGCCAAGCTTCAACAGTACATGAACCATGAAATTCCAGATGTTCAAGCTGAATTTAGAAAAGGCAGAGGAACCAGAGATCAAATTGCCAACATCCACTGGATCATAGAAAAGCAAGAGAATTCCAGAAAAACAACTACTTATGCTTTATTGACTATGCCAAAGCCTTTGACTGTCTGGATCACGACAAACTGTGGGAAATACTTAAAGAGATGGGAATAGCAGACCACCTGACCTGCCTCCTGAGAAATCTGTATGGAGGTCAAGAAGGAACAAGTTAGAATTGGACATGGAACAACAGACTGGTTCCAAATCGGGAAAGGAGTATGTCAAGGCTATATACTGTCACCCTGCTTATTTAACTTATATGCAGAGTACATCATGTGAAATGCCTGTCTGGATGAAGCACAGGCTGGAATCAAGATTGCCGGGAGAAATAGCAATAACCTCAGATATGCAGATGACATCACCCGTATGGCAGAAAGCGAAGAAGAACTAAAGAGCTTCTTGATGAAAGTGAGAGAGGAGAGCGAAAAANCTGGATGAAGCACAGGCTGGAATCAAGATTGCCGGGAGAAATAGCAATAACCTCAGATATGCAGATGACATCACCCGTATGGCAGAAAGCGAAGAAGAACTAAAGAGCTTCTTGATGAAAGTGAGAGAGGAGAGCGAAAAAGTTGGCTTAAAACTCAACATTCAAAAAACTGAGATCATGACATCCAGTCCCATCACTTCATGGCAAATAGATGGGAAACAGTGGAAACAGTGACAGACTTTATCTTTTTGGGCTTCAAAATCACTGCAGATAGTGACTGCAGCCGTTAAATTAATAGATTCTTGCTCCTTAGAAGAAAAACTATGACAACCTAGAACAACCTAGACAGCATATTAAAAAGCAGAAGCATTACTTTGCCAACAAAGGTCCGTCTAGTCAAAGCTATGGTTTTTCCAGTGGTTAAGTATGGATATGAGAGTTGGCCTATAAAGAAAACTGAGCATGGAAGAATTGATGCTTTTGAACTGTGGTACTGGAGAAGGCTCTTGAGAGCTCCTTGGACTGCAAGGAGATCCAAACAGTCTATCCTAAAGGAAATCAGTCCTGAATATTCATTGGAAGGACTGATGCTGAAAGCTGAACTCTAATAGTTTGGCTACTTGATAGGAAGAATGGGCTAATTGGAAAAGACCCTGATGCAGGGAAAGATTGAAAGCGGGAGGAGAAGGGGATGACAGAGGATGAGATGGTTGGATGGCATCACTGACTTGATGGACATGAGTTTAAGCAAGCTCCAAGAGGTGGTAATGGACAGGGAAGCTTGGTGTGCTGCAGTCCATGGGGTCTCAAAGAGTCGGACTCAACTGAGCAACTGAACTGAACTGAACTGAACTGAACTGAATGTCCTAGCCGATACTATTGATTTTTATTCATTGGTCTTTTACTCAGCAATTGTATTGAACTCTTATTCTAAGGTTTTCCATCTATTCTACTGCCTTTTTTAGATAGATGATTGTACCTTTGCAAATTATACTGATTTTTACCTCCTTTCATAATCATACACGTCATCTACTTTTCTTTCTTTATTATGTTGGCTATGATCTCCAGTCCTATGTTGGGCAATAGCCATGATATGGGAGCACTCTTGGTCCCATCCCGATCTTAAAGAGAACGCATTGGAAGTTTCTCCAGTTAATGGAAAGTTTGAGGTTTTCATGTGTGAAATATGTCATGTTCCTGAACTTCATTTTTAATCTCAGTTTATTAGAAGGTATTTTAAAAATTACAAGTAGGTCTTGCTGCTGCTGGTGCTAAGTCACTTCAGTCGTGTCCGACTCTGTGTGACCCCATAGACGGCAGCCCACCAGGCTCCCCCGTCCCTGGGATTCTCCAGGCAAGAATACTGGAGTGGGTTGCCATTTCCTTCTCCAATGCATGAAAGAGAAAAGTGAAAGTGAAGTCGCTCAGTCTGTCCGACTGTCAGCGACCCCATGGACTGCAGCCCACCAGGCTACTCCGTCCATTGGATTTTCCAGGCAAGAGTACTGGGGTGGGGTGCCATTGCCTTCCCCGAAGTAGGTCTTGAAATTTATGTAAAACTTTTCCTGAATCAGTTAAGACAACCACATTTTCTTTTTTACTCTATCGAACTATCTTTGCTTTCCTATTACGAAGCCCGATTTTTGTTTAGTTAGTTACTCTGGTTCTGGTTGTCTGGGCAACTCTGTGCTGGCCCTTCGCTGCTGCGTGGGCTTCTCCAGTTGCAGCGAGTGGCCCGCTCTCCAGCTGCGGCGTGCAGGCTTCTGCTGCAGTGGCTTCTCTTGCTGCGGAGCACGGACACTAGGGCGCGTGGGCTTCCGTAGTTGCGGCTCGTGGCTCAGTAGCTGCCGCTCCCAGGCTCTAGAGCACAGGCTCAATAACTGTGGCACGTGGGCTTAGTTGCTCCACGGCATGTGAAATCCTCCTGGACCAGGGACCGAATCTGTGTCTCCTGCATTGGCAAGTGGATTCTTTACCATTGAGCCATCAGGGAAGCCCTACAATGCCCACTGAACATGATGTATTATTTTTAATACACTTGAATTTCATTAGTTACCGAGAGGATCTGGATGATAAGAGGCAAACTGTAGATGCTCTTCACTGCCGGGACACACAGCAGGGCTCACCTTCCCAGGGTGCTATTTGATCTTCTTCAGCCCTGACCTTTTAGCCTTTGCTCGTCTATGGGAAGGTGTGCAAGGGAGAGGAATCAGGAATGGCCCAAGACACAGCACACTGAATATAAACTTCCTAACACAAGGAAGATTGCCTGACTCCCCATGTTCTGTGCTGAGCATCAGGGTCCAGCAGTGGACACGGTGGGTAGGTTCCTTCCCTGATACCCAGGGGCCTAATGAAGTCCCTTTGAAACTGGAGGGACTATGGTGGAGAGTCCTCAAAGGGACTCAGGAATTAGGCTGTTGTAGGATGTGAATTCCACTGGCATTTAAGATGCTTATGCAGTTCTTAGACAGTTAATCTGGGCAGAGAGTAGAAAAAACATTTTAGAAAACAAGTCATCCTATGCAGGGAACAGGGAACACAGCTCATCTTTTTCAAGGGAGAACAGATCAGTAAAAGAGCTTACTGTCTGACATATAAGGTGTTTGAGGAACTTTCCTGGTGGTCCAATGCTTAGGGCTTCACGCCTCTTCTGCAGGGGGCATGGGTTCAATCCCTGATCCGGAAACTAAGATCCTGCCCACTGTGAGGCTTGGCTGAAAAAAAAAAAGATATTTGAAGAATTGATACACTGAAGTCCTCTAGCCTTGAGGTAACATCTTTTCATAAGGGAAGTACCCCTAGGAAGCTGCACTTGGACAAGTATCCAGCACCAAGATTCAAAGAAACACAAGAAAAAGCATCTGAAAGTAAAGTGTGTTCAGACTCGTAACGTTGCTGGGGGTGCCAGGGCACCACGGAAGAAACCCAAGGAATACAGCTATGGGATCTCGGGGTGTGTGCTTGCCCCTGTCACCCAGTTTAGGGCAACTTACATCGGGAGGGGGGCAGTGCAGAAGCATGAAGATCTGCGGGGAAACCACACACGTATGGGAGTCAGCAAAGGATGAGACACCCCCACCTGACAGGAGTGACAAGTTAAGGCAGCAAACAAAGGCCAGGAGGTGCCACACTGTCTGGGAGCAAGTCTGAGGATGGAGTGACTAGCAGGTCCAGGCCAGGGAGGGTGGGAACCACGGCCATGGCCCCTGACAGCCTAGGGGTCAGAGGAGGTGTAGTGTGCTCCCTGGAGAAGGCACTGGGTCAGGGGCAAGAATCTGACCCCGGCCAGGGGGCTCTGGCCCTGCCCTGGCACCAGGGCTGAAGTTGGAGTCTCCACATGGTGATAGGCTCCCCAAGCCCAACTGTCCATCCTGTGCCTCCAGGACCATTCTCTCTGCTTGCAGGAATGTCTCAGATGCCCAGAGTAGAAAAGGGCAACACCAACTGTGAGGCCCTTTCAGCTCTGGAGGACATAGGGGAGGCAGCTTCCCATGTCATCCAGTGTGTGTGGTGGCAGGGCACTGACCGGTGGCTGGCAGGACCTCCTTGGAACGTGTGCACATGTGCACATGTGTGTGCGCTCATGTATGTGCATATGCATGCACCACCACACACACCATGGGGAGTGACTGAGGACCAGGTCTAGCCCTGGTCTGTGACCACCGAGGACAGTCCAGCTCCCTGCTGGTTAAGTGTGTCTGGAGAGGCGTGCCCAGATCCAGGCTGCCAGAAGTTCGGGGGGGGCCTGGGGTATGCCCAGGGTCAGATCCCTCAGAATCCAAAGGCTGAACCTTTCCCCGGCCCAGATCAGCCGGTGTTCACCCCTTCCATCAGCACCAGCTGTCCTTGAATCCCAGGCCCAGATCAGCCGGTGCACACCCCTTCCACCAGCACCAGCCCTCCTCGAGTCCCGGGCCAGGCAGGGTGCCTGCGAGGCTACAGAGCAGTGGTGACCCTGGAGGCGGAGAAGGCCTTTCCCACAGGCCATGAGCTGAGCTTCTGCAGCCTCCCTGGGATGAGGGGCATTTGATGATGCAGCCTCGGCTCATCAGGGTTTCCTTCTGGGTGAGATGTGGCCTCTAGGAGCCCACTGGCTGGAATCCAAAACCACCCCCAGCTCTATCCGATGCACGGCGAGGCGCCCAGGCCCCCGGCTTGGGTAGCCTCTAGGCAGCACAGCAGCCGGGCGGCCAGGGCCCTGAGGATGCAGGATGCAGCGGAGGCCGTGGAAGCCAAGAAGGGAACCAGCGGCTCCCAGCACTTCACTGCCTTCAGAAATGGGCACGACACACACGGTTCTCCACGGACTGCCTCGGGGCCGAGTGGCCTGGCCCTGGGAGGGAGCAGCTCTTAAAAGTGGTCAGCAATTCCCATGTTTAACAAAGGGGCCCTTCGCAGTGAGTGGGCAGTGGGAAATGACTAAGGGGCACCCAGGGGTCTCCACTCAGCAGACAGAGCAGAGGTGCTGCACCGCCGGAAGGAGCTCACCGGCCGGCACATGGCCAGGTTATCCTGGTGATGAACCGGTACTCACAGGGGAGATGCCTGGGACTGTGAAAAGGAACCGCCGGCAGCCCAGCCCCCACATGATCCTACTGACATCTCCACGCATTTCCTTACAAATGTTTTTCTGTGCACTGATGTAAATCTAAGCAAATAAATCCTGAGTTAAAACCCAACTTCACTCGTTCCATCCCAGGCCACACTCCATCTTCTCACTTGGTATTATGACACCTCTCTGATGGGACATGGTAGCTGTCATACCAAAGCAGGCATGCCGTGGTCTTCCCTGCAAGTCACAGGTATTGTGTACTTCACACACCAAAGGTGTGTGCCAACTCTGCACTGTCGAATAACTGTTAGCAGTTTTTAGCAATAAAATACTTTAAAATCAAGGTGTGCACATTGGGTTTTAGACATAATGTTATTGCACACTTAATAAACTACAGTGCAGTGTAAATATAACTTACATGCACTGGGAAAGCAAATGCATGACTCGTTTGTTGTGATATTCTCTGTGTCAGGGAGTCTGGAACAGAACACGCAGGGTCTCCGAAGTCTGCCTGTATTATGTGTACATAACAAGTTGGTTCCTGGATGTCGGGTGAGCACCTCACCTCCTTTTCTGGTCAGAATTCCAGGAATGATCTCGGAGCCGGCGCCCTGGCAGGTGACTGCCCCACCGGTGTCCCCAGCTTCTGTCCACTTTACAGATGAGCCACACGGAGGCCACCTGGTTCCTCCCAGGTGTGGTTAGCATGGGCAGAGCACTGGCCCCCAGGCTCTGCGGGCTAGCCACATCCTGGACTCCACGGAGGGGTGGACACCCTAGCCCCTTTGGTGTTGCTCCCGGGGAGTACTAGAACCACCCCCAGGCCAGTGCCCCGGGGTGGAGGAGTGGGGGCTGCTCCCAGCAACAATTGTGGGCCCCCCGGGCTTGTGCCCTCCCACTGCCCTCTTGCAAGGCGTGCTCACCAGCCACAGCATATGCGCTTGCACCCCAGGTGCTGAGGGGCTCTGCCAAGGTCTGCGACCGGTGGTGCTTCTCTTTTCTGCCTGGGACCCTGGGGCTCTCTGGGCCCTTGACTGGGACCAGGCTCATCACTCCCTGGATGGCTCAGCTCTCCCTGACCCAGAGTGTGGGTCAGGCTCTGCAGTGTGACCCCTCTGTGCATCTGAGTGCAGACCAGTACCCAGAGGGCAGAGGGGAACAGGGTCTGCCTGGTGGCACCTGCATCTGTCCAGGAGATTCCTGGGGGCCTGAGAGGACAGAGGCCGGAATGGAGACAAAACCCCTGCCTAGCTTCTTGCTCCAGGGCCTGGGCAGGAGGCATCCTGGCTGAAATTCAGGCGGAAGCCAGCTCTGGGTCTGTCCCTACCCAGTCCCAACCACTTTGCCACTGTGGTCGGCAGAGGCAGGGGTCAGCTGCAGCCCTGGGGCAGCCCTTTTCTGGTGTTTGAGTGCCTAGCTGAGGTCCCTGCAGGACACGCTGCAGCCACGATGGCCCCACCACGGCCCCTCCACAGTGAGCAAGACCTGGGGCACTGCCATAAGGAGGGACTTCAGGTCCCACTGCTGTACCCGACTCCAGGGCAAGGGCGCCATGCTGCCCCCAGGGCAGGTGAACACCGACTGAGGCGCTGGCAGGCTGGAAGCTCCGTTGCCCTCGGGCATCTCTCCAGGCCTCCGCCCCCACAGGGTACAGACGCTCCCAGGCTTGCTATCTCGGCATCAGTACATGGAGGTTAGGCACCAGGACATATCCTGTGCCTCTGCACCAGGACGGATGTCCAAAGCCCCTCAAGCGTGGCCGCCTGCTAAGTGGGCCGTCGTTGCCATGCAGCCTGAAAGCCCCAAGGTGCAGCCAGCTCCCTTCCCAAGGCCCATGTTGACAACCCTTCCTGGACAGTCAGCCACAGCGGTTTGCTCTGCTGCCTCCCCGGCTGTGAGAACCTTCCATGGCCTTCGTCCTGGTGAGCCCTTAATTGCCAAATAAATACTTGCCCAGGGTGGGGCTTGGTGCTCAGGGTTAAGTATTAAATGCGCTGAAAGCCGGAGGACCCCACAGTCATCCTCGAAGACCCGGGTGGAATGGGGATGCTGGCCTGGCTGTGTTTCCGTTCACCGTCCTGACAGGAGGCAGAGCTGATCCCAGCCCAGAGCAAAGGCCAGCCCAGGGACCAAGGAGGACCAAGGCAGCAGAAATCCCGGGAATGCGAGGTGCACAGGGGCGGGGAGGGGCACTGTCTGCCTCAGAGGTCCGCCAGAACGTGGCCTGTCCTGAACAACAGGGGACAAAGCAGGAAAAGGCACGTCCAGGCCGACTGAGTCAGTCGTGTGCTGCTAGGTATGAGACAACCCCAACACGGTGCCTGAAAACAGCAGGAGACCTCAGAGCAACTGATGCGGCATGAGGCTGCCCACAGGGGTGGCCACAGCCACCTGGTGGGCAGCCCTGGACGTGCCACCTCTCCCTTCCTCACTTGTGTCCACAGAGAAGTAAACTGGAAGGTGGAGGGGAGGGCACTGGTCAGAATCAGCACTTCTGGTTTGTTTCCTGGAAGCTGCTCATCCCACTGGTGGGCATTTGTTTGCTTTTGCTGATGGACTGGCAGTTGGTTGGTTAAGTAAGGCTGTAAAGTGAGAGGAGTTTTGAAAAGATGCACATTTGTTGTCAACCTAACTCATGAATGCCAGGCCAGGTGCACCTGTCCCCACATGGGGGTCCCTGCCACCGCTGTCCCACAGCTTCTTGGGCACAGAATCACGGGGACATGTCCATCATCAGGCTTCCCAGCCTAGTTGTCGTGGGTACACGTGTGCACTCATCCTGGGTGTTTGTCCCTGTCTGCAGCCTCTCTGATGCGGCCTCAAGTCCCCACGGTGAGTCAGAGTCTGGGCTGATTTTGTGCCAGCTTTGCTGGGCCACAGGGAGCCCAGGGACATGGCCAGATTCTGTCCCAGGCAATTTCCCAAGAGATTAGCATTTAAATTGGTGGACAGAGGAAAGGAGATGTCCCTCTTGTGAGAGTGGGCCTTGTCCAATCTGTGGAGGGCCTGAATGGAACAAGAAGGCCAGCCCTCCCCACTAAGGGCAGGGTGGCAGGGGCGCTGTTCCTGCCTCTAGACAGGAGTGACCCGTCCTCTCTAGGCCTTCAGTGGGCTGACTGCACTTCCCAAGGGTCTTGGCCTACATGACTGCCAAGTCCTCATAATGGATCTCTGTCCATGTACCTCCTGCTGGTCTGTGTTTCTGGAGACCCTGACTCTTACGTCCGGGTGGATGGGTGTCTGTGGCCACACAGGGCTCAGCTGGTAGGGGGAGGCCTGGGCTGGGGTCAATGAGGATGTGAGCCACTGGAGGCCCCAACGTCCAGGCGCAGGATCTGGCCAGGACCCTCCCACGAGTAAGAGCGAGGGGCTGTGTGATCCACGGGGAAGGGGGTCTGAGACGAGGGGCAGGAGCACAGCTGCAGGGAAGGAGCAGCACCTGAAGGCCTGGCGAAGACACAGAGGACCAGTGCGGGGCCCTGTGTGGGCAACAGGCCCAGCGCCTCAAGTTGGCTAGGGCTACCCCTAGCACGTCTCAGGGTTTTGGCCATGGTGGGGAGTTTTGGGCACCAGGTACAGGGAGGCACTGGGGTCACAGATTGAGGCAGGGTCCCTTTCTCCTCCCCAGGGAAGAGGGCTTCAGTGCCAGTCCTGGAGTATCAACACATCAATTTCTGCGTCTTGGGGAAGGGTCCAGACCCAGGTCTGCCCCTCTCCACTGTCAGAGGGTCTTGGACAGTGGAGGGGCAGGCTGCAGGCTCCGTCCAGGCCATTGCCCGCTGGACAAGGGCGCCATCTACAGGCCTACTCAGGGATACGCGATCCCTGGGGCTCCAGCCCAGGGTGGTCGGGCAGGAGGTTTGTTAAGGACAAGCAGGAGATTGGCTTCCCTGCTGGGCTGGTGTCTGGAGCTCTGAGAAGCTTCCAGCAAAGGTCAAATGTATTCTTGGGCTTTCAGCCATGAGTGGGGAGCACACAGAGCCAAGAGGTCAGCCTGGCAGGCACGGGGTCCATGAAGCTGGCACCCTCCAGGTGCTGTCCCCACCCAGCCCTTCACCAGGTCACCGGTGACCACACAGTCTGGTCTGTGTGCAGTGAGGACCCCAGAAGGCAAGCTCAGGTTGGAGCCTGTGCTTCCTGCACCTGGCCCAGCAGGCTTCCTGCTGGTCTTCAGAGGACAGCTCCACCCACCAGTCTGCGCAGATACTTGCACACAAAGCCCACAACTCAGGGAAGTGGACCAGGTGGGGGAGGGCCGGGTAGGGGTGGAGGGTTGTAAACAGCAATTAAGGCCTCCTTCTAATTGCAGGAGATTAATTAGCTGATGATTGAGCCTCCCCCAGCGTAGGGGCTGTTTGGAAAGAGCTAAGGACCTTCACCTGCTCCTCCTTGGGCTGCAAAGGTGCAGGAGGGTGGGGTGGGTC
>SJYX01021180.1:593795-645621 GCA_006410675.1 Oreotragus oreotragus | reverse complement strand
TGGGGGGTGGGGGGGGTGGGTGGGGATGCGGGCTGTTTGTGCCTCAGGTTCCTCTGGGCAACCCTGGCCCAGCCTGAGGGCCCTCCCTCTCTGCAGCAGCAGGGTGAGTGGAGGGGCTGGGAGTCCTTTGTCTGAGCAGCCATCTTTCAGGAAAAGCAAAGCACGAGAAAGGCCACTGGGTTTCAGGAGACAGAAACAAAAACCCTGGGATGGTCAAGGCCAGATGGAGGCAGATAATGAGGCCACCCCATTCCCCGCCAGGAACGTCTTCCCCAGACGCAGCACTGCTGGCTGCCTGTCTCGTTGTCATCTTGTCTCGCATGTGGTCCTGGGAGCACTCTGTCATCAGGCACAGAGCAGTCCCCACAAGGAACCTTCCAGCCGCCCCCCACCCACTGTTGTCTATTCCCCGACTCCTCCATAATTCTGTCATTTCGGGGGTTACATGAGCCTTTGAGACTAGCTTTTCTTCGCCTGCAGCTCCCCCGTGCGGCAGCCCCATATCTGGCTGGGCTGCTCTCCCACCTGGCACACCTGGGTGGTTGCCAGGTTTGGCTTTTACAGACAAAGCTGCTGTGAACAGTCTGTACAGTTTTTTTTTTTTTTTTTTTTTTTTACGTAGACATCAGTCTTCGTTTATCTGGGATAAATGCCCAGGAGTGCCATTGCCGGTTGCCGCGGTAATGTTTGGTTGATGAGAAATTGTCAGTCAGTCTTTCAGGGCCTGCCCCTTTACACGTTCCCAGCACTGCAGAGTGAGCCAGGTCTCTGGAACCTTGACAGCATCAGTGTTGTTACTATGTTTAATCTTAGCCATTCTGATGGGTGAATGGTGGTAGCTTCTGTGGTTTTAGCTTGCATTTCTCTGATGGCTAATGGTGCTGAGCATCTTCACAAGTACTTTTCTGCCACCTGTACTCCTTTTCAGTGAAATGTCTCTCACCCACCTTCTAATATTTTAAACTATTTGCAAATGTAATATAGTCTATTTCCTTCTCTCTCTCTCTCCTATTCTTTCTTTGACTGTGCAGCACAGCTTGTGGGATCTTAGTTCCTTGACCAGAGCTTGAACTCAGGCCCTAGCAGTGAAAGCGCTGAGTCCTAACTACTGGACTGTCAGGGAATTCTCGTCACTCTATTTCCTTTTCATCTGAATTAACAAAATCCTCCCAATTAAATAATCGACAGATACCTATTTTAATTAAATTTATATGTAGGTTATTCCAAAAACTCTCTTAAATTTTCAACAGTTAACGTAAGTTTAGTAGGATTGTAGGATTTCATCTTAAAGAAACAAAGGTAAATAATTTCCTCTCTTGAAGGATGCTGCTGCTGCTGCTACTAAGTCACTTCAGTCGTGTCCAACTCTGTATGACCCCATAGATGGCAGCCTATGATGCTCCCCTGTCCCTGGGATTCTCCAGGCAAGAACACTGGAGTGAGTTGCCATTTCCTTCTCCAATGCATGAAAGTGAAAAGTGAAAGTGAAGACGCTCAGTCGTGTCCAACTCTTAGCAACCCCGTGGACTGCAGCCTACCAGGCTCCTCTGTCCATGAGATTTTCCAGGCAAGAGTACTGGAGTGGGGTGCCATTGCCTTCTCCACTTGAAGGATGATTCAGTCACAAAGCTGACCGTCTGAACAGGAAAAGATCTCTGCATGGCAAACACAAAATGTTCACTGATTTCCCTTCAACACAAATAAATAACAGTGCATGAGTTTTTGCTTCTTGTAGCCGTCCCTACACTGAATGAAAACCCCCCCAGTGGGGAGGTGTTCACTCACGGGAAGTCTGCTCTCAGCCCAGGCAGTAACCTTGACCCCAGAGATTTCTGGGGGATGCTGGCTAGATCCATCACTGACCCTGGCATCCCACATTGCTCCCTGTGGCCTTCATGGAGCCTCCCCCTCATGACTGCTGTAGGGGATTTCATATTTTTGTGGCCTTAAGACAGTAAACATAATTTTCCATTTTATCCTGGAAATTATCCTTCAACCTGATGGGCTCCTCAGAGATGTCCTTGTATTCCCCACCAGCCTAACAGGACCGGGACCATGCAGCTCAGGGGCTCCTCAGAAAGTCCCAGAACATCTTTCTCGGGGTTGTCTGTGCCACATGGGACCACTGCCCACAGACAGCCACCTGACTTGTTCAGGATGTGCCCCCACCCCCAGCACCACTGCCCAGGCCTTGTTGGGCCCCTCCCTGCCCTGGGAGGGGGCCAGGTGAGCCCCTGCCTGCCTGCCTTCTGGAGCAGGGAGTGGCACTCCACACCCCTGATGGTGTGGTGCTGGACACAGCTGCCAGGAAACAGGCCTATGTGGGGGCCACCGGGGGTGCGTCCAGCACGGTGCCACACAGAGCAAACATCTGATCGCCGACACCAGAGGCTGACCCCAAAATTCAGCATAACTTTCACGTGTATTGTTGAAGGAAGGGGGTGACAAGGGGGACCACAACACACATTCAGGGGGCTGTTTTCCCTAAGGAATAGGAATTGGGAGTTTGGAAGGAAAAGGTGTAATCAAGATCAAAAACAAAAATAGAGACAGACTTCCGCTCCTGGCCAGAGGGCGTCACAGGGACGAATCACCTCTCCCCCAACCAGCTAAAACTCAGACAAGATTCAGATGACTGCCCTCGAGGCACTGGACATCAGGCAACCAAGGACAGGGACTCCCAGATGCAGGGCCCAGGGCCCTTAGAGTCAGGAGATGGAGCTCACGGTCCAGAGGACCCAGTATGGCTGGAGTGCCCAGATCTCCTCACAAAGCTAAAAGAAAGGTCCAAGAGGGTCAAACTGTTTCCAATCAACTTTTGTGCATCCCAAGATAGAGCTCAGGAGTACTGACAGAATACAAAATTGTCCAACACCAAGGTCAAATTCACATCAAGCAACCAGCCAAAGACTGCCAAATCATGCTCAAAAGAAAATAGATAACTTCACTCAAGAAGTTGAATTCACAGTTAAAAACTATGGATTTCTCATAAAGAGAAATCCAGGCCTAGATGGCTTCACTGGTAAAAATTCTACCAAGTGTTTAAGAAAGAGTCAAGAGCAATTCTCTGCTTCCTGCTCTGGAAAACTGAAGAGCAGGGCAAACCTTCTAACCCTCTGTGCGTCCAGTGTGACCCTGATGACAAACAAAGGCCTTACAGGAAAACCACATCCCTTGCAACACAGATGCAAAAATCTTAGCCAATTCATTCTTACAGAATTTTAGCAAACTGACACAGCAATGTGTAAAAAGGGTAACATGACCAGATGGGCTTTTCCTCAGGAATATAAGGTTAGTTTAACATTGAAAGTGAAAGTCATTCAGTTGTGTCCGACTCTTTGCGATCCCATGGACTATATAGTCCATGGAATTCTCCAGGCCAGAACGCTGGAGTGGGTTCTCTTCTCCAGGGGATCTTCCCAACCCAGGGATCAAACCCAGGTTTCCTGCATTTCAGGCGGATTCTTTACCAGCTGAACCGTCAGGGAAGCCCTGATGTTTAATGTTAGAGAATGTAATTCACCACACAGACTTTTCCCAATAGTTATTTTTTTTAAAAAGCATTCGACAAAACCCAACATCCATTCCTGGTTTAAAACAAAACAAACAAGCAAACAAACAAACAAACAAAAAAGCGAGTAGAAGTGAGATGGGGGCTCCCTGTGGGCCATGAGTATGAAGGACAGATAAGACTTCCAGGCAGAGGTGTCAAGGAGGCAACTTGTCACAGGAGACTTCAAGAAACTCCTAAACACTGAGATCTGCTGTCACTTTATTACTGGTTTTTACAGAATTGCCCTATTTTTCTACATTTTTCCCACAGGTGACTTTTGAATGCTTTTGTCAAATTGTGGAAGTGAAATCCTCTTAGTGTCTTAACGGGGATTCAGTGGATTTACAGATTTATTAATAAATAGATTAAAGAGAAAAAAAGAAACTACTACACAGAAAAAGTTGCAGATAATTTTATTGTTCATTTCAGAAACTTTAGGGAAAAAAACGCAAACCCTAGGCTTTCAATGAAAACTGACCTTTTCCAGTCCTGCGGCCACTGCTGAGTTTTCCAAATTTGCTGGCATATTGAGTGCAGCACTTTCACAGCATCATCTTCCAGGATTTGAAACAGCTCAACTGGAATTCCATCACCTCCACTAGCTTTGTTCTTAGTGATGCTTTCTAAGGCCCACTTGACTTCACATTCCAAGATGTCTGGCTCTAGATTAGTGATCACATCCTCATGATTACCTGGGTCATGAAGATCTTTTCTGTACAGTTCTTCTGTGTATTCTTGCCACCTCTTCTTAACATCTTCTGCTTCTGTTAGGTCCATACCATTTCTATCCTTTATCGAGCCCATTTTTGCATGAAATGTTCCCTTGGTATCTCCAATTCTCTTGAAGAGATCTCTAGTCTTTCCCATTCTGTTGTTTTCCTCTATCTCTTTGCATTGATTGCTGAAGAAGGCTTTCTTATCTCTTCTTGCTATTCTTTGGAACTCTGCATTCAGATGCTTATATCTTTTCTTTTCTCCTTTGCTTTTCGCCTCTCTTCTTTTCAGTGCTATTTGTAAGGCTTCTCCAGACAGCCATTTTGCTTTTTTGCATTTCTTTTCCATGGGGATGGTCTTGATCCCTGTCTCCTGTACAATGTCACGAACCTCANATCTTTGCATGAAATGTTCTCTTGGTATCTCGAATTTTCTTGAAGAGATCTCTAGTCTTTCCCATTCTGTATGATCTGAAGCACACTGAGTTCATAAAAAAGCACTGATACTGGTACATCCTACTGTTATTTGTATATGGGTTCAGAACCTGTTCTTGCTACTTCCTAGCTGTATGAGATTGGGTAAGTCATTTTATCTTTTGAAAAAGGGGACAATCTAGTTTCTACCAATAGGATTGTTGTGAAGATTACCTGAAGTAATACATGCAAAGCAGCTGGCTAACTTAATCAATGCCAATTTCCCACGTTGTATCATAATCTTAAATTGTAGGCTTCTTGCAGAAAGTAACCGACCCTGATTCCTATGCACCCCAGGCACCTAGCTCAAGGTCTGGCCCTGACAAGCACCTATGTTTTTGAGTGAAATGATGAGATTGGCTGTGTGCTCTCTTGCCACCCTGCTGTATTGTGAAGCCAGGGTGAAGCTACCCTGGCTAAACACACAGTTCTCTTACCTATGGCTCATCATTGCCCTTTAGTTTCAAGCATGACTACTTGGAAGTTGGAGGATAAAGTCAGTTCTAATTTTAAAAATAACTTGGAAAAAACAACTCATTAAGACACAAATGAAGTCTCACTACAGTACAATGTGTCAATCCTGAGTCATATTGAAATTAATCAAAACGTCTTATTTTATATTCAGCTATCTATATAATTTTCCCTTTATTGTCACAGTTTTATTTTCAAAGAGCAGATGTTATTCTCTTTGATAAATTGATCAAGACTGCCACCTATTTGCTATTCGATTGAAATGCCTCACATGTGGCAGTCTTCCCATGCTCACTAAAATCTAGCAAGTTCCTTCGGAGAAATTGTCCTTCACCTCAATGGATCCAGTGAGCTTATCTGGGGATGGGCTTGAGGATAGGGTCTGGGTCAATGATCAACTCTTCTGATAAATGAAAACATGTAATCTCACTGAGATACACAGAGAGGTGTTTAAAGTAATAAAGTCATTGTTTAGTCATAAGCCTGAATACTAAAAACATCTCTGCATGGTTATTCTCTAATTAGAGTTGCCAGATAACATAGAGACCCCAAGTGAAATCTGAAAATCAGAGAAACAATGAATAATTTTTAAAATACAAGTATGTACCAAATATTGCATACAACAAACTTACACTACAGTTTTCACTGTTTACCTGAAATTCAAACTTAACTGCACACCCTGTATTTTGAGTTGCTAAATATGGCAACCCTGTTTACATGTCCCTGTCCCTATCCACTTTCAACCCTGAGGACAGCCAGCTTTGTGTCCTGGGAAGCTGATCAGAGATTGCAAAACCTGGGCTTCCTTTGGTCTCTGGCTTTCATTTGAGTTTGGCCAATGGGAAGTGCTGGGATGAGATACAAGGGTGAAAGAAAAACGAAGCCAACTACATTCCTCTCTCACTCGTGCTTCTGGTAGTGACTACATTCATAATTAGTTATAAATCCTGCGGGTAGCATCTACTGTGTGGTTCCAAGTTCTTTCCAGTTCTGGTCATTCCGTTCCTTCCACCTGTCCCTTCAGGCTTAGAGACGAAAGGGCTTCCCACAGTTATAAATTCCTGGTGCTTTAGCATGCCATCAGTTCAGTCATTCAGTTGTGTCCAACTCTTTGCAACCCCATGGAGAGCAGCATGCCAGACTTCCCTCAGTTCAGTTCAGTTGCTCAGTCATGTTCGACTGTTTGCAACCCCATGAATCGCAGCACGCCAGGCCTCCCTGTTTATCATCAATTCCTGGAGTTTACCCAAACTCATGTCCATCGAGTCGGTGATGCCATCTAGCCATCTCATCCTCTGTTGTCTCCTTCTCCTCCTAAGACATAAGCATGAGTTACAATGTAATCACAAGTAAACACAATTCTGAGAGAATCGCTGAAGCAGGAACTCTGTCTGAAGGGCAACAATAAGACAATAATCTGGGTGAGGGGGCACTGAAAATGTCAAACCTCTGACCTAATGTTTTTCAAAAAGTGTAAAAGAGAACCTGATGTTTGAAATAAACATGTAGTCCCATACCTCAAGTCAGAGGCTGCATCATTTCACGCCGACACCGCTCATCCCTTTAGGCTGATCCCCTGACTGCTGGACCTAGACTTTGACAAGTGGCACCCGAACAGGGACATGTGAAGGGTAAGTAACTTCGTGACTGCAATGCGGAGCAGTTAGGATGTACCTGTGGGTGGTCAGCACCCCTCTGCAGTTTAGGCAGTGTGAGGAGGGTACAGAAGAAATAAAAACATTCTCTAAGAAAATGCGTCTCTCTACATCGAAAAGTAGACAAATGTTTATTAAATATTACTTTGCTGTTGTCCCAAAGAGCGTTAAGATAAGCAAAGGAAGACTGTCAAAATTTCTAATTTTTGTCCAAGAACAATGCCCATGGTTTCCTAAGGAGGGTGCCGTAAATCTAGAAACCTGGACTAAGGTTGGAGATCAGTTACATTTGTTTTATACTTTACATGGGCCAGAAAAAGTTCTTGTAGATGCTTTTGCTCTGTAGAATATGATTAGGGACATCCTAGACCCTCAACATGAGGCTGTTAGACAGTCTATGGGAGAAGCTACAGCAGTTGATGGTGGGTCTCTGCCTTCTGCGCAGATTATGTTTTCTGCCATTGACAAGCAAAGGAGGGAGACTGGGCTCAACCTCCTGAGGAAAGGGTGGACCTGTAAAATGCTGTAACCAGGCTCCCTAGAGAGGCCCCTCCTCCTCTACACAAACCTTTAAAAAATTTATCCATCACTTGCTGATTTAAGGCAATCACCGCCTCCATTTGCACCTCCCAGGGCCCAGGAGTTCCCCACTTTGCCCCCAAAGCCTCCCAGAGCATTGCCTGAGGCTGAGGAAGATAAAGAGTTTTCTGAAACAAAGGAGCTCTTGAAACAGACTGCTTGAGGCTAAGGAAGATAAAGAGTTTTTTGAAACAAAGAAGCTCTTGAAACAGACACATACACAATATACTGAGCATGCCCCTTGGAAAAAGCACCCTCAGGGGGCCTCACCCAGGCTAAAGGAGAAAAAAAACAATGGGGGGACTTGGAATTCTCTATGGCCTTTCCAGTAGTTTTTACCAAAACTAAAAGGGAAAGTAAAGAAGAGGGAAAATAAGAACCAGTCTCATGTAAGCTACTAAAAGAGTTTAAACAAGCTTGTCATGATTATGGGCCTCCTTTCCCCAGTAGCTGTGCCCTTTCAATATAATGTGATAGTTATAGATTACAGGATTGTTTCTTTTCTACCCCCCTGGCTGTTCAGAATTGTAAGAGGTTTGCTTTCAGTCTCCCTTCAGCTAATTTTAAACAGCCCTATAGTAGGTTTCTCAAAAGGCAAGTCAGGTGGTCTGGTATTCCCGTCTCTTTCAGAATTTTCCACAGTTTATTGTGATCCACACAGTCAAAGGCTTTGGCATAGTCAATAAAACAGAAATAGATGTTTTTCTGGAACTCTCTTGCTTTTCTGATGATCCAGCAGATGTTGGCAATTTGATCTCTGNGTTTGTAACATTGTACAAGAGGCAGTGACCAAAACCATCCCAAGAAAAAGAAACGCAAGAATGCAGAGTAGTTGTCTCAGGAAGTTTTACAAATAGCTGAGGGGAGAAAAGTGAAAGGCAAGGAAGAAAGGAAAAGATACACCCAACTGAATGCAGAGTTCCAGAGAATAGCAATGAGAGATAAGAAGGCCTTCTTTATAAATATACAGTGCAGAGATATAGAGGAAAACAATAGCATGGTAAAGACTAGAGATCTCTTCAAGAAAATTAGAGATACCAAGGGGACATACCATGGGCACAATAAAGGACAGAAACTGTAAGGACCTAGCAGAAACAGAAGAGGTTAAGAGGTGGTAAGACTACACAGAAGAACTATACCAAAAAAGTCTTGAGGACCCACATAACCATGATGTTGTGGTGACTCACCTAGAGCTGGACATCATGGAGTGTGAAGTCAAGTGGGTCTTAGGTAGCATTACTATAAACAAAGCTAGAGGAGGTGACAGAATTCCATCTGAGCTATTTAAAATTCTAAGAGGTAGTGCTGCATTCAGTATGTCAGCAAATTTGGAAAACTTAGCAGTGGCTACAGGACTGGAAAAGTTCAGTTTTCATTCCCATCCCAAAGATGGGCAAGGCCAAAAAATGTTCCAGCCATTGGACAATTGCATTCATTTCACATGCTAGCAAAGTTATGCTCAAAAGTCCTTCAAGCTAGGCTTCAGCAGTACATGAACCAAGAACTTCAGATATACTAGCTGGGTTTAGAAAAGGCAAAGGAACCAGAGGTCAAATTGACAATATTTGTTGGATCATAGAGAAAACAAGGAAATTCCAGAAAAACAGATACTTTTGCATCATTGACTATGCTAAAGCCTTTGGATCACACCAAAAACTATGGAAAATTCTGAAAGAGTTGGGAGTACCAGACCACCTTACCTGTATGCTGAGAAACCAGTATGTTACAACCGGAGATGGAACAATGGACTGGTTCAAAATTGGGAAAGGAATCCACAAGGCTGTATATTGTCACCCTGCTTATTTAACTTACATGAAAAATATGTTATGCAAAATGCCAGGCTGGATGAATNCGTTTCTCATGATGTACTCTGCATATAATTTAAATAAGCAGGGTGACAATATACAGCCTTGACATATTCCTTTTCCTATTTAGAACCAGTCTGTTGTTCCATGTCCATTTCTAACTGTTGCTTCCTGATCTGCATATAGGTTTCTCAACACTGCAGATGGTGACTGCAACCATGAAATTAAAAGATGCTTACTCCTTGGAAGGAAAGTTATGACCAACCTAGATAGCATATTCAAAAGCAGAGACATTACTTTGCCAACAAAGGTCCATCTAGTCAAGGCTATGGTTTTTCCAGTGGTCATGTATGGATGTGAGAATTGGGCTGTGAAGAAAGCTGAGCGCCGAAGAACTGATGCTTTTGAACTGTAGTGTTGGAGAAGACTCTTGAGAGTCCCTTGGACTGCAAGGAGATCCAGCCAGTCCATTCTGAAGGAGATCAGTCCTGGGATTTCTTTGGAAGGACTGATGTTGAAGCTGAAACTCCAAAACTTTGGCCACCTCATGTGAAGAGTTGACTCAGTGGAAAAGACTTTGATGCTGAGAGGGATTGGGGGCAGGAGGAGAAGGGGACAACAGAGGATGAGATGGTTGGATGGCATCACGGACTCGATGGATGGGAGTCTGAGTGAACTTTGGGAGTTGGTGATGGACAGGAAGGCCTGGCGTGCTGCGATTCATGGGGTCGCAAAGAGTCGGACATGACTGAGTGACTAAACTGAACTGATAGTAGGTTTCAATGGAAGGTTTTGCCTCAAGGAATAATAAATAGCCCCACCTTGTGTCAGAAATTTGTGGATCAAGCTGTGCAAAATGTTAGAGGAAAGTATAAAGATCTATATTTGATATACTAAATGGATGATATTTTGGCTGCCCATAAGGATAGAAGAGCCTGATTGCAACAAATCTTATCTGAATTGATTGAGGCCTTAAAAAACTGGGGTTTAAAGATAGCTCCAGATAAGATACAAGTAAATCCTCCTTTTTCTTATTTAGGAAGGGTATTAAATACCCATACTGTGAGTCATGCCCCCTTGCAGCCTTGGAGAAATGGTTCACTAACTTTAAATGATTTCCAAAAATTATTAGGGGATATTAATTGGATACACCCACATTCAAGACTGACTACTGCAGATTTAAAGCCTTTGTTTGATTGCTTAAGGGGCTGTCCTAATCCCAGTTCTAAGAGAAAATTGACTAGTGAGGCTGAGTCGGCTCTTGTTAAAGTGGATGAGGCTTTGAATGATCAGTTAATTAGGATTAATATTACCAGAGGATGGGATTTAATTATCTCGCCACAGAACATACACCTACAGGATGCTTGTGGCAAGAAGGCCTATTGGAATGGCTCCATCTACCAGTGACCCCAAGAAAAATAGTTTTGTCTTATCCCAGCTTGGTGGCACAATTAATTATAAAAGGTAGATTAAAAAGTGTGAAACTTTTTGGAAAGGAAGTAACAAATATAGTGATTCCATTTAATAATGATCAACTGCAATTTCTTTTACAAAATAGTGATGATTGGCAAGTTGCCTTGATAAGACTTCAGGGGTTAAATTTTGTTTCATTTGCCCTCAAGCCCTCTTTTGCATTTTTTGAAAACATATTCTGTGATTTTTCCAAAGAAATTTTCTATTCAACCTTTGAAAGGGGCAATTTTAGTTTTCACAGATGGTTTCTCTAATGGTAAAGCAGTCACAATTATTAATTTAAAAATCCCATGTTCAGGTAACTGAAGAAACATTTGCCCAGAGAGCTGAGTTAAAAACAGTTATTTGGGCTTTTCAACATTT
Organism: Oreotragus oreotragus; assembly: GCA_006410675.1. Lineage (NCBI taxonomy): Eukaryota > Metazoa > Chordata > Mammalia > Artiodactyla > Bovidae > Oreotragus > Oreotragus oreotragus. Next base: position 634,535 of record SJYX01021180.1, on the reverse strand, counting down.
GAGAGACCATACCTTGAATCTTTAGACTGACTCCAATATACTGTGGGGTTGTTTCCTCATATTGAGACTGCTAATATTCCAGAAAATAAGGCTACCATCTTCTCCTTGTTATTTGATTTACAGAAGGAGATTAAGCATAAAGATAAGAAACATTTTGTGGGACATATTAGAGCCCATTCTGGCTTGCCCAGCCCTTTACATGAAGGAAATGCTTTGACAGATACATTAACTAAAATAATTGCTTTAAACTTACATAAAAAGATTGACAAGGCCAAAAATTCTCACAAAATTCACCATCAAAATGTGGCTGGTTTAAGGTATAAATTTCATATCCCTAGGGAGGCAGCTAGACAAATAGTTAAGTTATGTCCAAACTGCCCAACATTTACTCCATCTCTACCATTAGGAGTAAATCCCTGAGGTCTTAGGTCTAATACTCTCTGATAAATAGACGTAATTCATACCCCAGTCTTTGAAGAACTGTCCTTTGCACATGTTACCGTAGATACCTTTTCTCATGTTATTACAGCCTCTGCTAGATCAGGTGAAGCAGCAAAAGATGTAATTCAGCACTTGTTTCAGTGCTTTTCCTAAATAGGACTCCCCAAACAGATAAAAACAGATAATACCCCAGCTTATACTTCTGCTGCTTTTAAGAGATATTTGTCAACAATTTTCTACAGTGCATTCAACAGGAGTACCTTATAATCCCCAAGGCCAAGCCATAGTAAATAGAGTGCACCAGACTTTAAAAAGTCAGATAGCTAAATTAAGACAGGGAAAATTTAAGTATTCCTATCCACATCATGTTCTGCACCATGCTTTGTAATTAATCACTTAACATAGACACACAGGGCCAGACTACAATGATGAGACACTGGATTCCTGAAGGGGCTACGACTCAGCCCCTGGTCAAGTGAAAAGACCTCCTTACCGGAGAGTGGAAAGGGCCAGATGTGCTGTTAACTTGTGGGAGAGGGTATGCTTGTGTGTTTCCACAGGATCCCACTTCTCCTGTATGGATTCCTGACAGACTGATTTGACATGTCCAGTCCCATGAGATCTCCAAGATCATAAAGACCCCTGAGGTCACTGAGATCCCTGGATCCCTGGAGTCCAGGACTGAGAGAAGATGGAGAGATCAAAAGCTCATCGAGTCTGAACCTGAGGGAGCCAAGGAAAAGCTGAAGGGCGAGTGACCCTTCACCTGAGGCTTCACCACTAGTACATCACTTCAGACACCTGGCGCTTCAAGAGACATGCTGATCGAGTCCAGCCGTATTCTGCTCCATCTTGTCGCCACCATCATACTCAAGCAACTACCTCCAGCATGGTGCCAACTTGAGGCCAGCTAAAACATCTCACTCAGCAGGCTGAAAAATTAATCCAAAGGGGGACACATGAGGCCACTCCTATGGTGATATTTGTGGCTATGCTTGCTGTGTTGGCTTGTCAGCCGAGTCCCTCCAGTGCAGAAAAAGTTCATTGGGCCTTTTGCCACCTTCTTTTAAGCCTGTTGATTGGATGAATGTGCCCATTCATGTTTTTGTTAATGATACTCATCCTTTGGGCAGGGCTTCCATCTATCCTAATAATGCTAAAGCAGTGGTCAGTGCTCCCTTCAATTTTTTAGATGTGTCCATTTATCCACCTATTTGTTTTGCCATACCTTCCTCCTTACAAGGATCAGCTCCGGTTTTGAATGGATGTGTTAGCACTTCCTTGAAAGACATGCTTACTGATTCTCCAAGAAGCAATGACAAGAGAGACTTTTGGTCCTTACAGCTGTTGATGCTGGGGATGCAAGAAAGACTATATGATGCCATAAAACAGGCAGCCCCTCATTTAAAGGACTTTCTGAGCTATACACTCCGCCCTCCAGATTCTGATGAACAAGGACTACAGGCCTAGGAAAACATAAACAAAATTTCTGGCTTTCCTCATTGAAAAGAATACATATACACCCTAAAGTTATCTATTCCCATTATTGCCACTAGACGTTCTCTGATTGAATGGGGGTGCCCCATCTTTCGGATCAACAACTGAACTTGATTTTTGAAGAACCTTATAGATCCATATGGAATGATTCATTCATCCCTTATCCTTTAGCAATTACTAGGCTGCATGTTAATAGATGGGTTCCTCCTTTAGTGAGTTTCAATGGAACAAGTCCCATACAATCTAAATTATGGAGAACATTGGCTGCTATGGCACCTGTGATTTTACATAGACCTTTAAATGAACAAAGATATATTGTACGGGTCTACGTACATTCTCCCTAGCCTTTTTGTTGGCCAAAGTGAGTGATTTGCGAGTTTTTAAAGGAAAAACTGTTTATAATGTCAAATGTGTGAATTGTTTTATATCAAATTGTGTTGATGGGAATGATTATAGTAATTATAAGGCTGTGATGACTGTAAAACAACCACCATATTTGATGATTCCTGTAAAATTAGAGGGACAAAGGTTTGATGATTATGCACTGAAAAGTTTTGTATGAACTTAATGGCTTAATTTCTTGACTTAAGAGATTCATTGCAGCTCTGATTGTGGGTATAACTGCCTTGATTGCCGTAACTACTTCAGTTACGGTTTCTGCTCTTGCCCTGTCAAAAAGGGTGCATACTGCCTTGTTTGTTGATTAACTGTCCAAAAATGTCTCTGTAGCTCTTCCTACCGGGGAAAGCAATGGCACCCCACCCCAGTACTCTTGCCTGGAAAATCCAATGGACGGAGTAGCCTGGTGGGCTGCAGTCCATGGGGTCGCTAACAGTCAGACAGACTGAGCGACTTCACTTTCACTTTTCTCTTTCATGCATTGGAGAAGGAAATGGCAACCCACTCCAGTGTTCTTGCCTGGAGAATCCCAGGGACGGGGGAGCCTGGTGGGCTGCCGTCTATGGGGTCATACAGAGTTGGACACGACTGAAGTGACTTAGCAGCAGCAGCAGCAGCAGCTCTTCCTACACAGGAAATTATGGATAGGAAAATAGAAAATATGGTCAATGCTTTAAAAGAAGCACTGCTTATAGGGCAAAAAATTATAAATTTAAAAATTAAGCTGTCTTTAAGGTGCCATGCTGAATTTNACCCACTCCAGTGTTCTTGCCTGGAGAATCCCAGGGACGGGGGAGCCTGGTGGGCTGCCGTCTATGGGGTCATACAGAGTTGGACACGACTGAAGTGACTTAGCAGCAGCAGCAGCAGCAGCTCTTCCTACACAGGAAATTATGGATAGGAAAATAGAAAATATGGTCAATGCTTTAAAAGAAGCACTGCTTATAGGGCAAAAAATTATAAATTTAAAAATTAAGCTGTCTTTAAGGTGCCATGCTGAATTTAAATGGATTTGTGTTACCCCTCTACAAGTGAATGATTTCATACATTCTTGGGAACACATTAGGAATCATATTTTAGGCATCTGGAATCATTCAGATTTTAGTATTAATATTTCTAAGTTACATCAGGCTATTCAGAGTATGAAGCAGGTGGAGTCTGACTTTTCCTCTCAATGGCTTTCTAATTCCCTTTTTTATAATCTGGAGGGATATCTTTCCCATGGATCCTTTTTTACAATGATTAATGCGGCCATGTGCTTATGCCTGTCAGTTCTGATTTGTATAATAGCCCCATGCCTTTTCAAAATACTCAACCGAAGTGTTTCTGCTTTATCTACTGAGTTTCATACTTATGCTCTAAAAAATATGAAAGGGGGAGATGTCGGGAGCTGCATTAGGCATTACTGACAAAATGGAGGCACAGCCCCAGCCTCCTTTCCTCATTCTGCAGCCATGGACCTGGGATGAAGGAGATAGCTCTTGTGATTCTGACTTGTTTCTTCCTTTCTTTCACTGAGTTGCCTGGAAAGAATGTTAAGGTGCTTATTGTTCTTGAGAGAAGCGTGAAAAAGCATGAAGCCTGCAGTTGTGCCCAGAAAATAATCTATAAAGTAACCATTGACATTTGTGCAAGGATTTTTACAAAGAATGTCCCAGGATNTAGGTGGTCTGGTATTCCCATCTCTTTCAGAATTTTCCACAGTTTATTGTGATCCACACAGTCAAAGGCTTTGGCATAGTCAATAAAACAGAAATAGATGTTTTCCTGGAACTCTCTTGCTTTTTTGATGATCCAGCAGATGTTGGCAATTTGATCTCTGGTTCCTCTGCCTTTTCTAAAACCAGCTTGAACATCTGGAAGTTCATGGTTCACATATTGCTGAAGCCTGGCTTAGAGAATTTTGAGCATTATTTTACTAGTGTGTGAGATGAGTGCAAATGTGTGGTAGTTTGAGCATTCTTTGGCATTGCCTTTCTTTGGGATTGGAATGAAAAGTGACCTTTTCCAGGCCTGTGGCCACTGCTGAGTTTTCCAAATTTGCTGGCATATTGAGTGCAGCACTTTCACAGCATCATCTTTCAGGATTTGAAATAGCTCAAATCAAAAAGCCCACAAAGTCTAGGGGCAAACTGACTCAGAAACATGTTTCTATAGGAGAAGGTGATTGCAAAGCCCTGTCCCTTGCTTTCACCTTTCTTCCACTTTAATCCAGTCCCTTTCCAATGTCGTCAAAACTTACTTTGTGGACAATTCTTCTGCAGTCTCCTCTCCTGTTTATGGTCTGGTGTCTGTCACTTTGAACAGAAGAATTTGCCTCTACCCTCCAGTGTGCCTGGCTCACCTACCCTGATCACCTGCTTTGACAATGGGGGCGATACCACTAGCTCTTCCTGCTCCAGACCCAAACCAGTCCCCTGACCCAGAACCACTAGTGTGGCTAAGTAGCCTCACTCGCTGTGAGAAACAGCTTTTGAAAATTTCTGTGAACAACTAATTCCACAGAACTCTTGTTACCATAGCAACAAAAATAAGCTGACAGCTGCCTTCTAATCCCTGAGCCTGGTGAACATGGAAGTGATGAAAAAACACAGACCTCTAGAGCAGGTGCCGAAATTCTCTCATCAGTTTCTTGACGAGGGCAAAGCTATTTACCCTGAGCTGATGAGGGCTGATGCAGCCTCAGTTCTGTTCCGCTTTCCTGTAGAAAGAAAAATAGGAGCAACATATTAATAGTTAAATTGCCTCTATCGATCCCTGAGTTGGGAAGAGCTCCTGGAGAAGGGAAAGGCTACCCACGCCAGTATTCTGGCCTGGAGAATTCCATGGACTGTATAGTCCATGGGGTCACAAAGAGTCAGACATAACTGAGCGACTTTCACACACTTCATGTTATTGTGTCCACTAAGCAGATTAGAGTACAAAGCTCCAGAAAGTTTAAGAAATTTGACAAAATCATATGACTAGGAAGTGATAGAGTTGAGAATTAAAGACAATTTTTTTGTTGTTAAAATTTTTTTTAGATGGGCAAACAATGGAAACAGTGGTAGACTTTCTTTTCTTGGGCTCCAAAATCACTGCAGATGGTGACTGCAGCCATGAAATTAAAAGACACTTGCTCCTTGGAAGAAAAGCTATGACCAATCTAGACAGCACATTAAACAGCAGAGACATTACTTTGCTAACAAAGGACTGTCTAGTCAAAGCTATGGTTTTTCCAGTAGTCATGTATGGTTGTGAGAGTTGGACTATAAAGAAAGCTGGGCACCGAAAAATTGATGCTTTTGCACTGTGGTGTTGGAAAAGAGTCTTGAGAGCCCCTTGGACTGCAAGGAGATGCAACCAGTCCATCCTAAAGGAAATCAGTCCTGAATATTCATTGGAAGGATTGATGCTGAAGCTGAAGCTCCAATACTTTGGCCACTTGATGCAAAGAACTGACTCACTGGAAAAGACCCTGATGCTCGGAAAGATTGAAGGCAGGAGAAGAGGGGACGACAAGAGAATGAGATGGTTGGATGGCATCACCCACTCGATGGACATGAGTCTGAGCAAGCTCCGGGAGTTGGTGATGGACAGGGAAGCCTGGCGTGCAGCAGTCCATGGGGTGGCAAAGAGTCGGACGTGACTGAGTGACTGAACTGACTGATTGTTTTAAGCAGCACCACTTGTTTATGGACACCCAGAAAATGTGATTTGGTGGTGGTGGTAGGACTGGAAAGGAAGAAATTTACACTGTATTTAACAGATTTTAAAAAATTGTTAATAATAATAACAATAGCTAATGCTTGCTCACTATGTGCCAAGCACAGTTTAAGCACTTAACATCTACTATTGTTTTTATTTAACCCTCACAAATTCTACCAGGTAGCTATTATGAGTATCCTCATTTGACAGGTGCAGAAAGTGAGGATCAGAGAGGTGGGGTAATACACCCAAGATAACACAGCTAATAAGTGGCAGAGTAGAGACTCAAACCCAAATCTTTCTGACTTCAAATCCCATGTTCTTAACCTCTCCTCTTTATTTATTAATAACAAGTTTAAAATTCCTGCTGGTCAACTTGGGAGTTGTTTGATGACACTGCTTAGGAAAACATAACTGGCAGAGTCAGCTGATGGCTCTGCCTATGAGAAGGGAAGTTTCTGTCCTATGCTACATGCTTGACGTGTGTGACACCATGTAGAAGAGATCTCCTGGGGCATACAGTGCCAGCACAGCTGATTCTAGGAAATGTCACAGCCATCCAGCATCAGAGAACCAGGGCACTTCAGTCCTTGATCCAGGCTGCATCTACTTCCCAAACTTTCCAGTGCATATGTTGGCTGCCAATTATACTGAGAAAGGCTGGATCTACCCTGGATTCTGGGGGGTTGACCAAGTTGGTAGCTCATGTCAGCCCTCATCCATGGGTAGGGTGATGTCTGTGTTTGGGGCAGGAGGAACCTGCCAGTCACAAGCCACCCTTGTATAACTCAGCTTGAGGGATTGCTCTGAGTGAATAGTGCCACCATCCACATTCCTATTATCGTTGACCTTGTGACTAGAAACTTACAGTGTTTCATCTCACTGTTTATGTAGGCAGCAAGGGGACAGTTGGCACTTAATATCCACATCATACTCTTATGACTGGAGAATCTTTAACCGTTAGCCTTGGTTAGAGGCAGGGCTCCAGATCCCATTAAGCAGTGGACTTCAACCTTTTTGGCACCAGGGATCGGTTCTGTGGAAGACAATTTTCCCACTGCCCAGGGATGGTTTGGGGGTGATTCAAGCACATTACATTTATTGTGCACTTTATTTTTATTATTATTATATCAGTTCCACCTCTGAGCATTAGGCGTTTGATTCTGGAGGTTGGGGCCCCCTGGCATAAAGGAAACTGAAAGGGCAAGATAATCGCTCATTCCGCCCATGGGACCAAGTCATAGCCATATACTCTGTACCAGACCAATCAAGTATTCTCAGTCTCTCAAGCAAATAGCACAAAGAAACAGGCATTTTGGAAACTACCCAACGGTGGAAGCAGTAGCAAGATCATCAGCAATGAGAGCATCTCCCTAACCAGCTGGTTCCTGGAGTGTGACCTTAAAAGGTTGTGCTAGATGAACACCTGTGTCTGAGCAGCCCTGTCAGTCACAAGTCATCCCTGAAGAGTTCAGCTTGAGGAATCCGTCCAGTGACTGTAGCCAACCAATACCCACTACCCACATTCCCATCATCCTCTGTCTTCTCTGGATGGAAACCTCCAGTGCACCACTCTGCCATGTACTGGGCAACAGGGGGAAGTGTAGACTGCTCAGCATCTACACTCCACTCCTATGTTAGCTGGGACTCTGACCACTGAGTTCCACTCGGGTCTTCTCCCACCCTGGTTTGCCAGCATTCACATTGACTCCCAACATCTTTCCCGTAAATTCTTTCTTTCTTAACCCCACCAGAGACAGTTTCTGTTGTTTGCAATCAAAAATCCTGACCTAATGGCCTGAAAACTTACTTTTGCATCTGATGATGCCTGTATGATTTTCTCTCCCCAACGCCCTGACATTCTTGGAACCTTGAACAAACACTGTGAAAGCCAAATGATTTTGAACTAAGAAAGAGGGATTTCTTCCCCACACTAGAACTGCAGCTGACTTGGTGCTTAGGGGCACATCTACTTTCTATTCAGTCTCTTTTTCCCGCCTCCTCCCTTATCACATTGCTCACTACTGCCCCTGTCTGAGCCACCAGGGAAGCCCCGCCAACCTGCAATCAAACCTTCAGCTTTGATTTCCCTTCCCTCCTGGAACCTTTCTGACTAAGCATAGGTTTGGTGAGGTTGGCCCTCTCCCTCCCTCAGGGCCTTCACCTTGCTTGTCTTAGCACCTGATCACACTGATGTAATTGTAAGCCTAGATTACTGAATTGACCTACATATTAGACAGGTTGCTCCCTAAGGGTAGAATCATGTATTTCATCCTCATGTTCTCAGAACCCAAGGTGCTACTGGATATAGAGTAGATGCCTGCAAAATATATGACCAAGGAATGAATACAGTTTCACACACAGAGCCCAAAATAAAATCACTGTTAAGAGTCAGAGGGCCAGCTCTTCTGAGATAATCAGGAAGAAACATTCATCAGATTCTCAGCTTCCCAGATATGTTAAGCAGAACAGGGAGCTCCAGGGAACTATTGCAGCCTTCACATCATAATCTTTAGGGTTGTATTAGTTTCCTATTGCCACTATAACAGATTACCACAAAGTTAGTGTCTTTAAGCAACAAATTTATTATCTGACGATACTGAAGGTCAGAATTACAAAATGGGTCTCACTGGGTGAAAATCAAGGTGTCTTTCGGTTTATGCTGCTTCTGGAAGCTCTAGAGAAGAATCCATTTCTTTGCCTTTCCAGCTTCTAGAGGCTGCTCACATTTCTTGGTGCATGGCCTTCTTCCTCCATCTTTGAATTCAGCAACATTGCATTTCCTGAGTTTCTAGTTTATTCCTTCATTTGTGTAGCATTTCTGTGCCTTTTCATTATTTTTTTTTAACTTATTGTGTTGGAGGTCTCCTTTTCCCAGGCTTCAAGGAAAGTTGAAATCTTTCCTTGAAGAAGGTTGAATTCTTTCTTCCTTTGGTTTCTGCCCTCTTAAGGTTGGTCCAGTGGTTTGTGTGAGCTTTCTATAGGGTGAGATTTGTGCTGAGTTTTTGTTTGTTGTTTGTTTGTTTTTTTTTCCTCTGGCGGTCAAGGCTAAGTGAGGTGGTAATCCTGTCTGCTGATGATTGGGTTTGTATTTCTGTTTTCTTTGTTGTTTAGATGAGGCGTCCTGCACAGGGTGCTATTGGTGGTTGGGTGATGCTGGGTCTGGTATTCAAGTGGTTTCCTTGGTGTGAGTTCTCACTATTTCATACACCCTAGGGTTAGTTCTCTGGTAGTCTAGGGTCTTGGAGTCAGTGCTTCCACTCCAAAGCTCAGGGCTTGATCTCTTTTCTGTTTTCTAGTCTGTCTTGGACTTAGCCAGTGAAGCATGGAAGATTCCTAGTTAACAAATTAAAGACAAACACTTTCTCCTCAGGGTCAAGGGCCCCTGTCTTCTGTCCCTGTAAGTTGCTGGTTTTCTTTAATTAACAATCATCTTTTGATGTTCTGATTACTTGCCCTTTGTTGTGAAACTTCTATATAATCCAGCTCCTCCTTTACCTCCTTGGAGCAGTTCTCTCAGGGTCACTTGAATGCTGCCTCCCAGGCTTGAAGTCTAGATCTCTGGCTCATTATAAAAGATCAAACTCAGAAACAGCCACCTGGGAGAGGTGCAGAGGGCAAGGTCTGAGAGGAGAGGGCTCTTTCCCGGCTGCCATTCTCCCCAAATCTCCACATCGTTACCAACCTGGAAATCAACATTGCATTTTCAAATCTATCTGTTACTCAGACTTTCCTGCTTTCCAGTTACAAGGATGCCTGTGGTTAGATTGGGCTGACACAGATAATCCAGGATAATCTCTCCATCCCAAGATCTTTAACTTGGTCACACCTGCAAAATCCCTACTGCCACATAAAAGTAATATACTCACAGAAGCTGCAGATTAGAACATGGACATTTTGGGGTGATCATTATACTGCCATCTAATCCTTTCTCTATCAGAACCACCTAGAAGAACTTCAGTATTCATAATGCTGGATCTCTGGAAGCACATAGTATTTGCTCTGACAATAAGTGAAAGCAAATTTTCATGAAGTGTCAAAGTTGATCAGAATATCTTATGTTGCATGTGGCATAGCTAATGTTTTTTCCTCAGTTTTATTGACTTATAATTGACAAATAAAATTTGACATATTTGCAGTGAAAATGTGACAGTTATATGTATAAGTGATTAGCACAGCAGGTTATTAATACATCCATCATCTCACAGTTACCTTTTCTATGGTCAGAATGCTTAACATCTACTCTCTTAGCTAATTTCAAGTATACAATACAGTATTGTTAATTATAGTCAGCATGAATTTTATATCCTCTGAACCTATTCATCTTAGTACTGGAAGTTTATATGCTTTGACCAATATCTTCCCATTTCCCCCACCTCCCAACCTCTGGTAACCACACTGACCTTTTTATTCTCTGTTTCTATGAGTTTGGATTTTTCTTTTTTCATTCTACATATAAATGGGATCATAAAGTATTTGTCATTATGTGTCTGATTTATTTCACTTAGCATAATGCCCTCCAGGTCCATCCATATTGTTACCAAGATGCCCTTCTTTTTTATGGCTGATAATATTCCATTGTATATATACCACATTTTGTTTATCCTTTCATCCGTTGATAGTCACTTAGGTTGCTTCAATATCTTGGCTGTTGTGAATAATGCTGCCATGAACATGGAGTGCAAATGTCCATTCAAGATACTGATTTTGCTTCCTTTGGTTATATATCCAGAAATGGTATTGCTGGATCATATGGTAATTCTATTTTTAATCCTGGGGGAAAACAATACATACATTATGGGAATCCCAAAGTGAGAGAAAAATGAGCCAAAAACTTTTCAAAATGAATAATGGCTGAAAACCTTCCAGGCCTAGGGAGCAATATGGACATCCAGTTATATGAAGCTCTTAAAGATTCAACACAGTGTGGTTTTCAATGAGGCACATTATAATAAAACTGTTAAAATTCAAAGAAAAAAAGAATTTTGAGTGTAGCAAAATAAAAGAAATTTCTCACATACAAGAAAACTCTCATAAGGCTATCATCAAATATCTCAGCAGAAATCTTGCGATGCTATATTCAGAATTTGGTCTCTCTCTCTCTTTTACTGCATCTCTTTACTCTGCTTCCTTCTGAGTATTCTTTACTCTTCAAACAAGCTTTCTTCATGTATCAGGGAAAATGGCTGCCTTTACATCTGCCCAGCTTAGCAACTACGGAGACAAAGTTAGCCTTCCTTGTTGTGGGGGGCGGGAGGGGGGAGCTGGTGGCAGTAGCAGAGCGTTCATTACTTCTACATTTTAATCAAACTCTCCAGGTGGTTCTGACGCATGCTAAACTTTGAGAATAACTGCCCCAGGAGATCCAATACACACTGGCCTTCGCTATCCTTAAAGTATTTCTGTAAGAGCTGGAATTGCAAGTAAGGATTAAGGACAAGACGGGACTTCAAAAATAAAGGCACTTTTGATTTTCAATGATATTCTAATAGTGAAAATCAGAAGTTTCAACAATTTTAGAAACTTTTTAATATTGTTACCTGGGTTCAATGTGGAATAAGTGTGTCTTCATTAAACAAATACAGAACCAAGCTTTTCCCTCCAAAACTTTCTTTTCTAGCCTATTACAAAATCTGGACATTACTGGGAAATGTCATTTTGATAACATATATGGCAGTCTTTACAGAAAGTCTTTTCTGCCTGAATTTCAATACCACATTTCCTTTGTAATCACATGTTATTCTTTTATTCACCCACTAGTGGACACTGTTGAGCTTCCAAACTTTACAGCTATTTCTGATGGGATGGTGAAGAGGCAAAAGAGGAGACATGAATGGAGAAATAAAATCTAAATAAATACAGCAACAGTCTTTCTACAATCTTGTTTATTCGCCATGTAACAGGCTAATAAATATTATGTCAATCATATTTAGAATAACAAACAATGTCAGAAACAGCTAAACAGATATTGCTCACAGAGAATATTTTTACAGCAGGGAAGCACTGTTTGATGGCTAATGACATAACTAAACTACAAAACAGTATTCTATTCCTCAGGGAAATCACATGCCTCCTTTTAATGAAAATTATTTTACATTTTCCTAGTTTCCATTTCTTCCAAATACTTTTCTTTGAGAATGTTGTCAATATTTTTATCAAGATTCAAACCAAATACTGAAAAAGTAGAAGATAACAAGCTAATATTAAAAGGTAGTTTTGTGATCAGAAGTTTGGGGCAAAAGGCAACGAATGGATTTTAAGTAATTTATATAATTTATTTTATTTTAATGAATGGAATTCTGAGCTCATCATCTAAATTATAAGAACTTCTGTAAAGAGAATCTAAGGTTATTTCATTCTGAGTTATCATTATGCTGTGCAAACAATTACTTTATAATACTGGAGGTAACATTTTTAAATAGAGGATTATAAGCTCTGGAATGATCCAGGAATGAACACCATTCCTGCTGCTTGCTAGCTGTCCGACTTTTGGCAAGTTACTAGGCTTCTATGATCCTCTATTTTTTCACCTATAAGAGTGGGAGTAAATAATACACCCCTAGCAAGTTAATTGTGAGAATTAGTGAGGTAATGTACAGATGGTAAATAATAGAGTCCATATTAATTCCTATATCCTTTTATTTAAGACCATGTTTTAACTACCATATTAAAATGCCTTCATCTCAAATGTTATGAATTAAAACAATGATATTAGAAAGTGAGATTGCACAAAAGACACGGTAAGTGAATTTATTTTTCATATTTACTAGCAAGTTGACCTTTACCAAGTTCAGTTCAGTCGCTCAGTCGTGTCCAACTCTTTGCCACCCCGTGGACTGCAGCACGCCAGGCCTCCCTGTCCATCACCAACTCCCAGAGCTTACTCAAACTCATGTCCATTGAGTCGGTAATGCCATCCAACCATGTCATCCTCTGTCGTCCCCTTCTCCTCCTGCCTTCAATCTTTCCCAGCATCAGGGTTTTTCACAATGAGTCAGCTCTTCATATCAAGTGGCCAAAGTATTGGAGTTTCAGCTTTAGCATCAGTACTTCCAATGAATATTCAGGAATGATTTCCTTTAGGATGGACTGGTTGGATCTCCTTGCAGTCCAAGGGACTCTCAAGAGTCTTCTTCAACATCACAGTTCAAAAGCATCAATTCTCCAGCACTCAGCCTTCTTTTATAGTCCAACTCTCACATCCATACATGACCACTGGAAAAAACCATAGCTTTGACTAGACAGACCTTTGTTGGCAAAGTAATGTCTCTGCTTTTTAAAATGCTATCTAGGTTGGTCATAACTTTTCTTCCAAGGAGTAAGTGTCTTTTAATTTTATGGCTTCAGTCACCATCTGCAGTGATTTTGGAGCCCAAAATAATAAAGTCTGTCACTGTTTCCATTGTTTCCCTATCTGTTTCCCATGAAATGATGGGACCAGATGCCATGATCTTCGTTTTCTGAATGTTGAGCTTTAAGCCAACTATTTCACTCTCCTCTTTCACTTTCATCAAGAGACTCTTTAGTTCTTCACTTTCTGCCATAAGGGTGGTGTCATCTGCATATCTGAGGTTATTGATATTTCTCCCAGCAATCTTGATTCCAGTTTGTGCTTCATCCACTCCAGCATTTCTNATTTCACTCTCCTCTTTCACTTTCATCAAGAGACTCTTTAGTTCTTCACTTTCTGCCATAAGGGTGGTGTCATCTGCATATCTGAGGTTATTGATATTTCTCCCAGCAATCTTGATTCCAGTTTGTGCTTCATCCACTCCAGCATTTCTCATGATATACTCTACATATAAGTTAAATAAACAGGGTGACAATATACAGCCTTGATGTACTCCTTTCTTGATTTGGAACCAGTCTCTTGTTCCATGTCCAGTTCTAACTGTTGCTACTTGATCTGCATACAGATTTCTCAGGAGGCAGATCAGGTGGTCTGGTATTCCCATCTCTTTAGAATTTTCCACAGTTTGTTGTGATCCACACAGTCAAAGGCTTTGGCATATTCAATAAAGCAGAAATTGATATTTTTCTGGAACTCTCTTGCTTTTTCAATGATCCAACGGACATTGGTAATTTGATCTGTGGTTCCTTTGCCTTTTCTAAAACCAGCTTGAACATCTGGAAGTTCATGGCTCACATATTGTTGAAGCCTGGCTTAGAGAATTTTGAGCGTTACTTTACTAGTGTGTGAGATGAGTACAATTGTGCGGTAGTTTGAGCATTCTTTGGCATTGCCTTTCTTTGGGATTGGAATGAAAACTGACCTTTTCCAGTCCTGCGGCCACTGCTGAGTTTTCCAGATTTGCAGGCATATTGATCTTCACTAAAGAGACCCCAAATTTTTACTGTACTAAATACCCACACCCACAAAATAGGATCCAATAAATTTAAAAAGATGGAAATCATACAAAATATCTTCTCTGACCACATGGAATAAATCTAGAAATCAATAACAAGGAAAACTGGGAGATTCATGACCACATAGAATAAAGCTTGACATCAATAACAAGGAAAACCAGAATATGGGGAAAAACAAATATGGGGAAATGAAATACTATATTCTTTGCCAAGATATCAAAACAGAAATCCCTGGAAGAATTAGAAAATATTTAGAAGTGTGTGAAAACAGAAAAAAATAAACACATAAGTGTATGTGATACATTGAAATAAGCTCAGAGGGAAATTTTCAGATGTAAATGCCTACATTAAAAAGAAGAAATATCAAATCAATAACCTAACTTTGCACCTTAAGCAATGATAAAAAGCAGAGCAAGCTGAACTGAAAGCTACCAGAAGGAAAGAAGCAATAGATTACAGTTGGATACATGAAACAGAATAGAAAAACAACAGAGATAAACAACAAAATAAAAGTTGTTTTTTTGAAAAGAGCAATACAATGGACAAACTTTTAGTTAGAACGACTAAAAAAGAGAGAGTATATAAAAATATTAATAACTAAACTCAGAAGGGGAAGTAGGGACCTTACTACAGACCTTACAGATACATATTATAAGAGAATACTCTGATCAATTATAGACCCACAAATTAGATAACCTAGATGACATGAGCAAATACTGAGTATGGAAGTGGAATATGAAACCAAATCTGCTTGATTCTATACCTCTGTCCAAATTTACTGTCCCTCATATGAAGTCTGATGTGAGAAATGACTGGAGAGAAAATGTTTGGTTTCTAATAATGAGTATGTACACTTCCCACTAGGCAATAGTGTGAACTATACTAATGACTGGGTTTCCTTCTGTACCTTCACCACTCAAGTTAAAAACCAAATTTGAAGCTCAACCACATAAATGATATTGGCCCTCATGCTTGGGAGGATTTGAGGGATTTTCTTTTCTTAGACCGAATTTTCCATTTTTATTTCTATTTTTATTATTAGTTCTGTGTGATTCTTTTTTGTTGTAAGACACAAAATCTTTCGTGGCTAAAAAGCAAACAAAACAAAGCAAAAATATCATTGATACATAGAACAGAATGTTGACTGACAAAGGTGGGGGGCCTGGGGAGTGGGTGAAACAGGTGAAAGGGGTCAAGAGGCACAAACTTCCAGTCATAGATAAGTCACAGGGATATGATAAACAGCATGATGACTATAGCCAGTAATATTTTACAGTATACTGGAAAGTTGCCAAAACAATAAATAATGTTGTATGATGATGAATGGTTAAGTAGATTATCGTGGTGATTATTTCACAATGTATCAGGCTTCCTTGGTGGCCCAGAAGGTAAACAATCTGCCTGCAATGAGGAAATCTGGCTTCAACCCCTGGGTCGGGAAGATCCCCTGGAAAAGGGAGTGGCAACCCACTCCAGTATTCTTGCCTGGAGAATTCTGTGGACAGAGGAGTCTGGTGGGCTACAGCCCAAGGGCTCACAGGAGTCGGACATGCCTGCTCAGCTTAGCTGAAGTAAGGAGGATAGGGGAAGGGAAGATCTTATAGATATGGATATGTCTCCCTTATTAGGGAGACAGAAAATTCAAGGGAATTCAAGAACTACGTGGAAGGGAAGGCCAGCCGACAAACACTGGTGCTCTCCTTCCAAAGTGTAGGACTGTGATTGGAACGAAGCTGCCCAGCCAGTGACTCTAGTGCCCAGACACCTTGAACCTACACAGAGCCATGAAACTAGTTTTCACAAATGGAATGTGGAGAAACCGATGTGTGTTACTTGCAGGCCAAAGTAGATAAACAGGAGATATGCCTTCCTCCTGGTCTCTTTCCCCGTCCACCAGCTGAATGGGGAGGGGAGGGACTCCAAGGACCTAGAAGAGTGCACAGCCATAAGACGTAAGGAGCCTCAGGCCCTGAGTGTGCACAGGTGGAAAGACACATCACTGGAAGCACCTGTGTTAGACGTGAAGCACGTGAGAAAGGGTAATTGTATTAAGCCACCGAGAATGCTATCTGTCCCTTAACTGACATATCCAGAGACCACACTCTGACCAGGCCTTATGATCACTGGAACTGGATCAAAGACAGCGCTGGGAACCTCGAGAGCTGGAATTCTTGGATGCTTTTCTTTAGTGCTTTATGATTAATCTGACTCATGTATAATCTGATCTTTGTGTTCGTTCTCACTTGTCTCACTTTCTTCTGGCTTTCTCCCCACTTTTCTCTCTTTTTGTCAACGACATAGCTACAGCCTACTCATAGTTCTTGTTGCCTTATGACTTCAGCTTGCTCCTGGGCCTTCATGAGCCCTTCTCCTTGGGCCTTTCACACCTTAGAATCCCACTGCTGTCTAGTTCTCTTTATATTTCTGGTAGCTAGAACCTGAAGGTCTAGTTTATTCCTGTTAATTAGAGTGGTCAGTGCCAGGCCACCTCACAGGCTAATGGCAGGTTTAATGGATGGCTGCTCTTCAGCCAGATTTCTACCTTCGATAAGCTGTAGTATCTGGATGGAGAGACAGGTGAGGATGAGATCATGGGGCATAAAACCTGGCTACTTAGGACTGGCCCATTAGCATGGGCTGTGAAACAAGGTAATGATAAGAGAATAGGGCTGTGGGAATGGCAGAAACTGATTGTTCAACACAGAAAGTCTGGCAGGAGAGAAATCTTCCCCCAGCCCTAGCAGCTAGAGGCACTATCTGCAGAGCCCAAAGGTCTAAAAGGATTCAACCCCACTAGCTGGTAGAGCCTGTTATAAGTCTTACTACCCTAAGCTCAGACATTGTCATGCTCAAGTCTCATCCACGGCCATGTAGAACACGCACCATAAATCTATGTCGCCATGTCTATTAAGAACTTCTACTACTATCCTGCAGGGCAGTAGACCTGCCCTGAATTGCAGCTCATTCGGCTCGAACCATTACCCCCGACCATGCACCTGTGAGCCCTCCTCACTAGAAGATGGACACACTGCTCCAGGTTCTCCAGCCACAGTCTGGGCTCCTATTTCAGCAAACCAGACTACCCTGAACTCTTTCCTCCCTCTTTTCTCACCTCAAGGATCATAACTGTCTGGTGTGATATCCCACTGGGCTTCTTTGGACAGCAACACTGGTCTGGAGGGAACCCAAGCCCACTTTTTCTCTCTGTCCACCATGATTTAGATTGCATTCAGTCAGTGCATGGACAGAAAAGGATTTGGCCAAAGTTCCAAGTAGATGTGTTAAGCAGCTCAGCCCTGGACAAGGAGGTAAACCAGCAAGGAGGAACAATGGCTGACAGGTGATAATATGATAGCCAACTTAAAGAGAGCAAGTGATATTTCACCCAAAGTTAAGCAAACTGAGTAGCACAAGGTCATGACTGTGTCTGTAATTTCTCCAGGAGAAGGAGGGATAGAAAGTGGCATTTATTGTTGATCAGTGATTCTAAGCCAGGCAGTGTGCCAGCTGCTTTACACATGTTCTATTTAATCTTCACAACAATGCAATAACTAGTACCATCACTCATTTTAAAGATAAGGAAATTGAGGTGCAGAGAACATTTGTGGCTTGTCCATGATTATATGGCCAGAAAGAGACAATACAGGAATTGAAATCTTGTTGTATCAGATTTAAAAATGAATGTATTCTGCTCAGTACTGCATCACGTAACTTGTTCATAGCATGTATTTGGCTGCAGTAAAAAATGGTTTTGAATGGCTGCCTGCACTACTTATAAGTTCTTTTAGTGATAGGATGAGGGTGGTGCCCTCAAAGAAGTGAAAGTCAAATGTCACCCCTCAGAGAAGCCTGGTGTTTTGGACAATGATCTCTTCCCCTCTCCCAGATTCTTTTCTGTATGGTGGCAGACACCAGAAAAGCGTCCCAACAGCCTGGGGAGATACCTGCTCAAGGAGCTGTTTGGAGATGGTCCTGGGGGTAGTGGGCTTCCCTTATAGTTCATTGTAAAGAATCTGCCTGCAATGCAGGACACCCTGGTTCGATTCCTGGGTTGGGAAGATCCGCTGGAGAAGGGATAGGCTACTGACTCCAGTATTCTTGGGCTTCCCTGGTGGCTCAGCTGGTAAAGAATCTGCCTACAATGTGGGAGACCCCAATTCAATCCCTGCATTGGGAAGATCCCTTGGAGAAGGGAAAGGCTAACCACGCTGATATTCTGGCCTGGAGAATTCCATGGACTGTATAGTCTGTGAGGTTGCAAAGAGCAACTGAGTGAATTTCAATTTCACTTTCTTTCACTGGGGGTAGTAGGTAACAATGTGACTATGCTTCCATGTGTAATCTCTTAATCATATTCACTCATATTGTCCAGCTCTCTTTTACTTATTTTTTAGACCATGTGCTGTGTTGTGCTTAGTCAGTCAGTCATGTCTGATTCTGTGTGACCCCATGGACTGTAGCCTGCCAGGCTCCTCTGTCCATGGGATTCTCCAGGCAAGAATACTGGAGTGGGTTGCCACGCCCTCCTCCAGGGGATCTTCCCAACCCAGGGATCGAACCTAGGTCTCCCACATTGCAGGAAGATTCCTTACTGTCTGAGCCACCAGGGAAGCCCTTTTTAGACCATAACTTTTCAAATACCACTATGTCTTGAGCGCTTACTATTGAGCCTGCATTACTGAGCCTGCACTATTTCAAGTACTTTGTTTGCAAAAGCTTTACTGGTCTTCTAACAATCCTATGAGGCAGATGAATGACAAGAAATAAATCTAAGACCAAGCAGATAAATGAATAACACATGCATGTAGCATTATTCTTCTATTTTACAGATGAGGAAACAGGAACAGAGAACAGTTAAGAAACTGACACACACACAGCAAGGAAGTGGCAAAGCCCAGATTTACACCCACCCAGGTAGCCTATCAGGGCTGCCCAGGTAATGCTACTGGTAAACAACTCACCTGCCAATGCAGGAGACCTAAGAGACGTGGGTTTGATCCCTGGGTTGGGAAGATAAGATNGTTAAGAAACTGACACACACACAGCAAGGAAGTGGCAAAGCCCAGATTTACACCCACCCAGGTAGCCTATCAGGGCTGCCCAGGTAATGCTACTGGTAAACAACTCACCTGCCAATGCAGGAGACCTAAGAGACGTGGGTTTGATCCCTGGGTTGGGAAGATAAGATCCCCTGGAGGAGGAAATGGCAACCCACTCCAGTTTTCTTGCCTGGAGAATCCCATGGACAGAGGAGCCCAGTGGGCTACAGTCCCTGGGGTCCCAAAGAGTTGGACACGACCAAAGCAACTTAGCACACAAGCACACAGGTAGCCTATGCTGAAGTCATGCTCTTTCACTGTTTTTATGTCCTTCTTGTTCTTATATTCTCAGCTTCTGATCTTCTGTGTCAACTCTTCACTGTGGCCTTATACTTTACTATGGCTCTGAAAATAGATGCTGTCCCTCTGGTCCTGACCTGTGGCTCCATCTTCTGTTAAGATAGATTCTGCTGCTCTGGGCAATTCTCCAAGCTAACCCAGCCCATTCTCTCCATCTACCTGACCACAGTCTGTGGGATTTTTCTCAGCCCTGGCACTAGGAACCAAACAAAGCCCAAGCCTTTCCTTTTAGAACTCTAAACCTCCACTTCTCCTATTTCCCACCAATCAAAATTACTGCTCAGAAATTTCTGCAAGGACAGGTTAAAAGCAAAGAGCTCCACCAACCTACATAATAGGGCTTTTTTTTTTTTTCAATAGAAAGTTACCATAGTGGTACATTGACTGCTAAACCATTCCGTTGTAACTAGAGGCATTAGCACAACCCACAGCTTTAAATCTTTCAATAGAGAGACTGAAAACAAGGCATAGTCGCAGATTTTTTTTTAGTAGTCCTGTTGTAACCAGACAAGCCTCTAGGGTGGGAAGAAGTTAGTCCTTAACAAGGGCCAGCTCTTAATTACGCTGCTTCCAGGAATGCTGAGGCATGGTCTGTATTCAACGGGGCTCCGGAAGACTGGCAGCGGGCTCTGTCATCTAATCACCTGGTAAGAACATCATCTTTGCTTAGTCTTTCCAGAGCCTCTGAATGGTCAACGTTTGGAGTAAGTATTGCAGAACAGAGAGAGAATTGTTCGTTATTTCATGGGCCTTCTCTTCCACGGGACAATAGATCAGGCTGGACGTTTATTGAGTGAGGGGGGAAGCAGGGGAGGCGGGTGTAGTGGTTTCAGGATGGCCCCTGGGTCACAAGGTCAGGTTTCTAAAAGTTATTGTACAGACTGCTGTTGGTAGCTCTGCTTATTAGAGAATTAGGTCCTTTGTGTTGTTTGTAAAAGCAAGAAAGTCCCGGCCAGACCCTGGCTTAAGTGAAACTTTTATTGCTGTCAGTCACACGGCCCCTCCAGTCTGAACCCTCTGTGGGAGTTCTTGAAAAGCCAACTACCTTTCCTCATTCACGAATCTGTCTAGGTAGACCCAAAACACTTCAGAAAGCAGAGCACTCCTTGTCATGGCTATACAGGTGTTTTTCATGAGATGACATGTTTAGACAGTTCTGAAAACTGTGGGTTGCAAGAATTGTTAGCTCTTATCACCCTTTATTATAATTATTTCCTTCCTGCTTGCCTTCTCCACTAGATATAAGCTCTATGAGACCACATCTGTTTTGTTCCCTGCTCTGTTCTATGTCCAGGATCAAGTACAGAGCTTGGCACACAGTAGGAAATAGACCCTTATGGAATAAAAGCAATTATTTATATACTATTAATACTTAAGGTGTGCCTGTCTAATATTCTAAGACTGTCTCTGTCTCTCTGTGTCTCTATGTCTCTCTGTGTGTATGTATATAGATATAGATATAATGAAAACTGTGTAGATTAGTTTCTATTATTAATCCCAATTTACAGATGAGGATACTGAGACCCACAGACATTGAATAACAACCTCCCCAAGGCCACGGAGCTGGTAAGTGGTGACATGGGATTTGAAACAAGGCATTGGGCTCCAATGTCCTATCCATGGTCTTACCCACCACGCTCTATTCCAAGCATGTTGTAGACGTCAAGAATGGTAATGGGGTGGTTTTCCTCATGTGGAAGGTAGTAAGAAAACAGTAGGATCACTCCAAGGTTCGTCCAAATCAAAATTATTTTCTAAGAAACAAGGGTCTTCATTCCCTGAAATCTCTGAGCAAATGGAAAAGGACACCAAACACAGTAGGGCAGCCAAAGCTTGGAGTGGATGCGTGGGAAGCTGGGGGGCCCCCTTGGAGACCACGGAAGTAAAGAGAAGAGAAGCAATGCCCCGAGACACAAAGGATGGGGCTTTGGGGAAAAGATTGGCAACAGGGAGCAGCAGCATCTTTGACAGCTTAAAAAGGAAGGAATGATCACCTTCAACAGCAAAGTGGGCACACAGAGAAAGTATTACAGCCAGACTGAGGATGGCATCTTGTAATCAGCTTTCCGGAGTGTCTCCCATTGGAAAGAAGGAGGACAGCCAGTCCCCCCAACCTTCCTCTAACATTTCCAGCAGCAAACTGGAAAGGGATTTTTGTGAAACCTTAGAACCAGTCCTATCTTCCCAGGTACCTTAACAACTGCAGCACTCATCTCCAAAATATCAAATTTACAGAATTCCAACTCTGCTGTTGAGGAAAGAAAGAAAACAAATGAAGAGAAAACAAGAAGACAGGGGTATGCTAAGGAGTTGCAGGAGCTAATAAAATCGCCCATGTTACTTACTCAGGTGTTACTACATATTACACTAACAGTGTTCGTTTAGTTCCTGAGTGTCCCATAGGGTAGGCACTCAAAACTGTTTCAAAATATTCATTTACTTTAAATCCAGTTATCCATATTTCCATTCTGATGTACCATATATTCAAGGATGCATTTAAATATTCTATTAAAACAGATTCATTGTCAAATAACATAGAATCCACCAAAGTAATAGCTAACATTTCAGCACTAAGCCTTCATCACTGCTACGTCAAACCCTTGATACTGTCTTCATTTCTTTCCAATTCTGGCACCTGTAACCATAGCAACGTACACTGAAACCTTCCAAGCAGAACAGAACTGACAATCACACTAACAGCACAAATACCTGAGCTGAGAAAAGAGAGGGGCGGCCCAAGTAGGTAGCTGTTGAAATTAAAAGCTAATGACAAGAAAACAGCTGGAAACAGGCTCCAGCTCACACTGCTTCTTCTTTCTAGCATATGAATGCTATGTAGAGCCCAATTTGATTTATGTTTTATTGGTGATGCTGCCATCAATGAATACTTCATTACGGATCATCTCAACAGACAATTGGAGTGGGAACTTAAGAAAAATAAGTTGTTTGTAGGAAAATTTCAAGGGCTGTGTCTGTTTGCAAAGAATTTGCACTGTGCATGTTCATAGTTTCTACTCATCCATGTCGCAAGAGACAGAAAAGTGAATCCCTCTCACTGAATCCTCTCGAAATGTAAACACGTGTCCATAAACTGCAAAGAATTGTCTGCTATTGAGAAAAGACTCCCATTAGCCAATTAGAGTAATTACATGGATTAAGATTTCTTGTTTCTGGTGGTTTCTTTTTTTAATCCCTAATTCTTTCTTACCCAGCAAAGGAAGGGATAAACAGCTGATATAGCCGGAGAATTAAATGGGGGCACACTAGGGCATTCTCATTTTCAGATCCCAAAATGTAATTGAAATTTTATGCTTACCACGACATAACAACATGTGATGATTTCTGTGCAACGGAAGGCATAAAGGGTCATGTTTCCCTAAGACTTCAATTACAGTAGCTTCTATCTTCCCTAAAACAGCATTTGGTCTCAGAAAATTGCCTTTAATGGTGCAGGTGTTTGCCAGAGTATCTATCATATTTAGTCCCAAGCACTCCATATTAATTCACCAGTTTCATTAGCAAAAGCCTTTTCTTCCAGAAGACAATGAAAAGTAAATATAATTTCAAACAGATGTGCTGGTTTTTCTGTGAATCTGAAAGGGGGGGAAAAAAGCTGGCATTGGCTGAAGGCAGGGAAGATGAGACTCCAGCACTTCAATGCACATAGCATGGATCTGTAGGGCATATTCTGAACTTGATCCACATGCATGTCCAGCTCTGCCTCACAGTGAAGTCTGCCCAAGCAGCTACCTACAAACACCCAGTACTTACCACACAGACTGTTTCCCAGCCCAGTGCAAATGACAGGCATTATTAGTATCAGGAAAGGTGACCTGAAATGCCACTGGAGACAGCTTACCCAGATTCAGTTTACATTATTTCAGCTGGTAATGTTTCCCTAGCCCTTCAAAAAAAACCCACAATAATGAATCACTGACCATAATTGTAAATGTCTCTATATGCATGTACACATAATGTCATGTTCAAAGGTCACCTCTCTGGGAGCCTCACTTACCCATGATATAGCCAAGAATTAGAGAATCAGCAAACAAAGGCCTGTCTGCTCACAATTATTTCAAGTGTGACGTTAAAAAGCAGTGTTCAATTCATTTCAACAAATATCCATGTTGGACTCTTGCCCCATACTTATAAGAGCAAAGAAGGGTCTGGACCTAGTTTCCCACAGCAGCCAGTTTTGTTCCCAGAGCAAGGAGAGATCTTTCTGTAAGCTTTGGCCTGACGGCTTTGTCTGTTAATTAACAGGCCCTCTAGCCCATCAAGGTCAGTTCCTTGGTGATGCAGAAGCTGATTGTTAGCAGCCAAGCCCTCTAAAAATCCCTTAGAAGCATCTTCCCTCTAAAAGAATTACTGTTTTGCACAAGCCTGCATGCAGGTGAAGGTGAAGAATCTGTTTATAGGAGGCATTAGTTCTAGCATTTCTATTAGGAATGATGACTCTGCCAATAATTTTCTGTTAGATGAGAAAGGTCACTGGAAGTCAGCTACTCCACTCACAGCTTAAATGATTATTAAAAGAAAGCTCAGAGAAATGAAAGAATTTTAACTCCTTGAACACCAAAGTAACTACACTGCTTCGCAGCTAAAACCCTTTTTGGGCTCCCATGGCCTCCAGGACAGAGGCCAAACTCCTCGGCATGGATTGTAAGGCCTGCATAGCTGAGCTTTGCCAACCTTCTCTCCTCCTTGCTGCCACCCTAAACCCCCACCCTTTGTGATCCAGCCACAGTGAACTTTTGGGGCAGTGGCTATCAACTCTGGCTACACACTTGAATCACCTGGCACACTGAAACGTCTTCATGCTCAGGCTGTACCTCAGACCAGGAGATTCTGATTTAATTGACTTCATCTGGAATCCAGACTTTGGTATTTTCTATAAATTCCCTCCAGCAATTCTAACATTTTGCCAAGGTTGAGAACCACTGAGTTAAATGATTTTCGAGTTCCTTTGTGAAAATGAGATCCCTTTCCCTGGTGGTGGTAGGGAGAGGAGGTTGTCAATGAGGATAAATTTAAGTATATCTTTTAAAGATAGAATTTCAGTAGGCAGAAATAAGGAGTAAGGGGCAGAGAAAGCCAGGTGTGGTGGCCCAACTGAGCAGGTGGTGACATGCCAACATTTTTCTTCACTCTTTTGTACAGAATGATATGGATGGATGATAAGCATACAATTTGGAGCCTATGTTTTTATTCACTTCTATTCACACTTTGCCCAACAAATATTACAACTGTTCCCAACATGCTCAAGCATAATTACTTCAAGTGACAATTGGATGAACAGGTATTCCTCTAAATAAAAAAAAAAGTTTCATGTAGCTTCATTCTAGAAAGCTAGAAGAGTCAACTGCAAGGTGACAAATCCAATAGCAAGCATATCTTAATCTTCAACTGGCTAGTTCATCTGCAAAATTTTACATTCATCAGAGCGTTTGTAGCGGTGACAGAAAAGCGGAGAGATTTATTAATGTTCAGGTCCATCAAGACTATAGAGAGATAGACATTTACATATGACATTTAGTAGCCAGTTTCTATGATTTCCCTTGGCAAACTAGTTGTAATCTGAGCTGGGTATGCAACCATTTAGTACCATAGCAGTTTAACCTGGAAAACGTTTCAGTATGGAAGTAGACGGGATTAAAATGAGCTAAATGTTTGCACCACATATTCATGGTGATGTGATTAGGATATAAAGGCCCCCAAAGACTGGGAATCTACAGGTATGGTTTATAAAAGACTTAAAAGATCTTTGAGTGATTATCTGACAAATGCTGTGGTATTTGATGAGGTTAAATGTGAAATGCCAGAATAAATACTTGAAAGTAAAATAATCAATCCTTTAATTTACTCAACAGACAGTTGTGATGCACTGCACTAGGCACTGGTGGCACAACAGTTGGGTGGACAACATCCTTACTTGCAGAGTGCCTGCAAGTCTAATGGAAGAAAGCAAAATGGTAACTGTATGATTGGTAAGTTTGAACAAAGGACAGGATACCATAGAGCACAGAGCAGAGTCATTTATGGGAGACAAATGCTTCCTGGAGTGAAATTTAACTTGAGATCTAAAATAAAAGCACGCATGCGCGCGCACGTGTGTGTGTGTGTGTGTGTGTGTGTGTGTGTGTGTGTGTCTTGTTTAGAGAGCATAAGTCATCCCTAGAAACCAAAAGTTCAGTACAGTTAGGATATGGATTGAGTGTGGGTTATGGCAATAGAGGAAACCATACTGATAAAGTCTGACTGAGTCCTGAGGTTTTTGTTAGCATTTCATCACAACATTCTTGTTGTTAGCTGGAAGCAGCTTTGAGAGGAAAACAAAAAGGAATTAATTAGATGATGGCTACACAGAACACAGCCTGGGAATTAACTGGCTTGGAAGTGGCACCTTTTATAAGTGCTTTAGCACAATCATTCAGTTGCTTAATTCCAAAGCATGAACCTTCTGAATAAAACTATATGGAAGTGATCTTCATGGGCTGAACTATGAAAGTGGAACAAGGTATTTCCACCTTGGAGACTCTCCAACCATACCTCACTTTTGTTTCTTGTTTGGTCTAGGAAAAAGCCAAATGAGGGTCAGCTCACTCTGACGCTGGCAGACAGAGGAGTGTCATCAAATAGATCCTAGTGTAAACGACACCTTGCCTCAAACCTCGTGGAAATTCAAACAACATCAAAGAGTGTTGGCAATAGAGAGAGAGAAGGGTCACTGAGATGTGATCCTCTGTGGCTAGCAGTGTAAAGTGACTAATTTGACTCATGGCTGACATGGCACTTGCTTCTTTGCACAGAAATAATTCAGAGATAGGATGAGATTTCATGATATTGTAAAGTGCTTGGAGTTGCTTATACTCAAGGCGTAAAAGAAATGTGGGGGAGTTTTATAACAAGCACTCAAACGATTCTGAGAAATACCACAGGGTTAACAAGTTCAAAGAAATTTTGAACAATAATAGCAAAATACTCAATCTTTCCTCCTTTCTTTTTTCATTTTCAGCGTCTTTACTAGAAAAAAAGCATAACTGAATAAACCCTAGAATTAAGATCTCTTCTGAGTGACAATCTCTTTAGTTCTACACAGTTAAGAGAACCCCTATGGGGTTAATAGAAGACTTTGCCTTCTCAGCAGTTACATATTCCATTTAAAACTCTGGGTAACAAATCATTACCAAGCCTTCTGGGCCATCATTTTGGAACCTCTTTCTGGAAGCAGAGCATTATCTTGATACTGCTCAGGAAGTGGGGTGCTCCTAGACCCTGCAGGACATTCAGGGTGACAGTCATGCCCAGGAGCTCACAATGTTACTCCAAGCAAGGAGCTCAGAGCAGACTGTCAGCACTAAAAGGGACAGAGAAAGTCATGTAGTGGGACTGTCATTATAGTGCAGGTGGAAACATAGACACTAGCAGTTGACTCCAAACCATGGGGCTAGTCCCAACCTGGCCTAGAACCCAGGTATCAGAGATTATAAAAGTCAGTTAGTCAGTTCAGTTGCTCAGTCATGTCCAACTCTTTGCAACCCCATGGACTGCAGCACGCAAGGCCTCACTGTTCATCACCAATTCCCGGAGCTTGCTCAAACTCTTGTCCATCAAGTCGATGATGCCATCCAACCATCTCATCGTCCCCTTCTCTCGTCCTCTTCTCCTCCTGCCTTCAATCTTTCCTAGCATCAGGGTCTTTTCCGATGAGTCAGTTCTTCACATCAGGTGGACAAAGTATTGCAGGTTCAGCCTTAGCATCAGTCCTTTCAATGAACTAATTTCCTTTAGGATGGACTGGTTGGATCTCCTTGCAGTCCAAGTGACTCTCAAGAGTCTTCTCCAACACCACAGTTCAAAAGCATCAATTCTTCAGCATTCAGCTTTCTTTATGATCCAACTCTCACATCCATACATGACTACTGGAAAAACCATAGCTTTGACTAGACAGATCTCTGTCAGCAAAGTAATGTCTCTGCTTATTAATATGATGTCTACGTTTGTCATAGCTTTTCTTCCAAGGAGCAAGTGTCTTTTAATTTCATGGCTACAGTCACCATCTGCAGTAATTTTGGAGACCAAAAAAATAAAGTCTCTCACTGGTTCCATTGTTTCCCCATCTAAGTGCCATGAAGCAACGGGACCAGCTATCATGATCTTCGTTTTTTGAGTGTTGAGTTTATATAAGTAAGAGCTGTTATTTGCTGAGCACTATACCTTGGGTACAAAGATAAAACCTTTCCATGCATTAACCCATACTATTATTATGCCCATTTTACAGATGCAGAAACTGAGAGACAAAGTAACTTGCTCAGGGTTACACAAAGAGCAAGAATCAGAGCCCAAATTCTAACACGGACCAATGTGATTGTAAAGCATATTGTCATCCTGCTTCTAGAATGAGGTGAAGAAGATGAAAGTACTGAGTCAGGAGTGTGCTCTTAAGCATCCTGCCAGGCTGTATTTGAAACTTTGACTAACATTGCAGAACCTGGAGTCTCATAAGGAGAAAAAGCTTCTCCAAATGAAGTAAACATAACTCAATATATTTTTGGAGAATATTGCCTCATTAAGCAGGCTAATTCCATGAATTTGATGATCCCTTTGTTAGTCAGCAGAGAAGGCAATGGCAACCCACTCCAGTACTCTTGCCTGGAAAATCCCATGGGTACAGGAGCCTGGTAGACTGCAGTCCATGGGGTCGCTAACAGTCAGACATGACTGAGCAACTTCATTTTCAATTTTCACTTTGGAGAAGGAAATGGCAATGGTGGGAATGCAAACTAGTACAGCCACTATGGAGAACTGTGGAGATTCCTTAAGAAATTGCAAATAGACTATTAAAATTTTGAAAAAGAGATATTTTCAAATATAAGTGAGTACAATGTAGAGCTAAGTCAACATGAAATCTGAAGAGATGGTTCTATTATACAAAACATGAACAACTTCATTGACATAAATCAGTATATGAGATGAATTTCTACAAATGAAAACTTCTATATTAAATGTAGAAACTTGAAACACTTTGACACCTGCTGGAATCTGGTGACAGGAAGTCAAAGGAATTTTCACGGGCCAATAAGAGAACTGAATAAAGCTCTCTTTAACTCTCCCATATACAGGGTTGACCATATTAATGTTTACCTAAATAACTAATCACAGCTACCGTATTAGACTACCTGATAAGCCCAGTTCTATAACCCTAACAACTGGATAAACAACATTCAATAAGAACACACCTATGTGTTTTGTTCTCAATTCTTCTACCAATAATATATAAATTATTTCACAGTCTTATTAATACCACTATTCATGAACAGTGAACTTTGATCAAGGTAAATGATAAAAAAGATAAACAGCAAATAGCTCAATCCCTGTCCATAGGCTGGGTTTCTCTGGTGGCTCAGAGGTTAAAGTGTCCACCTGCAATGCGGGAGATCTGGGTTCAATCCCTGGGTCGGGAAGATTCCCTGGAGAAGGCAATGGCAACCCACTCCAGTAATCTTGCCTGGAGAATCCCATGGACAGAGAAGCCTGGTGGACTATAGTCTATGGGGTCGCAAAGAGTCGGACACGACTGAGTGATATCTTCTGTCCATAGGCTTGCACATTGATTTCTGTCTCTTTTAACTTTTTTTAAAGTTAGGAATAACTTTCTTTGCAGAAATCATAATGCTAACTCTTCCACACACACATTTGTGTATTTGCCAGGAACAACTTCTGGGGGACATTTTTTTTTAAATCAGATAATTCAGACTCAAGTAAGAGAGTCCCCCATCCCAGACCCATAGACACTAATCTTCTTCCAGTCACAACCCTCCCCAGGCCCCAGGATCTTGCATACTCAAAGCCCATATTCTTTTACACAGATCTTTTACCTCTGCTGCTGCTACTAAGTCACTTCAGTCGTGTCCGACTCTGTGTGACCCCATTGACGGCAGCCCACCAGGCTCCCCCATCCCTGGGATTCTCCAGGCAAGAACACTGGAGTGGGTTGCCATTTCCCTCTCCAATGCATGAAAGAGAAAAGTGAAAGTGAAGTCACTCAGTCTGTTCGACTGTTAGCGACCCCATGGATTGCAGCCCACCAGGCTACACCGTCCATTGGATTTTCCAGGCAAGAGTACTGGGGTGGGGTGCCATAGCCTTCCCCGCTTTTACCTCTAGGCACCAGGAAATCCCAAATTCTCTATCTAGGTGGTCCTGACAATACTTTCAGGGATATTCCCTAGGTCCATTCTGATCCTAAGGGTAATTTCATTATCCATGTGTACACCCCTAGGCCCAAGGGAGACCAGAGGAGGCATTTGGCCAGAGGTTAGAAGTATAGCTGGAGGTTGGCCATGCAGGCTAATATTCCTAAGTGACTACATGCAAGGTCCTTTCTAGTGGTAAGTGGAAACAGGATAAAAACAGAAAATGGACATGTCATGGGCCAATAGAGGGGATTAGATTCTTGCACAAAATTATAAGGTGACGGAAAATTCTAAATTTGAAACTCTCCTTCCTAGTCATTGCAAAACAGTATTTGTTAAGTCAGGAGATCGATCACATATAATTTAAAAGTTTGTTAGCTTGATATATAATCTAAAATATTTATAGGGTTTTATCATGTAGCCCTCCATTTGTACTTTTGCCTCAGGTAATGAAATGTTAGGGATTAGCTTGAAGAAGGCCAGTAGAGTTCAAAATGTTATCATTCAAAAAGTGTATAAGTGAATCTTATTATCTTTCTCTGCATGTCAAAATTTAAGCTTTTCTCTCGGGATTTTAAGTGAATAGGAAAGGAAGAACAGGGAGTTCAGACAGCATTGGCCAAACTACATAGATTTCAAATTCAGAAAAAGATAGCAATATTTATTAACATTTATTACTAAATGCTTCACCTTCAGAAACAAAAGTTCAAGTACTACCCAACTTTGTTGATTTCTCTGTGGTTACTGCACATTTCCCTCCATATCTCAAGAACTCTAGTATGTTCCTTGTTATATTTGTATAGAGATCATCATGGCACCTAGGCCTTTAAGTCAATGGAAGCTCTGAACTTAAAATGAGTTCCATGGGACCTAAAGCAAATTAAAAAACAGATTTAATATCAGAAGTAATTTTAGAAACTAGACTTTTAACTTCCATATAAATTACTTAGGTAAACTGGGTCACAGAAAACATCCTTGATGATTGGCTGATCTAACATTTTTGAGAGCCTAAAATATCCTTTGTGTTGATAAAAGACACATTACATTACATTACCAGTACATTACTTACACATTACATTACCCTCTAGGGCGCTCTACAAAAAATAAATAAATAAATAAATAAATAAACTGGAAAAAAAAAAAAAAAGCAAGAATGACCTCATAATCACCATGCAAAGAAATGGAGCACCTTATAGTTTATGACAATATAAGAATAATTTAAGCTACAAAATAATATTATTTGAAAGTAAGTTATGTTTTTCCCCAGTCCTGTGGGCATTTGACTGTATGGAATCATTAGAGTGAATAAAATTAGTAACAATTTAGGAAACTTGAAATTTCCTGTGCAAATTTTGTATTGATAATGGCATTTCTTTTACAACTGGAAATCATAAATACTTATTTAATATATCTAAATAAAGCAAAATGAAAATAGAGTATAAATAGTAATATATTACAATATAACAAGACACTGTAGGCATAATTATACAGGATCTGAAAAACATTCCAAATGACTTTGAATAGTTGAAGGTTTATTATGTAGGAAAGGTGCTAGTTTTAAACTTATTTCAATCAATATGTGCAATTATAGCCAGGAGGTTGTAAGTTTATAAGAATGAAGATTTTCCTTAACTACATTTTAAACAACTAGACCATGGGAAATTAGACTTGTGCTTTCTGTAAAGCTGCCTGTTAGTGGAAAAAAGGGAGAATGCAAACTGTGAGCTGTATTTAGAAGAAGATTTCTTTATACACTGGGAGACTGAATAGGGAGACTTTGAAAGTTTATATCAAAAATCATATTCATATCTAATGAGTTCCTAAAAAGGCAATATAGTCAACTCTAGATCTTCCAGGGTCTGAATTTTCTGTTTTTCCATTATATAAAGACTTGTTACATTTGTCTTTTTCTCATCTCTTCTCATTTGACAAATATTATTAAGTGTTTATTATATGTAAATCCCTGAGTGAAGAGCTGTGGAGAAAAGAGAAATGAACATTATCCAGCCCATTACATAAAAAATGTCTCAAAAGAGAGTTGAAAAGGAAGTTAAATTTTCAGTCAGATATTACTGCAATTTTCTAGGAGCACCACTTAAGATGTAAGACTGATGTAGGGAGTCATGGCATAGGAAAAAAGAAAAACAGAAAACAAATGGTAAAAACAGCTTTCTGAAATACCTATGGTCTTATAGCTANCAACACCTCTTTACCACATGTCTAATGCAGCATGGAATAAAGCTGTCTCTTATACACATCTAGATGTGTATAAGAGACAGGTCATGGGATAGGAAAAAAGAAAAACAGAAAACAAATGGTAAAAACAGCTTTCTGAAATACCTATGGTCTTATAGCTATCCGGATACCCCTTCCCCAAGGCACAGTAATACCAATAGTTTTAAGAAGGTTTTCCTTCTTGGTTTAAAAAATGGATTATTAAAGAAAAAGACAAACATATACATGCATGTATTTGACAAATATAAATGGGTAAATCATTCTGTGATTTGTAAAATATAATCATAGTATAAAGTGAAATTGCTTTGGAATCACAATGATGACTCTCACATGACCCAATATTCATACCTATGACTATTCAGAACTTATGACTGACTAGTAAAGGTAAACCTTGGAATGGAACTGGTGTATAAACTGCCAGCCTAAAGAAAATCTCCACGTGGTCATTCTTCCAGAGGAGACAAGTAACTCTAATATACTCTTAAAGTTATAGTACTTGGGCCCCTAGCTTTAGCTCAGCCCTCTGCCTCAATACAAACATTTCCATTTCTAGCATTAATTCTTGATTTCCAAGGAGAGTTTTGATAAAAATGCAAGAGTTCCTTCTGAACTATAAGTTAAATGATTCTAGCAGTGATATGAAGTGCACAAGTCATTTCACATTTCTGGGCTCAGGTTTCTTTTTTTTTTTTTTTTAATTTATAGGAGGCTGGTTTGATGAACACTGCTATAGGTTTATATTTTATGATCACTATGATCAGTTGTAAGGGCCAAGTATTCTCCAGTAAAAACTCAATTTGATGGGAAAAAGTAAGTTTGGCCAAAAAACTACAAATATGACCATAAATGTTTCCTAAAATATAAATCTCAAATAGTCCTAAATTACAAACATGTTTCTTTTTTTTTTTATTTTATTTTATGAACAATATACTCTGAGTTATTTTTTAAAGCAATTAGACACAAATATCTATAGCTTTGGGTCTCTGTCTATACATGGCATATAAAATACACATAAAACCTTTAAATTAATATGTGTCACTCTAACAGTAGACAGTAGGCTAAAGCATATTTTTGTAACACTTAGAATTTAAATAACATTAATATTTTCACACTTAAGCATTTTAAGCTCTTTTACATAGTCACCTTGGCATGACTTTTGTGAGATAGCTAATACTATGCTCCATTTCAAAAACTATAAATAGAAATAGTCTAGCCTGTTAACCTGGATTTTATTACAACTAAAGTTCACTACTACTAAATGATTTGCATAGTTAGAAATAGAAAAAAAAGAGATGCTTTTAATGTGCTTTATTTCTTTCATGTTATATCTCCTAAGGAAAATAAAACTATTATTATGATTATTACAAATGAGAAAATAATAATTGATTCTATTCTACAAAATGCCAAGTAAGCATATTTTAAATAATATATCAAAATATATTATTAAAATGTGGAGAATAAAATAGTAAACATAAATCACTGCAATAAAAATTAGAAAAGAATGTCATTTACCTAGCACAAGTAATAATACCATAGGGTAGACATGATACAGAGACAAAAGAGGAAAAAAGAGGTAGGAAAAACTGGAAGTTTGTTGTTTACTTGCATGATAGAAGAAATAAGTGACTAAACAGAAATGTGTATATCAAAAAGAGTTAATGGGAATTAATGTGAATACCAAAAGTATGAGGGGAGTTTAAAAATTTAGTTACCTAACAGACCCAGAGAGGCAAATGGACCAGAAACAAGTGAAGTGAGAGCTTATGGCAGACTTTGGGTGATGCTATTTATGGAAGAAAACAAACTGAGGAGTCAATATTTCTTTCAAATTCTAAACTTCAAATTTGCAGGCTATTAATCTAAGAACCTAAGACAATACTAATTGGTTTTAAAAGTTAAGATAAAACAGCAAATTCTAAGATGAATTTAACTCAATGCTTTGAACATTAGCCAGAAAGAAACGATACAACTAAAAAATATATAACCAAGGTTTAATGTGCACAGAAAATGCATGTCATCCTAAACAGTTGTCACAAATGGATGAAACCTATTTCAGATATAACTTCTTTAAAAAAAAAAAAAAAACCTTCTACAGAAATGTAGGTTGAAGAGTGTTCAGACACAAGCTACATTGTGCATTTACACAATGTTTCTGCATAGCTACATGCAGGAAAAAATTGCGTTCATCAGTTATATTCAGAAGGAGAAGTAAAACAAGTATTCCTTTATACCAATGCAACTGGAAACTTAATAGAAGTGCCAAAGATTAAAGAATATTCTCAGAGAATGTGAGTAATGAACATATCTTTTGTATATTTAAAACTAACTTTCTTTCATTTTTTATTACATTAAAGTGATTGCCACCAGAAATATTCTATTTTTTGAGACATGAAATATTATAATATTAAACTAAAGGTTGCCATACATATGTAAACTCAGGGACATTGACAATTTCAGTATGAATTTAACAAATATTGAAGAGAAGCCCTTCTACAACAGACAACATCCTAAGGCAAGTAGAAAAAAGGAATGATATGTCACAACACCTCTTTACCACATGTCTAATGCAGCATGGAATAAAGAGAGTATCAAATTAGACAGCAAAGAGAAATGAAGCTCACAAGCCTTATCATCTCCCTATATGCCCTGGTAGGATTTTTTTTTTTTTTCACCTTGAAAACAAAGGAAAACATTTCAAATTAACCACTCCAGTACTCTTGCCTGGAAAATCCCATGGACGGAGGAGCCTGGTAGGCTGCAGTCCATGGGGTCGCTAGGAGTCGGACATGACTGAGCGACTTCACTTTCACTTTTCACTTTCATGCATTGGAGAAGGAAATGGCAACCCACTCCAGTGTTCTTGCCTGGAGAATCCCAGGAATGGGGGAGCCTGGTGGGCTGCCGTCTCTGGGGTCGCAGAGAGTCGGACACGACTGAGGCGACTTAGCAGCAGCAGCACTGTTAAAAGTTAAATCAATTTAAATATCTGACATAAATTAGACATAGCTAGACTTTTAAAACATAATTTCATCTTTTATTATTTGATGAGCAAAACAGAATATATCATGAGAAAAAATCATAATTTTGAAAAAAGAATACATAAAAGAAATAATTGAAATGCATGGAATACACCCTTTTACTGTTATCAAAATTAAAGTATCAAGTCCTACTACAGCTACTACTATTATGAATAGTTCTATGTTATGTTTATTAGGTACAGGCAATATTCTAGATGTTTTTCATAGCTGTTCCAAAGTGTTTGAAATTGACAAATTTATCAAATTTAGTGTTCGTTTAACTTAAAATGTATTTATATATTGATGGTTGTGGTGGTTTAGTTGGTAAGACGTGTGCAACTCTTGCGATCAATCCCATGGACTGTAGTCTGCCAGCCTCTTCTGTCCATGGGATTCTCCAGGTGAGAATACTGGAGTGCATTGCCATTTCCTTCTCCAGAGGATCTTCTTGATTCAGGAACTGAAGCCAGGTCTCCTTCATTGCAGGCCAATTCTTTACCAACTGAGCTATGAGGGAAGTCCCTATTTATATATTATAAAATCTGAAAATCTGATAGTGCTAAATTATAGGAATTGTGATCCTCAGGATATGAACACAAACTATTGAACTTAAGGCCATATTTGAGAGGTCAGAGGTAAAATAATGGGAAGAAAATGAAAATCAAAAAGGCCTTTTTATCCTCCCAACAGGGTCTTGCATATTATGTGTATCTTGTGAATGCCTCATGCACACTAACACTGTGATGCCGCATGGTGTTTCACTGCCAAAGTATTTTCTCTCTTGAGTAAAAAAATGACTTGGGTGGGAGTATTAAGCAATGGGGATGCCAACTGGAAGAACCAACTGCTCAACAGTTTGTATGATGGAGCGCAATATGCTGTGAAAACCCATAAATGACTTGGGTGGAAGTATTAAGCAATGGGGATGCCAACTGGAAGAACCAACTGCTCAACAGTTTGTGTGACGGAGCTCAATATGTCATGAAAACCCATATAGAAGAAACAACTAATTGACTAGTTTTCCATTAAAACAAAATGAAATATGTAGTATTACTCCATATCCCTAAAACAGGCTAGTTATTCATCTTTATCAGTTTTACAGGATTTGCATCACTGTATCCCATTAGAAGAAAATAAAATTTCCAACATAACCAATGTACCAATTGCTATAATATATGAATACATGTTAAAGAAAAAAAAATGGAGCACGATATTTACCTAAACTTGTTCAAACTTGGCTGTATTTTGAGTTTTGCTAACAATAATTTTTATAGTCATATCTGTATTGGCACAGATACCAGAAACCACAACATTGGTAATCCTTGGAGTGGTATTTGGATTTGTGGCACCAGGGTGCTGTACTGCCTGCCAATGGGACCTTTGTTCACTGGAATCTTCTATTTAATCCAAGTTGTCCTTATCTGAAAAGCTCCATTTGTGACAAAAAAGAAGTTTTGTACTTTTATATTCCTTTTTGTTTGATGATAATATTTCTTTGTGCTTCCCTGGTGGCTTGCTGATAAAGAATCTACCTGCCAATGCAGGAGACACAGGTTCAATCCCTGGGTTGAGAAGAACCCCTAGAGAAGGAAAGAGCAACCCATTCCATAATTCTTGTCTGGGAAAATCCCCCTGACAGATGAGCTTGGAGGGCTACAGTCCAGATTGGTCACAAAACAATCAGACACTATTTAGTGATTAAGCAGCAGCAACTGCTGCTGCTGCTGCTAAGTCACTTCAGCCGTGTCCGACTCTGTGTGACCCCACAGACGGCAGCCCACCAGGCTCCCCCATCCCTGGGATTCTCCAGGCAAGAATACTGGAGTGGGTTTCCATTTCCTTCTCCAATGCGTGAAAGAGAAAAGTGAAAGTGAAGTCACTCAGTCTGTCCGACTGTTAGCGACCCCATGGACTGCAGCCCACCAGGCTACTCCGTCCATTGGATTTTCCAGGCAAGAGTACTGGAGTGGGGCTAACATTTCTTTATTCTTCCACAAAAATATGCATTATATATTTTTATATGCAAAATATGTATATAAAGATTTCTTTCACAACTGAACTTAAAGTGCTATCATAAGGTGTGAAATTTGCACATTGTTCTGATGCTGCTGAAACTGAGGACTATGTTTTGGTTTGCCAGCACCTCTCCATGTGGCATAACTAAGCTCTCATGTAAAGCTAGTTCGGGCATCACAGCATTGGCACAAGCTCCTTTGTTGCCCTTGAGCTTCCTTTCTCAGGTTATTCTTTCTCCTTGAATCTCACGTCCTTTCCCTATTATCTTTCCTTCTTGGCAGAGGATTGACTCAAAGCATGACATAGAGGAAAGACTGGTGGTGAGTGTCAGGAGATGGGTCACTAGCTTTGAGTTATGTAATCAAATCATTATTTAACTTTTCACACAGCAATTTGCCTCTCAGGGTCTTAGTTTCTCCATCTGTCTATTGAAGGCAAAGGGTCCAGTAATCTCTATAGCCCTTTCAGTCTGAAAAGCTATAATTCTGTGAGCAGTAAGAAACCCATCAAAGCTTACCTTTTAGGCCTATGGCCCTAAAAGAAGAACCAAAATAGAGACACTGTCATTGCTATACCTGACATGTTTACATTGCATTTGCTGCCCCTTGAGGAAGGAAATACATTTAAAACTTCAAAACAATGACTGAATCTTGACTGAAATGATTTCAGAACACAGTGTGAGAATTTTAGGTCTCTTCCTAATGTCTTCATTTGAAAGATAAGAATTGTCTGGCATATTACCAGTGGTCATGAACCGAGTTTGGAAGATATGTCAATTTCACTATTGAACAACCTGAACTCTCATTCAAAGAACGAATGCAGAGAAAGATGGTTGAGTCTATATTTAAAAGCAATTTTGGAGGCAGCTAAGATGTTATATGAAGCTTCATTCCTTCTAGGCCACTAGATAATGTATATCCCCACACAAATTCTATTTCTCAAGTAATTCTTACTTTCCATTCCATTTGTGAAACAAAGGGGGGAATTTTTCAATATGTCTACTAAAAAAGTATGATAGAATATCCTGTTCATGCATATAGTGATGGTAGTGTTTTTAGTAGCCAAGCTAATAAGTGCTATGAATTACAGGCCTTTTTTGATTCATCAGAGCCTTTTTACTTTTTTCACCAAAACCACCACAGTAAATAAAGCAAAGATACTGGGTCAAGCTATACAAGTGGCACAAACACCTACTTTAACAATGGAACTGACTGCTGGGGACCAACCACTCTTTTAATTACATCTCAGAAGAGTACATAATGACAAAAGAGCCAACAGCCCTGCCTGAGCCCCTAATGTGGACTGGCTCAGGACCACGTCCTTTGTGTCAGTTCTTCCTTCTTTCATCTTCCCTCAGTGTGATGCTAATATATAAGCTTACTCTGCTTCTGCTTTCTTTCTTATCCCCTTTGATGTCCTCAGATAATTTCTTACTCCTGCCCTTACTGTTCTCAACTAATAATATTTTCCAAGTTGAAACACTTTCCCCTTCAACATACAGTCTGTTCAACAACTGAAGCACTCAAGAGTCCATGTCTATACCACTCATTTATCTATTATTAATTTATCCATTTATCCAATGTATTGATCTATGATGTCTCTGCCACTGGTTATACACAAAGACTATAAAAGATACAGCCTATAATCAAGGGGACCTCACAAATCACTGGGATGAAAAATCTAATAGGAGGATACATTATGATAAAATACATAAAATTTCCCAGGACATCAGAGGAAAGGCTATCATTCTTCAAAGAGTTGGCATAAACTTTGCTAAGAGGGTACATGATACACTGACTTGAATTATTTATTATATAACATTCAAGAAAGTAATAACCTTATCTTAAAGGTTATTATATCTTCTTAATAGTACCTTGTAAATAATGGATATATTGTGGGTGCTCAATAAACACACATATTTTGCCTATAAATCATGGCATAATGACAGAGACATAAGCTGGTTTTTGTAGCCCTTGACCTTGCTCTCTCAGGTTGTTATCTCTTCTCAAATCTCTTCTCTTTTCAAAGAGATTTTTTTTTTTTTCTGGCAGAATCTACCAACCTGTGGCACAGAGGAAAGAGCTGATGAGTTCCAATTACTTAGGTCAGATGGGTAGACAACTTGGTCAAGGCTAGAGTTCATATTTGTTATTTCAGTGTTGGTCTCTTATTTTAACTCTCATACATGATTAGAGGTAGTACTTCTGATACTAGCTGGCTAGTTTGCAAAGGTATCTACTTGTTTTAAAAAGATTACAGAGGCCTCATCTTCAGCTATGAAAACAATCTATCTTCTTGTCCTGTAGGTGCATGGTTTCCCAATCTTTACATCTCTGGGCATTTACTTACATATAAATATATTTATTGAATAGTCACTACTTGCACAAGACTTGGAGATAAAGAACTGAAAAGTGTCCTCATCTTGATTGAAACAACTGTTTCTTCTCCCCTTTCCCTCTCTTCAAGGATTAGCCCCTCCTGTTTACCTCTGTAACACTGCTATTCCAATTTTTAGTAGGGTAATTACTTTTAGGTGTACCTTCTCTAAACAAAGTGTCCATTCACTGAATACAGGCCTGGCACTGGGCCTAACTCTGATTGAGTTTTTTACATTTGAGGAAACATATCCAATGAAGCTAAACAAAGTAGCGAAGATCCCAAGGATGTTAACTGTGACTTTCCTTCCTATAGGCTTCAGAGGCAGACAACAATAGATAACAGATTTACTCAGAATAGGTTTAGAGAATGTGAATTCACTTTTGTTCATTACTCACCTCCAGACTGTATTTTAAAAAGGCTATGGATTTATGAGGAGTTGTGAAAAACTGGTTCAGTTCAGTCCAGTTCAGTCGCTTAGTCATGTCTGACTCTTTGTGACCCCATGAATTGCAGCACGCCAGGCCTCCCTGTCCATCACCAACTTCTGGAGTTCACTCAGACTCATGCCCATCGAGTTGATGATGCCATCCAGCCATCTCATCCTCTGTCGTCCCCTTCTCTTCCTGCCCTCAATCTTCCCCAGCATCAGAGTCTTTTCCAGTAAGTCAACTCTTCGCATGAGGTGGCCAAAGTACTGGAGTTTCAGCTTTAGCATCATTCCCTCCAAAGAAATCCCAGGGCTGATCTTGTTCAGAATGGATTGGTTGGATCTCCTTGCAGTCCAACGGACTCTCAAGAGACTTCTCCAACACCACAGTTCAAAAGCATCAATTCTTCAGCGCTCAGCTTTCTTCACAGTCCAACTCTCACATCCATACATGACCACTGGAAAAACCATAGCCTTGACTAGACGGACCTTGTTGGCAAAGTAATGTCTCTGCTTTTCAATATGCTACCAAGGTTGGTCATAACTTTTCTTCCAAGGAGTAAGCGTCTTTTAATTTCATGGCTGCAATCATCATCTGCAGTGATTTTGGAGCCCAAAAAAATGAAGTCTGACACTGTTTCCCCATCTATTTCCCATGAAGTGATGGGACCAGATGCCAT
>SJYX01021180.1:570860-593514 GCA_006410675.1 Oreotragus oreotragus | reverse complement strand
ACTTTCATCAAGAGGCTTTTTAGTTCCTCTTCACTTTCTGCCATAAGGGTGGTGTCATCTGCATATCTGAGGTGATTGAAATTTCTCCCAGCAATCTTGATTCCAGCTTGTGTTTCTTCCAGTCCAGCGTTTCTCATAATGTACTCTGCATAGAAGTTAAACAAGCAGTGTGACAATATACAGCCTTGACAGACTCCTTTTCCTATTTGGAACCAGTCTGTTGTTCCATGCCCAGTCCTAACTGTTGCTTCCTGACCTGAATATAGGTTTCTCAAGAGGCAGGTCAGGTGGTCTGATATTCCCATGTCTTTCAGAATTTTCCACAGTTTATTGTGAAAAACTGGTAGATAATATCAATTTATAAACAGATTTTCTGAAACACTGGTTCATTCTCTCCTTACCCTAAATCAAAGCTTTCTTTCCCAACTCAGGTCAAACCTGTGTTTACTGGAGTCAGGGATGCTACATCTCTGAGTCCCATATATGAGGCTCACTGGGGGAGAAGAGTTTTGAGATCAAATCAGGCTATATTGGGAAGGGCATATATATATCCAGTTGAATCCAGCAAGGATGTGATGTTTTCCTTTGGCCCAGAGGATTTATGAAAAGAGGTCATTTTGAGAGTTGAAAGATACTTTTTCCTAGGTTTCCTTTAAGATAAAAGGCCCCAACAGATTGCACGCCTGGGAAGACAGGGTCTGAGAGGAAACTGTAAACTGTTAAAGATGTATGTTAGAAATCTCCAGTGGTGGAAAATCTCAGAAAAACCCACAAAAGTGCTCCATGAGAAAAACAGAAATTTAGGCAACTAAAACAGAGCAGCTTGACGCTGGATTAAACAGTACCACATATCTAAAACTGTTCTGTTTTCTTATTTTATCCCTCACCATTGGGTCTAAAACTGGAAGACCCAGAAGAAGCAGCTAGTTGATGAGAAAGAAGGTGGAGCAAAAAAGTGAGGTGAGATCTGTTTGAGCCAGTAGGGAGATGTTAAAAGTTGGGGGGAGGGACCTTAAAAGGAGTAAGAAAATAAGGTTGTATGTTAGGCTGTGTTAGAAAACCAGAAGGGAAGGTAGGCGCTGGAAAGAATCTGTAGATTTTGTTTCAAGGGTTAACAGTGAGAAAGGATCAGGTTGCTATATGTTTGTATACCACTATTAGGTAGTTAGAACAGGAAAAAGGAGTCCAGAATGGTGGTGGCTAAAAGACAAAGAAGGAAAAAGCCCATGAAAATAGAACAAAGGAAGGTCCAAGGACTGGAGTGAGACCCTCAGATGAAGCAAACAGCCCTCCTCTCCCGGCTAGCCCAATTTATATAGGGTGGGCTCAGGCAAGGAGAAACAAACATATAAAAAGAGGAGCCAAAATTGAGTCTCACTCTTCTCTTCTCTTGGCGTCTTTGGGTTGGCCCACCCTCAGGCTTCAAGGATGAATTTTTCTTTGCTTGCCAAATAAAACTGACCTGTCATACCGAGCTGTAACACTGGTCTGTCCGTCGCTTCAAATTTTTGCTGCAGCAAGACCAAACTGAGGAAATTACAAACTCCCCTGATATCAACGGTCCTGTTTCTCAGATATAACCTGGCTGAAACAAAATCAGCTCATCCCTCATGAGGCGGAGGCCAAGCACAGCAGAAGCCCAACTCGGTGAAAGCTCCTGTGGTGGAAGCTGACATGAAGAAAACCCAGTGCAGAGGAAGTGACAAGAAGCCCAGCATGCTGGAAACCAGGACAGCAAAACAAACTTGGCAGAAAGCTTATGCAACTCAGTCTGAGATTTCAGAAGACCTCTGGTTAAGGTAGGAGGTCCTCGCTTCTATGGCTAGGACACATGGCTAACAAAATTTTAATTCCTCTACAATCTCTCATTTCTTGTTTCCTCAAATGCCTTGAAAACAGACGATTGGCAGTGGGTGCAACTGAGGGACTCTAGCAGGGGTTACCTACTAGT
The DNA here is from genome assembly GCA_006410675.1 of Oreotragus oreotragus. Taxonomy (NCBI): domain Eukaryota; kingdom Metazoa; phylum Chordata; class Mammalia; order Artiodactyla; family Bovidae; genus Oreotragus; species Oreotragus oreotragus. The sequence goes on along the minus strand of SJYX01021180.1, from coordinate 591,563 downwards.
TGTTGCCCAATTCAGTTCAATTCAGTCATGCAGTCACGTCTGACTCTTGCTATCCCATGAACCGCAGCATGCCAGGCCTCCCTATCCATCACCAACTCTTGCAGTTCACCCAAACCCATTTCCATTGAGTTGGTAGTGCCATCCAACCATCTCATCCTCTGTTGTCCCTTTCTCATGCTGCCCTCAATCTTTCCCAGCATCAGGGTCTTTTCAAATGAGTCAGCTCTTCACATCAGGTGGTCAAAGTATTGGAGTTTCAACTTTAGCATCAGTTCTTCCAATGAACACCCAGGACTGATCTCCTTTAGGACGGACTGGTTGGATCTCCTTGCAGTCCAAAGAACTATCAGGAGTCTTCTCCAACACCACAGTTCAAAAGCGTCAATTCTTCAGCACTCAGCTTTCTTTATAGTCCAACTCTCACATCCATACATGACTACTGGAAAAACCATAACTTTGATTAGACGGACCTTTGTTGGCAAAGTAATGTCTCTGCTTTTCAATATGCTGTCTAGGTTGGTCATAACTTTCCTTCCAAAGAGTAAGTGCCTTTTAATTTCATGGCTGCAATCACCATCTGCAGCGATTTTGGAGCCCCCCAAAATAAAGTCAGCCACTGTTTCCCCATCTATTTCCCATGAAGTGATGGGACAGGGTGCCATGATCTTCGTTTTCTGAATGTTGAGCTTTAAGCCAATGTTTTCACTCTCCTCTTTCACTTTCATCAAGAGGCTCTTTAGTTCTTCTTCATTTTCTGCCATAAGGGTGGTGTCATCTGCGTATCTGAGGTCATTGATATTTCTCCCAGCAATCCTGATTCCAGCTTGTGCTTCCTCCAGCTCGGAATTTCTCATGATGTACTCTGCATATAAATTAAATAAGCAGGGTAACAATATACAGCCTTGACGTACTCCTTTTCCTCTTTGGAATCAGTCTATTGTTCCATATCCATTTCTAACTATTGCTTCCTGACCTGCATACACATTTTTCAAGAGGCAGGTCAGGTGGTCTGGTATTCCCATCTCTTTCAAAAATTTCCACAATTTATTGTGATCCAAACATTCAAAGGCTTTGGCATAGTTAATAAAGCAGAAATAGATATTTTTCTGAAACTCTCTTGCTTTTTGAATGATCCAGCAGATGTTAACAATTTGATCTCTAGTTCCTCTGCCTTTTCTAAAATCAGCTTGAACATCTGGAAGTTCATGGTTCACGTATTGCTGAAGCCTGGCTTGGAGAATTTTGAGCATTACTTTACTAGTATGTGAGATGAGTGCAATTGTGTGGTAGTTTGAGCATTCTTTGTGCCTGTCTCTTATACACATCTAGATGTGTATAAGAGACAGGTGGTTAAANAGTTCATGGTTCACGTATTGCTGAAGCCTGGCTTGGAGAATTTTGAGCATTACTTTACTAGTATGTGAGATGAGTGCAATTGTGTGGTAGTTTGAGCATTCTTTGTGCCAAGGATCAGTCTAATGAAAACTGAGCATAGGTCAGGTATTTAGAAGATTTTCTGGCAGGTTATGAAGTGGATTTCTCAGCACTTTTTTCCCACAGCTTTTTTTTTCCTTTCCTTCAGTTTCTCTCTTCATCTATGCCACTGCTTACAAAGTATTGGGCAGGTCATCGTCTTTCCATTTCTAAAAGTTGTGCTTGAAACCATTTAAGACTGGGACTCAAATCCATGTGACAGGAACTCAATGCTATGCTTAGTCACTCAGTCCTATCCGACTAGGACTTGAGTCCAGCCAAAATCCACGGTGCCTGGTTTTAGGACCTAATGAAGCTCAGGCTCTTGATGTCTCATTGCAAAAAAATCAGTGATAGATACAGTGAGAGGTAAGAGGTGGATTTGTTCAGATTCAGAAAGAAGCACCCTGAACACGGTGTTAGCCATCATAGAGGGCGAGTGCCTTGGCCATGGAATGTGGTGTGGTTAGTTTTTGAGAACTCGGTGATTTTGCATGCTAATGAGTGGGAGGACCATTCCAATAATTGGGGAACCACTCACTCCTTGGTCTTTTGACACTACTTTGGAACTGTCCTGGTGTCTCTGGGTGTGTCATTAGCTTGCATATTGAAAATCAATGTTTAGTTGAATTTGACTTGTCTGTCTTCTTGGACCCATTTTATTTTAATCGGTTTATATTATGCCCTTGGGCTATGTCATTCTTTCAAAAGTTGTGCCCTGCCCTCTTCCCTCCTATTTCATGCTCTTTTCCTGAGCCCTGTCTGGGCCCATAATGTTGCCACTACAATTGTCTGGAGGGACAACCAGAAAATAGCTGGCTCTTGGGAGGGAAATACTGTATAATAATCAATCCTTCAAGATAGTCAAGCCTTCATCTTCCATGCTTCCTGCAACATGTGCAACAACAGTATCTCTCAATGGACCCACTAGGGTGGGTGACAGGCACACAATGCTTGCTAGAGTATGTCTGTTGGTTGCATCCCTTCAAAGGCAATTGGACTTCCAGGAATAATGTTTGCCATTTCGGCATTTAGCCCTGTAGGCAGTNTTCATCTTCCATGCTTCCTGCAACATGTGCAACAACAGTATCTCTCAATGGACCCACTAGGGTGGGTGACAGGCACACAATGCTTGCTAGAGTATGTCTGTTGGTTGCATCCCTTCAAAGGCAATTGGACTTGCAGGAATAATGTTTGCCATTTCGGCATTTAGCCCTGTAGGCAGTTTGGGCCCCAATCCTTGCCACCATTTTCCTAAAGTTATAAACATACCTCCAGATCAAATCTCCACTCCACTTTTATGGAACATCTGGTTTGTTGCCTCTTATCAATTTTTTCTTAAGCCACTTACTAACTCCTACAACTAGGATCCTGCCCCCTTGTAGGCAATATCACTCCACCCTGCTTATTATTAAAATACTCTTAATGCCCCTAACAGGACTAGATAACCAGCTCCTTTGTCATTACTTCTGCTATTACCTAAAGTAGATCTATGACAATGAAATGTTTACCATTGGAGGCACCCTCAACTGCTCTTATGGAGAACTAGGGGAGGAAATCAGTGACTTACATTCCCTCAGAACAATAAGAGGATAAGGCTGATGGCTGTTCGCCAGGTTCCCAGTCTCAGGGCACAGGCTTGGATTGCTTTACATCATGATATCTAGTCCCATCTGTGGTGGACAAGCCATCAATGAGTTAAGATTACAACCCCTCAATCCTACCCAGCACTGGTCACACTGGAGACCTTGGAGATGCCCAACCCCAGTCCAGGGGTCCCAGGAGGTTGACCTGCCTAAGGATCTGGTCCTTGGAAGGTTATCATGTCTCAACCTGCTAGGGGATCCACCAGTCCAAGGGACCCAGGAGGTCAGCATGCTTTGACCTGCCCTGGGACCCAGTTCTCAGGAGGCTGAAGTGCCCCAACCTGTCTGAGGATCTGGTCCTCAAAAGGTTGTCACACCTCAACCTACTCGGGGATCTGCCATTCCAGGGGACCCAGAGGTTGACATGCCTCAGCCTGCCCAGGGACCCAGTTTTCAAGAGGCCAACCTGCCTCGACCTGTCTGGGAGGCTGTCACAGCTCAGCCTGCCTGGGGATCTACACCCTGACCCAGGGATGCCCGGCTCTCAGGTTGCAACAGTACTGGATAGGATAAGCTTCAGAAAGACTCACCCCTAAGGAAGTCCACTGATAAAAATAGGAGGCCTATTAGTCTTTTTATCTTTTCCTCCCTATCAACACTGTTTTTCAGATGGGAAATAACCAATCCACTTCATGACAGATGCCAGTAAGATGCATCCTTGATAAAAGGAAGCTGTTCGATCCTCTAACTCTAAGGAGAAGTTCCTTAAAATTCTTTTGTGCCACTGTGTGACCACGGTATCCTCTGGGGGATGGGAGTTTAAATTACAATACCATCCTGCAGCTAGACTTATTCTGTAAAAGACTAGGAAAATGGACAGAGATCCCATATGTCCAAATTTTCTTCTGACTAAGTGATACAAAGGAACCCTGTCTTAAGTATGGGACTGTATGCCCTAAAAGTGAGCTAATAGGTGAATGGTGTTAGGCACAGACAACCAAGAGAAGGAACCCCCCTGTGAAGGCTCACCTCTGATAGCTCCATTTGCCTCGTTCTCTTTCCTTGTATCCAAATGTGCCCCCATATCTGGGAGCACCCACACCACAGAAGCCAACTCGAGTATGTCCCTTAGGTGAAACTGGAGAAGAATTCGGACCAACCTGGGTCCATAAGCCCTTCTCCCTCTTAGAACTAAGACAGATCAAACAAGACCTGGGAAGCTATACAGATGACCCAGGCACATTCCAACACATTATCTTGACCTTTGACTTGACATGGAAGGACATCATGGTCATATTTAGTCAAACTTTATCTGACCCTGAGAATGCTAGGGTCTTAAAAAAAGCCTGAATGTATGTCACAGGGCTTCACATGTCAAGTGATTAAATACCCAGTAGGGAAAAACAGCATTTCCCTCCTCAGATCTTAATTAGAATCATAATGACCCTGAGCACATCTGGGAAAGGGATAATTTTCTGATCTATGTAAAGGCAGGACTAAAAGCAGCCCAGCAAAAAGTAATCAGCAATGCCCTGGTCTCAGCAATAACTCAGGAGCCCAATGAGAACCCCACTGACTTTCTGGAAAGTCTAAGCAGGGGGGCCCTCCAAAAGTTCACCAATCTCAACTTAGACTCTTATGAGGGAAGGTGATATTAAAGGACAAATTCCTGTCCCAGTGTGCATCAAACCTCAGATAAAGTTACAACAGCTATGGCAGCAGAACCCTGCTGCCTCTTTAGATGAGATGGTCCAGACAGCCACTAATGCCTTTTATAACAGAACAAGAGAGGGAGGCCAAGGCCCAGGAAAGGGATAAAAGGAAAGAGACAAGGCATGCCCAGATGCTGGCCACCCTCCAGGGAAGCCTTATGGAAAATCCCAAGTTCATAAAGGACAAGGCATGAGGCAAATGCCTAATCTGTAGACAGGCAGGACATTGGGCCCAAGAGTGTCCAAACTGTGACAAGCCTCCTAAAATGACTTGCTACAAATACCATCAGTTGGGACACTGGGCAGCACTCTACCTTGGGGATCCAAGAGCCTCAAGGTCAAGCACCAAGTCTTCCCTCAAGATGGTTCAACACAACTGAAGTGGCCCACTCCAGCCAGCCTGCCTGTCATAGATAGCCATCATGGGGCTGGAGCCAAGAGTACAGTTGGATGTGGCAGGTAGGTCCAAGAATTTCTTGATTGACACAGAGGCTACCTACTCTGTCCTGACCTTCTACTCTGGAGCCTTCTCCTCCCAAACCTGTACCAATTTGGGTGTTACAGGGAAAACAATTACAAAAAGATTCACCCAGCTACTTCTTTGTTGCTGGGATGGACAAATATTTTCCCACCAGTCTAGTGGTCCCTGAGTGTCCTACTCCCTTATTGGGAAGAGATATACTCATTAAACTGGGGGCCACCCTTGTGATGGGAAGCTTTTCAGCCCCTAGAACCCTACAGTTTCTGGTTACTACTGAGGAACCCATTACACCCACTCCAATTGGGAGGGACAAAAAAACCTTGGGAGGACAAAATTGACCCCCAGGTTTGGGACCAGGGGACTCCTGGATGAGCCCACCAAGCTGAACTGGTCGTCATTGTCCTCTGAGGTCCCACTCGGTCTCCAAACCAGAAACAATATCCCCTCAGAAGAGAAGCTCAGGAAGGTCTACAGCTTCTACTAAAGTAATCCCTTGCCTGTGGACTATTGGTCCCCACCAATTTGCCATGTAACACCCCGACCCTCCCTGTAAAGAAAAAAGATGGGACCTGGTGAATGATTCAAGATCTCCAGATCATAAATGAAGATCAAGATGGTTCAACACAACTGAAGTGGCCCACTCCAGCCAGCCTGCCTGTCATAGATAGCCATCATGGGGCTGGAGCCAAGAGTACAGTTGGATGTGGCAGGTAGGTCCAAGAATTTCTTGATTGACACAGAGGCTACCTACTCTGTCCTGACCTTCTACTCTGGAGCCTTCTCCTCCCAAACCTGTACCAATTTGGGTGTTACAGGGAAAACAATTACAAAAAGATTCACCCAGCTACTTCTTTGTTGCTGGGATGGACAAATATTTTCCCACCAGTCTAGTGGTCCCTGAGTGTCCTACTCCCTTATTGGGAAGAGATATACTCATTAAACTGGGGGCCACCCTTGTGATGGGAAGCTTTTCAGCCCCTAGAACCCTACAGTTTCTGGTTACTACTGAGGAACCCATTACACCCACTCCAATTGGGAGGGACAAAAAAACCTTGGGAGGACAAAATTGACCCCCAGGTTTGGGACCAGGGGACTCCTGGATGAGCCCACCAAGCTGAACTGGTCGTCATTGTCCTCTGAGGTCCCACTTGGTCTCCAAACCAGAAACAATATCCCCTCAGAAGAGAAGCTCAGGAAGGTCTACAGCTTCTACTAAAGTAATCCCTTGCCTGTGGACTATTGGTCCCCACCAATTTGCCATGTAACACCCCGACCCTCCCTGTAAAGAAAAAAGATGGGACCTGGTGAATGATTCAAGATCTCCAGATCATAAATGAAGCTATAGCCCGCTCCATTCCACAGTACCCAATTGCTATGTAATCTTGGGAGAAATCTAGCCCAGTGCCAAATGGTTTACAGTCCTGGATATCAAAGATGCATTCTTTTGCAAACCACTGGCTGCAGTTCAGTTCAGTTCAGTTGCTCAGTCATGTCCAACTCTTTGCAACCCCATGAACTGCAGCACGCCAGGCCTCCCTGTCCATCACCAACTCCCAGAGTCCACCCAAACCCATGTCCATTGAGTCGGTGATACCATTCAACCATCTCATCCTCTGTCGCTCCCTTCATCTCCTGCCCTCAATCTTTCCCAGCATTGGGGTCTTTTCAAATGAATCAGCTCTTCACATCAGGTGACCAAAGGATTGGAGTTTCAGCTTCAACATCAGTCCTTTCAATGAACACCCAGAACTGATCTCCTTTAGGATGGGCTGGTTGGATCTCCTTGCAGTCCAAGGGACTCTCAAGAGTCTTCTCCAACACCACAGTTCAAAAGCATCAATTATGAACCCCAAAATCTTTTTTGCCTTCGAGTGGGAGGCTCCAGGAGAAAAACACCAACAGATGACTTGGACAGTATCACCTTAGGGGTTCATAGATAGCCCCCACCTGTTTGGGCAGGCTTTTAGCCAGGATCTCCTAGATCTGGACCTGGGACCTAATGGGAAAATATTATAATATGTAGATGACCTATTAATCTGCTCTCCAGATGGGAAAAATGTCCAACAACATGCAAATCAGGTTCTAAACTTTTTGGCAGAGAGAGGGTATAAAGTCTCCCATGCCTTAGCATGGTTGAGACTAAGGTCACTTACCTGGCAGTCCAGATTACACAGGGGTCCAGGAAGCTGTCCCTCTGATCAGGTACAAGCAATGCTCCAGCTGCCCTTCCCCATGACTCCAAAACAATTGCAAACTTTCCTGAGGCTAACTGTAGAATCTAGATATTGTAGAATCTGGATATCCAACTATGGTCTAATTGCTCAGCCCTTATATGAAAGCTTGAAGAGATGGGATGATCCAATCCTACTGATGTGGGGAACTCCTCAAAAGAAGGTAGAGGCTACACTAAAAAAATATTTAACTCAAGCACCTGCCTTGAGGTTGCCAGACCCAGAAAAAGCATTCCAACTTTATGTTCATGAAGAGAAAGGAATATTCTTGGGAGTGTTAACTCAAAGGTTGGAACCTGAGCCCCAAGCCTGTAGCTTACTTATCCAAGAGGTTCAACCCAACTGCCCGAGGCTGACATCCCTGCCTTCGAAATCTTGCAGCTATTACAGTCCTGATAGAAGATGCCTTAAAACTCTCTTTTGGGGGCAAACTAACTATTTTTAGCCAGCCACCAAGTGAAATGACTCCTGACTGGGAGAGGTCATTTATGGATGTCTGATCAAAGGATCCTCAGATAGCAAGTAGTGCTGATGGAAAATCCAGCTCTTACTACATTGCCTTGTGAGGTTCTTAACCCAGCCACCCTCCTGCCTACCTCAGTGCACTCTCCCTTTTCATTCTTGCCTAGAAACTTTGGACCACTGAACAAAACCCCGAGATGGATTGTCAGAAGAACCTCTGACCAGTCCTGAGGCAATCTGGTACACTGATAGAAGCAGCTTTGTCTTAGATGAAAAAGGATGAGGCGGATATGCAGTAATCTCCAATTTTGAGATCAGAGGCTAAACATTTGCCACCAGGTACTTCAGCCCAATTAGCTGAGCTAATGGCCCTCACTGAAGTTTTAGAACTGGGAAAAGGAAAAAGAGTAGCCATTACACTGACTCCAAGTATGCTTTTCTGGTGCTACATGCACATGTTGCTATTTGGAAAGAAAGAAGCCACTTTCCACAGGTCCCTAATCAAATATGGTGATCAAATCCTTAGGCTCTTGGAGGCAGTCCCTCTGCCTGCTAAGGTTTCACTCTCCCATTGTAAAGGACACCAAAAAGGGAGCAGGGAAGTGGCATAAGGGGACCAAAAACCTGATCAGGCATCTAAGAGAGCAGCATTACAGAACAATGACCTAATAGGGGTTGCACCTTAGTTCACAGACTAATTTGCCAGAAACTCCTTTATTTATTGAAGGTGAGACTCTTAAAACTAAAAGTGAGGGCTTTCAAGATCATATTGGGTGGTTCTAAAAAGAGGGACTCCTTTTTCTGCCTGGGAACCTCCAATGGAAATTAGTTAACTCCTTACATGCCACCACTTATTTAGGGGAGAAAACCCTCCAAAGATTACTAGAAAGATCCTTCAGAGGAACAGGCCTCCAAACAACTATAAGGCAAGTGGTCTCCTCTTGTCCCACTTGCCAATTAAACAACCCCCAAGGAGCTCAAAGACACCAGCTGGCCCAGCCCGTCCAACAACATGGGACCTACCCAGGAGAGGACTGGTAGATGGACTTCACCCAGATGCCAGTTTCTCAAGGGTATAAATACCTACTAGTCATGATAGATACATTCACAGGATGGATTGAAGGCTTTCCCACCTGGACTGAGAAGGCTGAGGAGGTGGTAAAAAAAAAAAAAAAAAAACTGCTCCATGAAATCATTCTGAGATTTGGTCTGCCCAGGTCATTTCAAAGTGACAATGGGACATCATTTACTTCTAAGGTCACCCAAGGGGTCTCTAAAGCATTGGGCATTACTTATTATCTACATTGTACCTGGAGGCCTCAGTCTTCAGGAAAAGTAGAAAGAGCCAACAAATTCTTAAAATCAGTAATAAAAAAGATAACCCAGGAGACCTCCCTTACTCTCCTCCACACCTGTATTGCCCCTAAGAACAGGGTGGCCTTAGACTTTATGAGATGCTATGTGGAAAAACTTTTGTTTATGTCGATGACCTATTCCTAGATCCAGAGGCTCAGGCCTTCTGGTCGTATACCATGGCCACTGGGCAATTCCAACAGGGTGTCAACCAGGACACAAAGAGTCACCACTATATGCTCCAAGGACTCAAGTCCTAATTAAAGTCTGGAAAGATGGGTCCCCAAAGGCTCAACTACAGCCCACAAAGAAGGGCTGTAATACTTTCTACCCCGACAAGAGTCAAGATATCAGTACATGACTCTTGGATTCACTACTCATGAGTCAAGCCATGGAAGAAAATAGAAGAGGACACAATACACCTGTGAGTCCCTGGGGGATCTCAGATATCTATTCACAACTACAAATGGGTGCCAATCTAATGAACACCCCCAAAATTATGTTTCTGGGGATAAGATTTCTCAGGATAGCTCTAAAGAGCCAACAAAGCTTGGCAGGGGTTGTACTCCAAAACAGATAGGAGATAGATCTACTGATACCCGAACAAGGAGGGACTTGAGCCATCTTGAGTGGGATATGTTGTTTCTGGGTAAACACCTCCAGCTAAGTTAAAGAAAGCCTCACAGTCCTTAAGAAAAACATTCCAGATCCTACAAGATCTCAAAGAACAAGCTGGAGCGTTCTCAGGGTGGCGACAATCTCACTTTGGGGGATCCTTCTCCTGGTGAGGGTGAATTTGGAGTTGGTAATGAGCCCCCTCAATCCATGTTATCACCATATTGATTTTGCTTATGATCACTCTATGTATTATCAATTGTCTAACCCATTTTGTCTCTGCTCAGATCAACAAGTTACAACATGCAGTGCCAGTTCAACAAGGATATATAAAACTACAGCCAACCATGGAAAATATCACTCACCCTTAGATAAACACTGCTATAAGGACTCTGAGGCTTGAGACTGGCAAGAGGGGGAGGCCCAATGCCTCTCACCATCCCAGTTCAGCAAGAAGTAGCCAGAGAGAACTTGATGCCCCTTATACCTAAAGAATTGGTCTTCCCATCTCTTGACGGGTAATGTTAGGTAGTTAGAATAGGAAAAAGGAGTCCAGAATGGCAGTGGCTAAAATACAAAGAAGGAAAAAGCCCGTGAAAATAGAACAAAGGAAGGTCCGAGGACCAGAGAACCTCAGGTGAAGCAAACAGCCCTCCTGGCTAGCCCAATTTACATGGGGCAGGTTCAAGGGGAGGAGAAAAAACAGATAAAAAGAGGAACTAAATTGAGTCTTGCTCTTCTCTTCATGTCTTTTGGTTCAGCCCACCCTCATGCCTCGAGGATGTGTTTTCCTTTGCCTGCCAGATAAAACTGAGCTGTAACAGTGAGCTGTAACACTGGTCTGTCTGTCACTTCAAATTTTTCTGTGGTGAGACAGAACCGAGGAAATTACAAACTCCCTTGACACTAATAACTTGTTCAGTAACTAGATACACCAGCTATTTAGAAAGGTCAAGTTTCTTGACTCAAAGCCCACTGTTATCTTTAATCTCTCTTTAAAAAACTAGGAATATCAATTTCCTTACAAAAATGATGGAGAATAAAAGACTTTAGGAAAACTACATCCAAATGTCATTTTCAACTTTATTCATGAGTAAAGGAGGAAAAAAGGAAAGGATAAAAAAAGAGTGTGAAGGAGGGAAGTAGAGAGGAAGGAAAAGAAAGAGGGAAAGAAGGGAGGGAACAAAGGAAGAAAGCAGTCAATTTTCAAAAGACATCTTTGAGATAGGGTAATCTGAGTATGGACTGGGTACTGATATTAAGGAATTATTAGTAATTTTGCTAAGTGTGATAAAGACAAGGTGACTATTTAAAAAACATCTTTCTATGTAAATTAAGCATACTGAAATATATGAAATATATATTTCATATATACTGAAATATATATGATTAGGTAATAAGCTGCCTGGTCTGATACTGTGATATATATATATATATATATTTTTTTTCATTCTGTTTCTGCTACACAACTTCTAAAACCCTTGGAACTTCCCCAGTATGAGAGCAATAAATATACCTATTGTTATGTTAATGAGACGACTTTTGGAAAGCACCTAAGTATGAAGGATTGTTGCCAGAGGAGTCAATCAAGCGATTAGTATTGGATTTTTCAGTTCCATTCCAATATATATATATATATATATTTTTTTTCATTCTGTTTCTGCTACACAACTTCTAAAACCCTTGGAACTTCCCCAGTATGAGAGCAATAAATATACCTATTGTTATGTTAATGAGACGACTTTTGGAAAGCACCTAAGTATGAAGGATTGTTGCCAGAGGAGTCAATCAAGCGATTAGTATTGGATTTTTCAGTTCCATTCCACTGACCTCTGGGGAGGGGAAAGGGTCTGAAGGTTGGATCAATCAGCAATGGCAATTGATTTAGTGAGTCAGATGCCTCCATGAAAACCCAAAAGGACAGGTTCAGAGAGCTTCTGGGTTTGTCAATGTGTGGATATACTAAGAGAGTGATACTCCTGGAGAGGACATGGAAGCTCAGCACTTTTCCTATCCCTTGACTTCCCTGGTGGCTCAGATGGTAAAGCGTCTGTCTACAATGCAGGAGACCCGGGTTCAATCCCTGGGTTGGGAAGATCCCCTGGAGAAGGAAATGGCAATCCACTCCAGGACTATTGCCTGGAAAATCCCATGGACAGAAGAGCCTAGTAGGCTACAGTCCATGGGGTCGCAAAGAGTCGGACACGACTGAGCGACTTCACTTCAAGTAAATAATTCCCTGAGTTCTGTGAGTCACTTTGGAAAATTAATTGAACCCAACAAGGAATTGTGGGAACCTACAATTTGTAACAGGTTGGTAGTAAGCACAAGTAATAATCTGAACTTGCAACTGGAGTCTGAAATAATGGCAGGGGGGGGCAGGTATTGCAGTCCTACAGAACTGGACTCTTATAGAATACAATTATCTCCAAGTAGATTGTGCCAGAGCTGAGATGAATTGTAGAACAACAGTTATTGCTTGGAGATTTGCTTGGATACCAACAACACATTGGAACTGGGTCCAGAAACCTAATACTTGGTATTTACTTTAAAATGCTCTGGCGGGAGGGGTGGAGGAAGTAGTGGAGATAAATGAAAGAAACAGGAAAAATGCAAATAATTGTTGAAGATAGGTCAAAGGTAGGTCATAAAAGTACAGGGTTGGGAACTCATGTACACCTGTGGTGGATTCATGTCAATGTATGGAAAAACCAATGCAGTACTGTAAAGTAAAAAAAAAAAAAAAATCACCAGGAAATAAAAAATAAAGGGCACTGCTGCTGCTGCTGCTAAGTCACTTCAGTTGTGTCCGACTCTGTGTGACCCCATAGATGGCAGCCCACCAGGCTCCCTTATCCCTGGGATTCTCCAGGCAAGAATACTGGAGTGGGTTGCCATTTCCTTCTCCAATGCATGAAAGAGAAAAGTGAAAGTGAAGTCGCTCAGTCTGTCCGACTGTTAGCGACCCCATGGACTGCAGCCCACCAGGCTACTCCGTCCATTGGATTTTCCAGGCAAGAGTACTGGGGTGGGGTGCCATTGCCTTCCCCGTGCAGGAGATTGGGAGGATGTTATAGGAGAACACGGGTCACGTCCAGGCCTGGCGTGCAGCAAGCACTCTGAATGGAGCTGTGAGCTAACACGGGTTCCACTTGGATGGGAAGTGGGGAGCCCCGACCCACTGAGAAATGTCACTGACTGTCCTGTCTGGCCTCCTGCCTCTAGGATCTCATTTCTCAAGAGCTGCTTAAAAAATAAATGCAAAGAGCAGGGAAGACGGCCAGCTGCCCTGCGCCTGCCAGGAGCCCCAGGCAGCCCCTCTGCGGGCTTTCTGCGTGGAGAGGGCGGGGTGCTTGGCTGCCTCTCCCCACNGAATAATAATTAAAAAAAGGTTCATTGTTCCATCTTCTCTATTTCTTGTGATTAAATTTTCTATAATAAAATATTTTAAATATATCAGAGAAAGTCACATGCCCATATGTTTTGATTCATTTTAACTATGTCTCTTCCATAACTTTTGACTTAAATAAATAAAGCAGCTTTTCTAAAAAATCACCTCTATATAAACACATTATATCTAACTCATTGTATTATAATTCCTTTATTTTTTAGAGCATAACTTGAAATCTAAAACTAATAAATTTATTCCAAAGCTATTCTTTGCCCTGAGGAAACCACAGTCCTCAATTGATGAAATAATTGAGAGTTGTATCTTCCTAAATATCTCTTTATATAACCGTTAAGTCTCAATTTACCACAATCTTGGGTACCATATATTTGCATCCATATCTTGAATGCCATATCTCTAAAGAGGAAATCAAAATTTTGTGAAAAACAAAAGGCCTTGGGAAACTGCCTTCACAAACAATTGAGAATTGGGAACTGATCAGTTTTCAGACATATTTTGTAGGAGGTATCTGAATCTTGTCAGGCTGAACTACTTCAAACTACTTATTAAAAATATGCTGCTATATTTGCTGCCATTATGCAGAGCCTTCCCTGGTGGCTCAGTCAGTAAAGAATCTGCCTGTATTGCAGGAGACCCAGATTTGATCCTGGAATGGGAAAATCCCCTAGAGAAGGAAATGGCAACTTACTCCAGTATTCTTGCCTGGAAAATCCCATGGACAGAGAAGCCTGGTGGGCTAGAGTCCATGGGATCACAAGAGCTGGATACAACTTAGTGACTAATCCACAACCACATAATGTGCAGAGCTTTCACATTTTAATGCCTCTGATCCTGGAGTAAATCCTGCCTAAATTAATACCATCAAGGCTGTAGTCGTGACATAGTTGTAAAAAAGCTGAATATGCCTACATATGCACAAAAAGAGGGAAAGAAAGAAAAAGAAAGAAAAACTTTATTGACTTGGCGTAGTTAATAAAGCAGAAATAGACATTTTTCTGGAACTCTTTTGCATTTCCGAAGATCCAGTAGGAAAGTCAGAATTTCAGTATAAAGAAATTTGAGGATAATTCAACTAATTTTCATGTTGTTGTTTTTTTAATATGTATACATGTTTTAATCATAATTTTAAAACTGCCTGCATAAATCCGAAAAACTTTCTTTCAACTAATATAAAGTAAAAATTCTAAGTGATAAGAAAGATTTATGTCATCTATTAACTGATAACACTTTTTCTTTCTTAGTAACAGACAAAATAATGGTACATTTTAAAATCAATGAAATACAATATCTGAAATGGAATAAAGTTTATAAATTTTTAACATTTATGTAGATTGGATAATGAATAAATTAAAGAATATTATAGATGATCAAAACATGTCCTTAATGTTACAACTTATCTTTCGAGGAATAGTCATTATTATACATCACCATTCCCTATAACTGGAGACAAAGAAATAACTGGTAGCACATGAGGCTGGTCAATGTGGACATCTCTGACTGTTCATATACAGTTGCTCTAAATTTATTCAGTATTCCCAATTTTAAAAGATTAGATAAATCCAGATTATCTTGAGAACCACAATCAGTTTAGAGAGGAAGATCATGTCACATCACTATGCTGAAAGACTATAACAATATGGAACTGTCTAATATGAAAGCTGTGGTTGCTACCATCTTGGAATGAGGACTTCAGTTATCATTTCCAATGCTCTGTGGCTGGTCCTGCTACAGAGCATTGGAAGACTAGAATTATGACCTAATGATCTCCTTTCAATTATACGGTTCTATGTTTCTAATAAGATCTTGTGAACCTGTAAGTCATAAATATAAAAGATATATTCTTCAATTAGATACCCACTTCTAGATTCATTAGGCACAGCAATGAATAAGAAAAGGCAAAGTTCCAAAACCATGAAATAATATGTTATCAAATAGTCATATAAAAAATTCTTTAGGTAATTTTATTCTGTATTAACTTTGGCATGAAATTAAGGAAAATTTATTAACAATGTCACTCCATTCCTAGACAGATAAGTAATCTAGCTTCCCTCTGATATTTACCATTAGGCAAATGGACTACTATATTCCTAACTGATTTTATTTATTGCTGATTCTTCATTGTCTTTGAGCATCATTGAGTTTATGGTAATTTTTAAAATATTAAAATGTATGAGAATTTTTATATTTCTATCACTAAACAACTCTTCTTTCTTTTGCAGTTTTGTTAGTTTACCCTCCATGAAGAGGGAAAATGGATACTGAGCTTCCTAGAATACTCAGTTTTTGACATGATGACAACTTTGTTTAACCCATACTACTTTAAGAACAGAAGAAAAAGATCCACTAGAAAATAAAAGACTATTAGAAAAAGAAAATGTAAGGAAGAAGAGAAAAGGGGAAGGAAAGAGAATGTATGCTTTTCTTTTATTCACCAGCAATTGGGTAAGTAAGGACAAAATCTGAAATTTGTCATAGCTTTGGCTTTGAATTCTCTGAATTTATCACATGGCTGTATTTACTCAAATGGCAAAAGACAGCTTTCTGTCATGTCTACAAGTTAGCTTTGCTTTTCTAGCTGAAGCCATCTTTGAAGATTCATATAATATATAAAGAGTGAACCATTAACAAGAAAATTTAGAGTATTTGAATGATAGATTAAATGTCAACTTATTTCCCTAACCATATTAGGCACATTATTCCTGGTTAAATAAAATTTTCTCTAGTTTCAAAAATACTTTTTAATATTATTAGAGCAGCAAACGCAAACCTTAGAAAGAGTATTTGATTATTATGATAGAAACCTGATGACATGAAAAATAAATTTGAGTAAAAGATTCAAAATAAATCTAGTATTCTCTGGTAGCATAGGAAATTTTTAAAAAGTCCCCCTTTGAATAAGATGTCCACCTACATGTATTTAAAGATCTACTGTAGAGAGTTAATTGGTGGCCCATATTGGCCCAGGAGGGTATATTATAGTTATATCAATGCACAGTGGGATGTCCCAGTAAAACTAAATATAAGTCAGCTTTGATTCCTTTGCTCAGAACCATCTAACCTAATTTTAGATAGCCTGGATCTTCCTCTGAGCAACTTTGTGGAAAGCATGCTCTGAGTCTACTGCCCTGGAAAGCAGAGCAAAATCTACATCTACCTTTAAATAACTGCATTTTGAAATAATATAAAAGAGGAAAGGATTGCACACATTCACAAATACACACAAATATACACCTCTGTCTCTACCTTTTCTAATAAAATTAAAATGCTACAATATCTAATGGATATTGGTTTAAAAATAAAACCAATACCATTAAAATTAGACTATTACAAAATCAAACAACTCAAGAGTGTGGAGCATTCTTAGTGATGCTCCCACTCCCACAAATACTTAGCTACTGTAAACTCCACAGAATTTCTACTCCACTTTCTAACCATATTGATTCTTAAGTATTTTTGTTTGAAATTCACTTTTTCAATTCCAACATTACTCATCTGTTCTGTGAGCCATGTGGAAGTGAAGAAAACAGAGCACTAAACATTTCAGATAGGGCAATTAAACATGTGGTTTCTCTAGACACAAATTACGGCATCAGCATTTGCAGCTCAAGACACCACTGATGAATCAGCCTAAAATAAAGTCTTCAGTGGCGCTGATACTTTATTTTGCACATATCCTACCAAGATTACATCATCATGGCTAAATCCATGACCTAGTAATACTTTGTTAAGAATTCCAAAGTTTAGGTATTTTTACTGAAATCATGGAAACAGAGAATGCCAGACCCTACCCCGGGGGTTGAAAATTTCTCTTGCATTTTTCCTTTTTAGCACATAAAAATAATAGTGACATCAACTGTGGATCTGTAGAAACTCAATGTCATGGATTCCGATTAGGAGAAAAATGAAAGTGAAAGTGTAAGTCACTCAGTCGTGCTGGATTCTTTGCGGCCCCATGGACTATACAGTCCATAGAATTCTCTAGGCCAGAATACTGGAGTGGGTAGCCTTTCCCTTCTCCAGGGGATCTTCCTAACTCAGGAATTGAAACCAGGTCTCCCTCATTGCAGGTGGATTCTCTACCAGCTGAGCCACAAGGGAAGCCCAAGAATACTGGAGTGGGTAGCATATCCCTTCTCCAGTGGATCTTCCCGACTCAGGAATCCAACCAGATATCCTGCATTGCAGGCAGATTCTTTACCAACTGAGCTATCAGGGAAGCCCCTGGTTAGGAGAAAGCATCTATGTAAATAAAGAGATGTTTTGTTTACTATTCATGATCTCAAAAAGAGCTGTATGAATATGCAAAAAAATATTATGCATAAACATAAATATTATAGCAAAGAATAAAATGTAACAATAAAAGGCAGAAAAACAAAAATATTCCTTAGGATACCATGAAATATGTTAGCAATTTGAAGAGGTAGAAAGAGAGTAAATGTCACAATTCTATCACAATAAATCTGCTTGACATTATTACTGAAGTAACAGTTGACGTATAAGCAGATGATTCTATTTTGTTCATTACAGATCCCTATTATGGTGCTTGGCTTATATTAAGCACTCAACAAATATTTATTGAATAAATCCAATTAACTAGTGGTCTTTACAAGAAACCTTTAGTATTACTGTTATCATTTTATTTGTATGATTCTTATTTTAAAATTTAATACTGTTATTAACATTCTACAAATGAGAAATCAGAGTGTAAAATGTTCTATTCTATCCTGACTCCGAACCTGAGCACTAGCCACTATAGCCTTCTGTCAACTACAAATTGGCACTTGCCATGGGTGCTTGTCATTTAGGTAACCTCCACAAGGATTAAATCATGTGGAACTGCAGCTGTTGACTTTCAACACCCCCTTGAAAGGAGTTCAGGGTGGAGGGCAGAAATGAGGCACTTTATGCTCTGGGAAAGGACAGGTCTGTAGATAGATATTTTCAGGAGCCAATTTTATGAGCCCAATTCTTTTATCTAGAAAAGCACTAAAATCCTTCAAGGTAATGACTGTTTCTCATGAAAGCTTCATGNGAGTCCGTGATGCCTTCCAGCCATCTCATCCTCGGTCGTCCCCTTCTCCTCCTGCCCCCAATCCCTCCCAGCATCAGAGTCTTTTCCAATGAGTCAACTCACTCTATTATTTAAACTTTATGCATTCTACATATCAGATGTTTTGTTAAGTTTTTTTTTTTGATAAGTCTAAGAGCTGTCTCTTATACACATCTCTTCTGGAAAAATATGTGCTTGATTGAATGTACTCTTCCTTCACCAAAATCACATATATACTGTCCTTTCTTCCTACCTCTTTGGAGTAGTTTCTCAGAGGTATCTGAGGTGCTATCTACTGTACTGCAGTCCTTATTCTGCTCCAAATAAAAATTCACAACTTTCTCAAGTTGAGTGTTTTTTAGGTCACCATTGCCATCTCTTGTTGTTAAAACCAGATTTCCTATTTGAAATAGTATGGGGAAAGAAGTGACAATAAATATTAGAGATCACTATGAGTTGGGCTGGTAACCAAAATTTCATAAAGGACACAGATAGCTAAAAATCACAATGCAGTAAAGATTAAAAAAAAAAAGAAGGAGATGATATCTAAAGGTGGCCTGAGCAAAGAAGGCACAAAGGCACAATTGACAATGAAGGTCAGCTAATGGGCAGCTCTGGCTGCTGCATAGGGTGGCCTGTGTGGATGGGATTCCCTGGAGCTGGCACATTAAGTACTCAAAGCACTGTGGGGAAATGCAACAGTCAGAAGTCATTAATATGTTAGAGGGCCAGAAATACTAAAGGTCTGGAAGCTTTTTGAACCATAGATTAGAAATAAACCAGAGGCAAAGGGTGCCAGGTAAATCATCTTTGAGAGAAATTGTGATATTAAGGGCTATGTAGGTTTTAGTACCAATCATCCAGGGGATATGTGAGGCTACAAAAATCTAGAAGAAAATTACCTTACGGCCAAATGAATTGAACCAAATAATTTAGAAGGAAGACATTTAAAAAACAAGGCTTGCAGAAATATCAAAGTAATGCAGAGTCATAGGAATGGTGTAAATTAAAAGAGTATATTTCAGTCACAAGGAAAACAAGCCAGAAGCCCTGTGTGAACTGGAGTCAACCACCTTGAGTGTTACATACATTAAATCTGTTTTGTGGCATTATGTTTCACATGGCAGCCTTAGTTGTCTACCTCATAACAAAGACTTTTGGCATAGCAGTGAACCTCATACTGACAAACCATTTTCTGATCCGGGTGTATGTAGACCTGCAAATACATGTGGGCAAAAATTGTTGCTAAAAGCAAAGGAAAATGCATTTGTGGATAAAAGGAACTCTTGTAACAAATGGTTCTGAGTGGGTCACAAAAATGGGTACTGAAAGACACAGTTAGACACATATCTTGAAGATGGACTATAAAAACCTTGAATGTTTGGTGAAGAATCTGGATATTTTATTCTAGGAAATAAGAGACAATGAAGATTTTGAGATGGCTAGTACTCTTATAAAAGCACCACTTTCAGGAAAATGAATATGGCAGCAGTATGACCTGTAAATCAAAGATAAAAGCAAAAGATATCAGTTAGGAAGCTACTGTAACAATTCAGAGGCAAGGAACATAGATGCAAATTATATCCTTGCCTGTAAGAATCCAGAGAGTTCTGGAATATTGCAAAATGGGGAATAATATGGGTTTAAAAACCCAAGTTCCAGAAAAACATCTATTTCTGCTTTATTGACTATGCCAAAGCCTTTGACTGTGTGGATCACAATAAACTGTGGAAAATTCTGAGAGAAATGGGAATACCAGACCACCTGACCTGCCTCGAGACCACCTGACCTGCCTCTTGAGAAATCTCTATGCAGGTCAGGAAGCAACAGTTAGAACCGGACATGGAACAACAGACTGGTTCCAGATAGGAAAAGGAATACCTCAAGGCTGTATATTGTCACCCTGCTTATTTAACTTATATGCAAAGTACATCATGAGAAACGCTGGACTGGAAGAAACACAAGCTGGAATCAAGATTGCCAGGAGAAATATCAATAACCTCAGATATGCAGATGACACCACCCTTATGGCAGAAAGTGAAGAGGAACTCAAAAGCCTCTTGATGAAAGTGAAAGAGGAGGGTGAAAAAGTTGGCTTAAAGCTCAACATTCAGAAAATGAAGATCATGGCATCTGGTCCCATCACTTCATGGCAAATAGATGGGGAAACAGTGGAAACAGTGTCAGACTTCATTTTGGGGGGCTCCAAAATCACTGCAGATGGTGACTGCAGCCATGAAATTAAAAGACGCTTACTCCTTGGAAGAAAAGTTATGACCAACCTAGATAGCATATTCAAAAGCAGAGACATTACTTTGCCGACTAAGGTCC
>SJYX01021180.1:542552-570087 GCA_006410675.1 Oreotragus oreotragus | reverse complement strand
ACATATAGTTCAGTTCAGTTCAGTCGCTCAGTCGTGTCCGACTCTTTGCGACCCCATGAATCGCAGCACGCCAGGCCTCCCTGTCCATCACCATCTCCTGGAGTTCACTTAGACTCATGTCCATCGAGTCCGTGATGCCTTCCAGCCATCTCATCCTCGGTCGTCCCCTTCTCCTCCTGCCCCCAATCCCTCCCAGCATCAGAGTCTTTTCCAATGAGTCAACTCACTCTATTATTTAAACTATATGCATTCTACATATCAGATGTTTTGTTAAGTTTTTTTTTTTTTGATAAGTCTAAGAGACAGTCTTGTATAATAATGCTGAATGTGCAGAATCATATTTTATTTCGGAAAAAACATCAAAGTAAATTTAGATATTTAAATTTTCCATTAAAAACTGAACTTCAGCCAACACAGAGATATTTAAATAACCCATGATGTATTAACAAATACCATTTTGTGATAATGATGACACTGAACAATCACAGGTAGACTGTTTTTTCAAGGGATGATGTGGATTTGCACTTAATCCCCTGTGCTACTCATCAGCACATATATGCTCAGAGAAAGGTCCCAGGAAGAGTGCATCTACATTCTAGAGCTAACTGGCCCACCTTGGAATCAAACTTTTCATTCTGGCTTCATTAGTGCAAGCTCTTCTCAACTGGCTTCCAACCCAGGTGGATTTCTAAACCTGAAGTTAAGATTTTCCTTCATTTTTTTTCCCATTTTGGTGGGATGAAATGTATTAATTTATTAAAATTGCTGAAAAGTAAAATCACCAGACATTTTCACTCCAAAATATTAATTAGTAACAAATACTAGTTATATAATTAGTATAGGTTAAAATTAACTCTAAAATAGATAATTTATACAACTAGAATTGAGGGTGATATCACATTCAGATTAAAGAAAGACAATTCATCATAGCTTTATTTAGGTATCTGAACAAAGAACAGTATTTGGGTTGTTCTTGACTCTGATGAAAACCTGTTTTAATTTTCAAACTACACTAGACTAAAATAATACTTCCACATAAGATTTTGGGCATAGAACTTCTAATATCTTTTCATTCTTCCATCTCACCACTGCCTGTCAAACACCTACAATATGTTAAATTAAAAATGAATGTGTTTATCTTGACTCTGAAATTACATATTTTATTGTAATTTGGGGAATGTGAGGTCTTATAATATCTGCCAGTTGATGCTTTTTGCTATTATTATTGCTTTTGTTCTAATGAACAAAAAGTAACAAACATTTATGAACAGACAAATTTACTTTTCATTTATGTAAAGTTGTGAAACAATTTTTTTCAGAAAATACATCAAAGTAAATTTAGATATTTTAAATTTGCCACTAAAAACTGAACTTCAGCCAACATAGAGATATTTAAGTAACCCATAATGTATTAATAAATACCATTTTGTGATAATGATGACACTGAACCATCACCAGGTAGACTGTGAGAATAATTTTTCACAGATAAAGTTACTTATTAGATTACATACCAAACGAGATTTTGAAAAACTTTAATCACATAGAGTAGACAGTTCTATCTTGACAGTTCTACTCTGCTTTTAAAATATTTTCATTAGCAATGATGAAATAATTAAAATCATGGAAGAATCAACTAATGTATCTCATTGGAACATTCCATTATTATCAACAGTCTCAGAATTTGGTCTAATCTGAAAATCTAGATGAACGTTTGTGTCGTCTTCCTTCTTTTCTGCATATCATGTTGTCTGCTTGTATAAGTGGTTATATTTATGGCATTAAAATAGTGCCCACTCACATGGCAGGCCCTAATCTGAAGAATATGACATTAAAAAAAAAAACAGTATAGCCATATACACTTGAGTATCAAAAGATAAATCACACGTGTTTTAATGTCTAATAAGTAGGTATATCATTTATACATTTTCAATATGATGGTTTCTAATTTCTTGCTTCTATACTAGTGTTCCTATATTCTTGTATTTCTTTCTAACTGAATTCACAGAGCCTTGACAGAAATTCAAACAAACAGGAATGTTTTGTTGTTCTAAGACCTGGCCCATTTGTTTCTATTGCAATACACAAGCCAGCTGTGCTCAAATGCACCAGCTGAAGAACAATGTGGAAATAGAGAAAACAGGCTGGCAGAAATAGCATGCTAAAGGAAATAACTTTGGGCAATTCTGAAATAGTAACATAATCACAATACTAGTCAGCTATGATATGCTAATAAATATTAAATGACCCTTCAGGCATTCCATAGGGTGGAATTATTTAAACCTATATTCCACACTTCTAGCTTAACTCTGTCACTCAAATTACTTGCTTTGTCCTTGCCTAAATAATTTTCTCTGTGCTTGTTAGGGCAAGTGTTTTTTGTTTTGTTTGGGTGTCCTAATCCAAACCCAAGTCATGATACATGCTTTGAAGAAGAATTGATGCTTTCGAACTGTGGTGCTGGTGAAGACTCTTGAGAGTCCCTTGGACAGCAAGGATATCAAACCAGTCAATCCTGAAGGAAATCAACCCTGAATATTCATGGGAAGGACTGATGTTGAAGCTGAAGCTCCAATACTTTGGCCATCTGATGCGAAGAGCCAACTCACTGGGAAAGATCCTGATGCTGGGAAAGATTGAAGGCAGGAAGAGAAGGGGATGAGAGAGGATGAGATGGTTGGATGGCATCATTGACTCAAAGGACATGAGTTTGAGCAGACTCTATGAGATAATGAAGAAGAGGCAAGCCTGGCATGCTGGAGTCCACGGGGTTGCAAAGAGCCCTACACAACTGAAGAGCAATGTAGCTAACAGAATACTCTATATGTTATTTTCCCTCCAAAATTTCAAACACTTTTCATAGTCTAATCTTACCAAATACAACAAAAGAACATGACAATATATCAGAACATGCAAAATGACAGAAATGCACATTTGTTTCTCCCATAATAAAAATAACAGTGATAAACTCAAGCTATACAAAATATTTCACATTGACATAACAAAATAAAATGAAGCTCAGCTGGATTCATGGCTTTGTACAATTTCAAATAGTGAGACATAAATCAATAAACTTGCTTCTTTTTTTTTTTGGGCTCACTTGATCTTACTTAGGAAGGTTCTTCTACTACAGATTTTGTTTAAGGGAATAAGACCAGGTTCCCAGTATGCAAAAATTCAGCCTGACTCTGGGAAGGCTCAATCACAAACTAAACTTGGAATTGCCCAATGGTGATAAGCATAGAATGCCAAGATAGACAAAGAAACCTGTATAACACTAAAACAAAAGGAAGGGTGTTCTTGGCACATGAAATTATTTTCTCTCCTACCAGAGCCAATTTCTTGTATATGAGTGATGCTTTTTAAGTGTGAATCACTGTAACAAGCAGAGAACAAATGCATGAAATATATGAAATAGAGGAGGTGGGGGAAATTTCAAGAGATGTGTTATATCATTATCAAATAAATTATTTGGTCAAAACTATATAATCTCTCTCAACATTATAGCATTATCTTGGAACCAAAAATAAAGATAGGTAAATACACTTATTTGTAAATTACAGTAATTTGCTTCCAAATTGTTTTGAAATAGTTGTATGTATAACCAACAAAATACCATATTTATTAATTTTAAACCGATTAATCACACAATCCTAAACATACTAGGAATTAGGCATTAATATCTGTTTTAGAGATGAGGCTAGTGATACTTAGGAGTCAGTAAGTTGCCAAAGATCTAAACACAGATGTCTCTGATTTCAAAATTCTCTTTTAATTTCATAATATTAACTGCAATGAAATATACTTTATAAAATTTACCTTATCAGAAGTAATTTCAAGAAGTAATACTAAAATCTCAGTTTTGTGTATTGAGCAGTGGGTATATAGGTTAAGCATGAATAAAATCTAAAACAATTTTTATGGAGAGAAGAACCTTTCAAGAAATAACTAGAAAAATTATTTAAACATCATTATATATATAAGATAACACTATGTAGCTGATATTTCTTTCAATATGTATTTCAGATGAGGCCATCATTAAAAACAGCATTGCAGAGAAATCAAAAGAAGATATTTTTAGTTACTCAATCAACCAGTCCTGCCCTATCTTTAGACTTCCTTTTGGGTAAAAATAAATGACTTGTTTTGGATTTCAGTAACTTGAGCTTGAGAACATAACTAATGCATATTGTTACATAGAGAAAGTAACATCAATATAAAGTTAGTAATTAGGAGAGATGTTATTTGGTTCACATAACTTTCACTATGCATATTTATTTAACAATAAAACCATGGTTGGGATATTGAGAGTAGAAGTAAGAAATACTGCTTTTCCTCAAGAAGCTATTGGGCTTTGCACATTGCAGATAAATTTAATAAATCACAGAATGTTAGAAGTTACCTAACTCAGTGATCTGCTTTGCTGCACAAGGAATCTGAGGTCAAACAGCTAGTGGCAATGTGCAGTAGAGACCTGAACTTTTATTTCCAAGAATAGAAATAATGTGGTAAAATATAGTCTACTGTAGAGTTACCTGGAAGGGAATTAAAAAATAATGATTCAATATCTGGATTAGATAAGCCAAATCATTTTATTCCTCATAGCACAGTCTTATATCATGTAAAACAAATGTAATATTAAACTTGAATATTTATTTGCATTTGTGCCTTCTAGAATATTTTACCTTTTTAAGCCTCTCAGAATAAAGCAATATTTACAACTAGATATGGTTTTGTGACTAATTTCTGGCCAATAGGATATAAATATGAGTCTTGTATTTCCTTTCTAGAATGGTGCACTAAAATATAACCAAATATGCTCCTTCTTTCTCTCACTTCTCCTGCTATTTCAAATGTGCACATGTTGGCTGGGTCACTAGAACTAGGGACACTCATGGAGACAGAAGAACGAAGAACTGGAGGCATTTTAGGTTCTACATAACTATTTACCAATAGCTGCCACACCAATCCTGAATGTTTGCATACAAGAGAAGTCAACATTTAAGTCAATATTTTGGGGGTTCTCTGGTACTTCCAGGCAAATAGAATACTAATGTATGGGCTTCTCAGGTGTTGCTTATGGTAAAGAACATGCCAGCAAATGCAGGACACATAGGAAATGCAGGTTGAGTCTCCGGGTCTGGAAGAGCCCCTAGAGGAGGGCATGGCAACCCACTTCAGTATCCTAGAGAATCCCATGGACCAAGGAGTCTGGAGGGCTACAGTTCAACAGGGTCACAAAGAGTCAGACAGACTGAAGCAATTTAGTTTGCACACAGGCCCACATGTGTGTGTGTGTGTATGTTTCAATTCCATAACTACCACTGTTTTAGTTTCATCTTGTCTCAGTTATATGACTGGAAACTAACCTGATAACATTGGGAACATATTGACAAATTACACACACAGACATGTCACACACACACACACACACCCCTACACCCACTCACCCAGAGAGAGAGAGAGAGAGAACATACCCAAAACCCTTGAATAAAGGCTCTAATAATCATTTGCCTCTCTGCACTATAAAACATCGTGCAGATTATTTAACAACAACAACAAAAAAGCTGCAGCAGGAAAGCTCAGCATTTGAACTTGAATGAAGGGTACTGTACTGCTTTAAATAAAGGAGCTTTTCAAAGTAACACAAATGATTCTTTAATCTATTGTGTTAAATAAAATCTAATTGGATGTCCTTTAAAAACATTGTGTACTTTTGTATTGAACCCAAACTGAGAGTGGATTATTGGATTTACAAGAACCCAGTGTTTTGACTTTTGTTATGAAGCCCCACTCCTATCAGCAACACTCTTCTAAACTCTCACCACTACAGAACTCCAATATGGAAACTTATTATTCTAACACTTTGGTTAAATGAACATTTTTCAAAGATGAATGTAGAGATCATTAGATCAAAAACTTATGTTCTGGACTAAATAAAATTCTTTCCTATCTCCTTTCTCCTTTCCCGCTCCTTCACTTTCTTCCTCATTCACCTCCTTGGCATGTTCATCAAAGAAATTTTGGGATTCGTATAAAGGATTTTCACAGTAGTATATAACCCTAAACTAAAGCAAGGATAAAAAGTGATTTTCTACCTCTCAGATAGAAATTATGAAAATAAGAAAGTTTTCATTTTGCTATAGCTTCCAACTATCTTCCCTCTTGAGGAGTTAAATAGAAGAGTTATTTATCTATTTAAATGTACTGCTTTATAAAATTTACCACATATAAAAGTAGGATTGCCCAAGAACATGGTGTTTATATTATATTTCCATAAATCTGTCAAACTAACCAGGGATGCAAAATGTCAGAGGTGAACTTTTCACACTTCTGTTGTGAAGCCAGTTCCCCTCTGAATTTAGCCGTCACAAAGGAATTATTCAACTATAGATCCAGATACTAGATCCTGCAGGATATCCCAGTCTAGGTTAATGATATCAAACACTGCAAATGCAGTATCTATTCTCCTCTACCTTGATTAGAACTTCCTTCCTATTTTCTCCACTATTCAGATTACATAATTGTGTTCTTAAGTATCTTTGAAAATTAGATTGCTCCAGTCTGAATACCTAAATGGTTATGTAGTTAGTTTTAATACTACAGAAGAAAAAAGCAGTTATTTACTTCCACCAAACTTAACTACCTTCTCAATGCAAGGTTTTAAAATAAAATATTTCTATGATTGGACAACTAATAAACATGCACTGTATACAATCTAGAAGCTAAATTGGTAGTTTGGGGTTACAAAATATCTATCCATGCCTTGACACAGATAACTTCATTCAATAAACATTGAATACCCATTCTATGAAGTGCAGGGGAAACAGTGGCTGACTTTATTTTTTGGGGCTTCAAAATCACTGCAGATGGTGACTGCAGCCATGAAAATTAAAAGACACTTACTCCTTGGAAGAAAAGTTATGAACAACCTAGACAGCATATTAAAAAGCTGAGACATTACTTTGTCAACAAAGTCTAGTGCAATTGTGCAGTAGTTTGAGCATTCTTTGGCATTGACTTTCTTAGGGATTGGAATGAAAACAGACATTTTCCAGTCCTGTGGCCACTGCTGAGTTTTCCATATTTGCTGGCATATTGAGTGCAGCTCTATCACAGCATCATCTTTTAGGATTTGAAATAGCTCAACTGGAATTCCATCACCTCCACTAGCTTTGTTCATAGTGATGCTTCTGAAGGTCCACTTGACTTCACATTCCAGGATGTCTGGCTCTAGCTGAGTGATCACACCATTGTGATCATCTGGGTCATGAGGATCTTTTTTGTACAATTCTAGTTAAGGCTATGGTTTTTCCAATAGTCATGTATAGATGTGAGAGTTAGACTATAAAGAAACCTGAGTGCCAAAGAATTGATGCTTTTGAACTGTGATGTTGGAGAAGACCTTGAACTGCAAGGAGATCCAAACAGTCCATCCTAAAGGAGATCAGTCCTGGCTATTCATTGAAGGACTGATGTTGAAGCTGAAACTCCAATACTTTGGCCACCTGGTACAAACAGCTGACTCATTTGAAAAGACCCTGATGCTGGGAAAGATTGAGGGCAGGCGGAGAAGGGGATGACAGAGGATGAGATGGTTAGATGCCATCACTGACTCAATGGACATGAGTTTGGGTAAACTCTGGGAGTTGGTGATGGACAGCGAGTCCTGGCCTGATGCAGTTCATGGGGTTGCAAAGAGTCAGACACAAACGAGTGACTAAACTGAACTGAACTGAACTGATAAAATTAAACTGACTAAAGTGAAAGTGAAGTAGCTCAGTCATGTCGGACTCTTTGAGACCCTGTGGACTGTAGCCTATCAGGCTCTTCCCTCCCTGGGATTCTCCAGGCAAGAGTAATGGAGTGGGTTGCCGTTGCCTTCTCCAGGGAATCTTCCCAACCCAGGGATCGAACCTGGGTCTCCCGCATTGCAGGCAGACGCCTTATCCTCTGAGCCACCAGAGAACCTAAAAGTGATTAAGAATTTAGAAAAAAAAAAAAGAGAGAAAGGGTGGATGGCATGGACTTCCAAGTTTCCAGTTCAGTTGACCTAAAGATTGACTGAGCTCTACCTGAGCATCATTAGAAAAACTGGGAAATCAAGAGGTACAAAATACTAAAATGGAAACTAAGTTGAAATTTAGATTTAAAGGGATCAAACATAGCATATATGTAGAAATGTACAGAGAGCAGTTGGAAAGCAAGGGGCTAGTTCCCATCAGAGAAGACTATTTGAAAATTTGACAGCTTCAGATTGAAAATCAGGTCTGAACATCACCTGTATAAATTCACTAACCAACAACAGGCAGAAAAATTTGGCTTTATGATTCATAAAGAAATATTTTCTTCAGTGAAAAATATAATAATTTGGACATTTATAGAAGCAGAGTTGAAATTAAATTGAAATAGTACTTCCATAAACCATTCCAACCTGAATCTGTCCCACCTTAAATATGTTATAGTCCCATAACAATGGCTTCTACGCTTCATGACCACTACCAAGAATTACCATCTTGCCACAGTGGTGTTTATTTGGTATATTCAGATTATTTAGGATATCAGTATTTATTAACAGGCTGATCTATCTTTATTCTTGGCAGGTTATAAATACACACAGAAAGCTAAAAACTGCCTAGGCTTATCACTGAATATCAAAATTTTAAATTAAAAATTATTATAATCATCATCGCTTTCATGTTAATGGTTGGTCTAGGAACAATCAGAAGAATCTTCAAAGTTGAGTGCTAAGGAAAATTAACATGCAACTGAAAGATATCTATACCTGAAAAGATATCTATATCTAACTGCACTTCTTTATTGGATTATATTGGATGGCAGATCAACTGAGTTAATACTCCACTGAAAATGCATAATTGTCATTGCTCTCATTAGCCTTGAACTGTGGTGTTGGAGAAGACTCTTGAGAGTCCCTTGGACTGCAAGGAGATCCAACCAGCCCATTCTGAAGGAGATCAGCCCTGGGATTTCTTTGGAAGGAATGATGCTAAAGCTGAAACTCTAGTACTTTGGCCACCTCATACGAAGAGCTGACTCATTGGAAAACACTCTGATGTTGGAAGGGATTGGGGGCAGGAGGAGAAGGGGACGACTAAGGATGAGATGGCTGGATGGCATCACGGACTCGCTGGACGTGAGTCTGAGTGAACTCTGGGAGATGGTAATGAACAGGGAGGCCTGGCGTGCTGCGATTCATGGGGTCACAAAGAGTTGGACACAACTGAGCGGCTGAACTGAACTGAACTGACGTCCCTTAGAAAGTTGATATTTAATAATGAGACAGATCTTACTTTCTATATTTTAAAATAGTTAAATATTTAGATTGGATTTTAGGTACACTTTACATGAAGCCTTTTTAAACATGCCTTGTGTTTCAACCATAAAATAAATAATAAAAGTAGACCCTGTGAAGCTATATTAGAGAATTGAATAAGTTCTATATACTCACAAATATCTACGTAAATATCTACGAGGATATCTATTTAAATATTCTCAAAACCAAGTCCACATAAACTGTGGAAAATTCTGAAAGAGATGGGAACACCAGACCACCTGACCTGCCTCTTGAGAAACCTGCATGCAGGTCAGGAAGCAACAGTTAGAACTGGACATGGAACAACAAACTGGTTCCAAAGAGGAAAAGGAGTACGTCAAGGCTGTATATTGTCACCCTGCTTATTTAACTTATATGCAGAGTATACCATGGGAAACTCTGGGCTGGATAAAGCAAAAGCTGGAATCAAGATTGCTGAGAGAAATATCAATAACCTCAGATACGCAGATGACACCACCCTTATGGCAGAAAATGAAGAAGAACTAAAGAGCCTCTTGATAAAAGTGAAAGAGGAGAGTGAAAACGTTGGCTTAAAGCTCAACATTCAGAAAACTAAGATCATGGCATCTGGTCCCATCACTTCATGGGAAATAAATGGGGAAACAGTGGAAACAGTGGCTGACTTTATTTTTCTGGGCTCCAGAATCACTGTAGATGGTGATTTCAGCCATGCAATTAAAAGATGCTTGCTCCTTGGAAGGAAAGTTATGACCAACCTAGACAGCATATTAAAGAGTTGAGACATTACTTTGCCTAGTCAAACTAGACATTACTCCATCTAGTCAAGGCTATAGTTTTTCCAGTAGTCATGTATGGATGTGAGGTGGACTATAAAGAAAGCTGAGTGCTGAAGAATTGATGCTTTTGAACTGTGGTGTTGGAGAAGACTCTTGAGAGTCCCTTGGACTGCAAGGAGATCCAACCAGTCCATCCTAAAGGAGATCAGTCCTGGGTGTTCATTGGAAGGACTGATGTTGAAGCTGAAACTCCAATACTTTGGCCACCTGATGCGAAGAGCTGACTCATTTTTAAACACCCTGATTCTGGGAAAGATTGAGGGCAGGAGGAGAAGGGGATGACAAAGCATGAGATGGTTGGATGGTATCACCGACTTTATGGACATGGGTTTGGGTAAACTCTGGGAGTTGGTGATGGACAGGGAGGCCTGGTGGGCTGTGGTTCATGGGGTCACAAGGAGTTGGACATGACTGAGTGACTGAACTGAACTGAACTAGTCCACATAGGCAGTGCTTCTAAATTAAAGATATATCTTTCCATTCAAA
The DNA here is from genome assembly GCA_006410675.1 of Oreotragus oreotragus. NCBI lineage: Eukaryota > Metazoa > Chordata > Mammalia > Artiodactyla > Bovidae > Oreotragus > Oreotragus oreotragus. Next base: position 559,452 of record SJYX01021180.1, on the reverse strand, counting down.
AAATGCTTTCTCACCTTTCATAAAAAAACTTATTCCACAGAACAGCTTTCAATTTATGGTTTCATTTTGTTCAAATTAAATCAAACTGTATCAGTATATAATAAATCTTAACCATAGACACTGTACTATAAGCTTTATTGACAAGTCAACAAATCAAAAGCAATGTTTTGATTTCTCTATATTTCTTAGCAAAATTTACAGTGTTGCTGGAAAAAAGTTCTGCTATCTACCTTCAGTAGAGTTTTGTGGACTTTTGCTGGCCAGGGGGAGGGAAGGGTAAAGTTAGCAACAAAGGCAAAATAAATGTGGAAAAGCTCTTTGTATAAGCTCATCAGAAAATTTTAGATTTTTCACATGGTAAAATTAACTTTTCTGTAATAATAAAATAATCTTACTGAATGCAGAGTCAAAAGTCTACCAAATTAACAATAGGATTCAGCAGTTGACCTTAAAGTTTATTTTCAAGTTAATGTCTTTTTAATAGGAGTTGAAACAAAAATGTTATCCACTTTAAAAGCTTAAAAAAAGATGTTAGCCAATAAAATGTTTTTATCAGGGAACACTATTTAGAAAATTAGAAGAATGTGTCTTGTTTTTAAGCTAAATGGATTAAAACTGGAAGAAATTAGTTTTCTGAAGAAGCAAGAACATTCATTGCAAAGAATGCTTGTGTACTTTACATAAATTCTTATTTGCTAAATAGAAAATTGTATGTTTAATTTTTTAAATATTATATTAAAATCTGAATGTATATCAATAATTAAATCTCCTGCATTTAGTCATTTCTCTATCTCATAGCAAGAAAATAAGGCCTTGCAGGATTTTTTATTTAGCCTTGGCAATTAGGACTATATGGAAACAAATGCCAAAGAGGCGATTTCACAAAGTTAGTATCTAATTTGATGCCTTTATTGATCTTTTTCCCCATTCCCACTGAATCCTCTATAAAAGCTTTCTATAAAAAGTTTCTATAAAAGCTTCAAGCAAATTTATTGGGAAAAAAAATAAGTTCTTCTGGGTTTTTATCAAATCCTTTGTGTCTTTGAGAATATAGGGAGAAAATGTTTGTTTGTTTGTTTGTTTGTTTTTGCCAGAAAGTTACTCAAGAAACATAGAGGAAAAAAGCTACCTAAAGGAATGAATTTCTCAACTCCTACTCAATTGTGAGTTCTATAAGATTAACCCACACAAATGTCTGGGGTCCCAAGCACTATGAGAAAAATACAAAATAGTTTCCAAAATGACCCTGAGTGTATAATCAGGCATCTAACTATAAATGCTCTTTACATTGTATGTAGTAACAGATATGTGCTTATAACCTCTACTTTTTCATACATTACATATGCAAGGAATATAACAGAACTCAACAAATGTTGATACAAATCCATCTTCACTCTAGCTTTTCTAACAGAAAAGGACAATAGCCTTATCTATCAGAGGCAAGGAAATGGCATCTTTCACACTATATTGTAGTGTTAAACTGTGCCCTGCACCCACTTGAGTTCATGTCTGCAACACCAAAGAAGACTAGAATCAATATTAAATTGCTAACTCTGAATATTAATAAATGGTTTCTGCAGTGAAATAAAGACTGATAAGCTTGAGTGTTAGCTTAAGTGAATAGCTTATTCTCTTTGCCTTTCTACATTTGCTTTTGCCAAACTTCACTCAGGCTGGAAGTAATCATAATAATTGGAAACAGAAGAAGGAAATAGCTGATGCTGCTAAGCAAGATGAAATAAATCTGCAACTCAAGTAATACTAAATATAAACTCCACATGAGCATACTATAACAAAACACCTGAGATAAGACCATTATTTGGAGCCAAATCCCCAAGTTTATATTTTACAAGTAGATACATTTTAGAAATGTAATGTTTATAAAGTATCTGGATGCCACTGAGTGTAAACAAATAGCAGGTTTATGTCAACTGTAGCTGTAGGACTAACAATTTCCTAAGAGGTAAGGAAGAAGTCAAATAAGAAATGTTTGATCCCTGAAAAAAACATTCATATAAAGGGATAATGCACTAAAGTTTCAAGTTCACAAAATAAAATTTGTTCAAAAACTTCAGAAAGCATAAAATCACTGGTAAGGGAATTTTAAACTCTTTGTCATCTGTAGGATTTGTTTTTCCCTGTCTTTTAACATGGTCCTATTATAGTATTTTTATAGTTGCCAATTGTGTATGTTATGCAATACTGAGACAGTTAAATAAGAAACACGATAACATTTCTAAGATGCTTATGATTTCAGCATGAAAATTAGTGATTAATTTTGAGGTGTTTGAATCATTCTAAGTTAGGAAGAAAGAAAAGAAATGAGTGTCGTCTCTATCAGAAAGTCTGAGGCTTTGGAAAGGAAAATAGAACTAGAAAAGTGAGACAACATTTGGGCATTATAACTGTCTGACATGCAGTTTTGAGTACCCATCTAGGGTGTTGGATTCTTCATTAATTATCTAGACTCTGTCTTGTTCTGTTTCAGTAATACAGTAAAGTTGATAAGAGTATGGGATTTTAAGTCAGGCTGCCATTTAGTACTGAGTGAACTTGGGCAAATAATGGAATTTTATGCTTCCATCTCCTCAGTTTTAAATGAGATGATAAATATCAGTTTCTTCATAGAGTTAACGTGAGCCTTTAATGAATGTAATTAGATATGAAGTGGGACTATTCTATTTTTGTGGAATAGTGCTTCAGAGCTGAGCACAATGGGAAATAAGCCAAGTTATCAATCATACCTATAGTAAAACCAGCCTAAAGACCATCACTCCCAACAAACCAGATGACAAGATTATGTATTTGAAAAAAAATATCCACAAGAAAGATTTCTTGAAGGGAATATTAATGGACAATGAAGTCTCATTTCCCCTTCCTTCTAGACTGTACAGCACATAAAAAAGTGATAGTTCATGAGGGTCACTCCCAGGCTACCTATTCATTTAATTCTTAAAACACTCACAGTTGCCCCACCTGCTGCTCTCAAGCAAGATGTGAGAGAATTCTTGGAAGAACTTGAAAGATCAAAAGCCTGGAGATAGCATAAAGACAGGGATTTATGCCCACTTATCATCAGAGAAGGGGCTTCCTTGGTGTCTCAGTGATAAAGAATCTGCCTGCCAATGCAGAGGACACAGATTCAATCCCTGGGTCAAGAAGATACCCTGGAGAAGGAAATGGCAACCCACTCCAACATTCTTGACTGGAAAATCCCATGGACAGAGGAGCCTGGTGAGCTATAGTTCATGGGACCACAAAAGAGTCAGACATAACTTAGCGACTAAACAACAACAACAACAATTGCCAGAGAAACCTGATGGTGGGAGTTCGAGTGAAGCTGTCCGTGATACTGGAGCAAGAAGAGATGTGGCTGAATTTCCACAGCACGATGAGTCAAGAGTACATGAAGTTTTCCTCCTCCTATGACCTAACCTCAGAGGAGACTAGTAGAGGATGAATGAAGTGGAGTAAATAAAGAGAAGAAATGAAACATACTAACCTTTTTAAATTTTCATAGGCTTTACAATGTTGTGTTATTTTCTACTGTACAGCAAAGTCAATCAGCTATATGTTTACATATACCCTTTTAAAAATTTCCTTTTCATTTAGGTCACTACTGAGCATTGAATAGAATTCCCTATGCTATACAGTTGATTCTCATTAATCATCTATTTTATACATAGTACCAATATATATGTCAATCCCAATCTCCCAATTCATCCCTTATTATTGAGTTCAAGAGTTCCTGATCGAGACTGAGCTTAAAAGATAGGAGAAACTTTCAAATGAACCAAGAAAGTTTGTATTTTGAACAGATTACATTTTTTTTTTTACAGCAAAGTCAATCAGCTATATGTTTACATATACCCTTTTAAAAATTTCCTTTTCATTTAGGTCACTACTGAGCATTGAATAGAATTCCCTATGCTATACAGTTGATTCTCATTAATCATCTATTTTATACATAGTACCAATATATATGTCAATCCCAATCTCCCAATTCATCCCTTATTATTGAGTTCAAGAGTTCCTGATCGAGACTGAGCTTAAAAGATAGGAGAAACTTTCAAATGAACCAAGAAAGTTTGTATTTTGAACAGATTACATTTTTTTTTTAATACCTGAAAGAGAGACTATTCTGGATTTTGAAAGTAAAAACAATTAAGATGTGAGGCACTAAGGGTTTTAGTAAGGCAAGGGTAAGTGAGAGAAAAATAATTTTTTCTTGTTTGTACCCTTTGAGTCCAACCTGTTTAATACACTAGTCACATGAGAAAGTAAATGTGGATGGAACGTACTAAGTGGTCAACATACTCTTTCTGTTTTTATTACTAAATATTTTTATTCATTGCCCCTAAGTAACTTCAACAGTGCTTACACTGAAAGGCTAAGTTACATGTGAACTTTCAAGTTCAACATGAATAACTTCAGGAAATGTAACATAAATACTTAAACTCAAAAATAAGAAATTTAAGTGATTTACCTATCAACCAAATACATCAAAATATCAAGTGGAAAAAAAGGAGAACATAATCTAAGTAAAAAAATATGTATTGCATTTTTCTTGACTGAGCTCTTATTTCTGATTACTCAATTTAAAAATATTTTTAAAGGGATGGGACACAAATACCATTTTATTACTAATTTACTATGAAACACTTAATCTACCACATCTACATTTTCCTTAGTCCTCAAAAAGAGCAATTTTCTCTGCTAGAACAGCCTAAAACAATTCTCCCCCTAGATGAAAACCTCCCTCCTAGAGCAAAAGAGCTAATTTAATTCTGCCAATAAAGAAAATTTCAGTGTAACTAACTTTCTAAGCTATCTTCTGATACTGGAGGTCTGTGGCAATTTCATTCTGCCTCAATCATTAGTAGCTAAGTTTTCTTGGATATTGATAGGCAACCTGGTTTTTGCAGGGCTTATATTATTTTGAATCAAATAAGCATAGGTTACATATGTTATATATGCTTAACTATTTAACACATAACTTTCAAATTAAACAGATTTCTTTTACAACAGTTTTAGTGTAAGGATGGAACTGAGACACCAAGAGAAATTTTGTGAGTTAATCATGGACAAGAATGCATTTAAGAACAAAATAGGGCATATCTTGAGGGAAAAATAACTTTTAGCAAAATAAGTCTCATAATGGATGATGTAGGTAGTGATCATGTTGCCAAAATTCTACCACAACATAATATAAAGATATGTCAGTTCAGTCACTCAGTCGTGTCTGACTCTTTGCAACCCTATGTCACAGCACGCCAGGCCTCCCTGTCCATCACCAACTCCCGGAGTTTACCCAAACTCATGTCCATTAAGTCATAAGAAAATTAGAGATACCAAGGGAACATTTTGTGCAAACATGGGCTCAATAAAGGACAGACATGGTATGGACCTAACAGAAGCAAAAGATATTAAGAAGAGGTGGCAAGGATACACAGAAGAACTGTACAAAAAAGATCTTCACAGCCCATATAATCATGATGGTGTGGTCACTCACCGAGAGCCAGACATCCTGGAATGTCAAGTCAAGTGAGCCTTAGGAAGCATCACTATGAACAAAGCTAGTGGAGGTGATGGAATTCCAGTTGAGCTATTTCAAATCCCAAAAGATGATGCTGTGAAAGTGCTGCACTCAATTTGCCAGCAAATTTAGATAACTCAGCAGTGGCCACAGGACTGGAAAAGGTCAGTTTTCATTCCAATCCCAAAGAAAGGCAATGCCAAAGAATGTNAAAATTCAACTGTAATAAATGTGGTATTGCTCTTTCAGACAACATAGTACCTTGGAGCATCATCACCTCATAACTCTTGGTGGAAGACAGGGGGCACCTCCCACCACAAAAGCTAGGTATTTCTTTCCCAACCTATCTTGGTGGCAGATGCAGACTGTGACCAAACTCTGCCCATTAGATGAAATGAGCTCCTCTTTGAATCAGCCCAGTAAAGCAAGCACCACATATATCCTTCCTAGTGAAAGGGGTGGCAGCTCCAAGCAGTTTCTGGTCATGGCTAGGGGAGCTGGTATGGAGTTCTGGTGGTAGTATTTAGTGCTCAGAGTTGGAAGCATCGTCTGGATAAGCTGCAGCACCACTGCCCAGACATGTGACAATGGTTTATCCTCTGGAATTGCTCTGAGGTAGTTTTTAGGCATTTTTCTGGGTAGCTTATCTCTATGTTTAGTTCTCCAGCCTTTCCAGAGATATTCAAACTGTCTCATTCCCATTAATAAATCCCTTTTCTGCTTCAAACAGCCAGAACAGTGTAATGTTTCCTGTTTGCAACTAAAAGCTCTGCCTGGAGGAAGAAATGACAACCCACTCTAGTACTCTTGCCTGGAAACTTCCATGGACAGAGGGGCCTGGCAGGCTACAGAGTCCGACGCCACTGCACACAAGAGTCCTGATACAGAAGTAAACATTTCAAAGTAATAACTCTTCTCAGTTTTTCCCCCTCAGTAGAGCAGAACAGAGGAGGGAGGGGAGAGATTAGGATGGACATGTACGATCTGTGATGTGAGCCAGTAGTTAGCCAAATGTCTGCGGGTCACCTGCACCATAGTCATGAGGAACATGCTTGTCCAAATGTAGATCCCCCAGACCCACTAAACCCAAATCAGCGCACAAACGTGTGAAACTACGTTTCTAACAAAGTCCAGGGGATTATGATAGAGAGGAAAGTTCAGGAGCCACTGTCATAAAATGAAATCCTTAAGGGTCACAACTATTCCTTCCTTATGTCTGTGCCTGACAATCCCATCCATTAACTATTAGAAGAGTGTTGTTACAAAGCAGAAAATAATGAAATATCAGACAAGGCACTTGATACTTCTGGGCTTTCATTTTCTTGAGGCTTAAAGGTTTCTTGAACTTGTGACATAAGGCTGAATATAAATTTTTACAAGATAAATGGCCATTTTCATTATTTCATAATCTGAAGAATTAATGAAATTACAGTAGTAATGACAAGGGCCTGTGTAGATAAAATTATATATTGATACTTAACATGGGGTGATTTAAATTTAAATAGATAAGATAAACGTGAGTAGTGGTAAGATCTTAAGACTCATTTCAATGGAAATCAAAATAAGTAAATCAAAATAAAGTATTTGTAGGCCCTCACCCTAAGAAAAATGGATTTATTTTATAAACTATGGAGCATCTTTGCCATAATGTTTCTATCAACTCCACTTCTAGGGATTTAAACCTGTAAATGAAAGTGTTGGTCACTCAGTCATGCCCGACTCTTTGCAACCCCACAGACTGTAGCCTGTCAGCCTTCCCAGACCATGGGATTTTTTCCAGGCAAGAACACTGGAGTGGGTTGCCATTTCTTTCCCCAGTGGATCTTCCCAGCCCAGGGATTGAACCTGGGTCTTCCATACTGCAGGCAGGCTCTTCCACCTGAGTCAAAGTTCACAATTAATCCTTTAACAAAATTTCCAAATATTAGAATAACATCTTATTATAGCAACACTTGTCTTAACATTAAACTTACAAAATACTAATGCTCCAGTTCCTACCTATCTCAAACCATCTGCAGAAATGGCAACCCACACCAGTGTTCTTGCCTGGAGAATCCCAGGGACAGAGGAGCCTAGCTGTCTATGGGGTCGCACAGAGTCGGACACGACTGAGGTGATTTAGCAGCATCCATGTCTTTAAATATATTATCCAGTTATCGAAGCTTGGAAATAGAATTTCACAGCAGACAAATATTCCATTGTCCCCTTTCTCCCCTACGTTTCCTGGTCTCCTTGCAATTAGATGAAGTTATGCAACTATTTCTTTCCAGTGATGTGGCAGTGACATTAACATGTGCTGCTTCCAGTTCAAGGCAATGAAAACTCACAGGAGATTCTACAAGACTCTCCTTCCCTAGAATGGAGACTAAGAAACCAGGCAGGCTGAAGGTTCTAGATGGGCACCCAGAAGTGCTGAAGCCTAAGTCACCAAGCAATAATAGTGGGACTCAGACCCCCTAACAGCCCTGCAGGAACATGAAATGCAAAAGAGAAGTGAACTAATGCATCCAACCCCAGAGCATCAAAATTATTTCAGCATCATAACTAAATTAATATATGCAATTTCTAATATAAACATTTCCCCCATTCTATAACTTATGAGCACATAGGAGAGTTGTCAAGAGTAGAGTGAAGAACAGGAAAGAAGTGAATTGAGGTCAGTTGTGCTGCTCTCCTAATGGAGACTGGCAGCCCCTACCCATCTCTCCCACATTGCAAGGAAAGACAAGAACCAGCCCATACACAGGTGTGTACTATCTGCTTGAGAACCACATAGAGTTTTCTGAATATCATAAATTCAAACTATCCAGGAACTGACTAAAAAATTATCCCCTTTAAAGTATGTTAAAAGAGGAAATTTAGACAATGGCTGATATTTCTTATCTGCAACAACAAATTTACTTTTTATGAGTGGGAAACACTAGCCATATATGATACGTAAGAAAATGCCCCTAAAAATTCTGGAGCATTCACAGAAGTATTCTTTTGGTTTTAAAGTTTTGTTTTGGGGAATAAAACTAAAACTGCAAGCATTTTTGGCAGGAAGGTTCTAAGTTAATCAATGCCTCTGGAGAATTTGAGCGTATCACTTAAAAATCACTCTTTAATAAAGAAGACACATAAAGTCTAAATTTTTGTTGTGTGCTCAGTCATGTCTGACTCTTTGTGACCCCATGGACTATAGCCTGCCAAGTTCCTCTACCTCTGGAATTGTCCAGGCAAGAATACTGGAGTGGGATGCTATTTCCTGCTACAGGGGATCTTCCTGACCTAGGGAGTGAACCCACATCTCTTGCATCTCTTGCATTGGCAGGTGGATTCTTTGCCACCAATGCCACTTGAGAAGCCCTCTAAATTCTTGTTCCAGTGAAAGTCCCTCAGTCGTGTCCAACTCTTACACTGGGGTACCTGATATGCCTGCCAAGTTCCTCTACCTCTGGAATTGTCCAGGCAAGAATACTGGAGTGGGATGCTATTTCCTGCTACAGGGGATCTTCCTGACCTAGGGAGTGAACCCACATCTCTTGCATCTCTTGCATTGGCAGGTGGATTCTTTGCCACCAACGCCACTTGAGAAGCCCTCTAAATTCTTGTTCCAGTGAAAGTCCCTCAGTCGTGTCCAACTCTTTGTGACCCCATGGACTATATAGTCCATGGAGTTCTCCAGGCCAGAATACTGAAGCCTTTCGCTTCTCCAGGGGATCTTCCCAACCCAGGGTTGAAGCCAGGTCTCCTGCATTGCAGGTGGATTCTTTACCAGCTGAGCCACAGGGGAAGCCCTGTGTACATAAGAGAGAGCAGAGGTGCTCACCCACTTGTCTTGCTACACACTGAGTGCTGGAATCTATTCCCCATGAGAGCAAGTGTGTAATATATCTCTTCTGAACTAAGTGACTATGGTCCTCTTGACCTTCTTCCTCTCTCTAGGGGTGGAAATTTCTCCTGCCAGACACTTTAGTAAAGTTACAGAAGTGCCCATACCAGAACCCCTTCCAGTGGAGAATGAAATTAGGTTAAGACCTGCAGAGTGAAAAACAAACTGAACTGAATGGCTATCTGATCCATACTCAGGCCCATCTCCAAGCAGAAGCTTGAGTTTCAAGGCAGAACTGGCATCAACAAGAACTGTGCTCTTGGCTTATGTGGCGGAGCTCACAGCTGACTGTGCAACTACCCAAAATGAACCCTTGAGTCAACTTCTTTTTTGAAACTGTCTTGGTCTCTAACATTTTTCAAAAATAGAGTGACTATGTCTAAACAGTTCTATCCATCTCTTTAGAGGATTTTCTAATGTGCAATTGCAAGATTAGAATAATAAACCTTTGGTGAATTAAAAAGTCTAAAGAAAAGCTTTCACAGTGACATTTGCAAAGCATAGGTGTCTGTATTATCTGTCAAGTCTAAAATCACTTTACAGAAACAAGTTAGGAAATATTAGGCAAATTAGACAAACTAGGACATCTTTTTTAGAATGAAACACAATCTAGGCGTCAGACTGTCAAATTATGGTATCCGTCCCTACCTCAGAATGGAATGGGCATCAACTCATAAACCATAGCCTGGTTGGCAGGTGTGCTGGTTTCTAGGGACCTTCTTTCCACAGAAATACACACCCATGCTTTGAGTTAACAGTCTCTTTGGTGGTGCATGCATAGTCACAGTCAGTCTAGCCTCCAAAGAGGAAGCCTATTCTATTGTGATAGTGTACATCCCGGGCATTTCCTAGTCCAATTTGCATACCTCCCTACTTCACAAGTACAGGTAGCGTGGAAATACACATGGATCTTGGCCTCAGTTCAGTCTGGATTTGATCCCAATTCTGTTACTTTCTAGCTGTGAAATCATAAAGAATGCATTTAATCACTCTGAGCATCTGCTCATCTTCAAAATATTTACTTCAAGGTGTTATTTGTAGAATGAAATTGATCTATAAGGTTTCCAGTAAATGACATATTTGATAGCTAACAGTGAAAGATATTAGATTCATGATCTCTGAAAAAGAAAGTTTAGTTTCAGGACCAGGGAACAGGCTTAATCACTCAAGAGCTTTTGTGTAGCAGAATTTTATTGAAGTATTAAAAGGGACAGAGAAAGCTTCTGACATAGACATCAAAAGTGAGATGGAGAGTGCCCCACCCACTAGCCTTAGCAAGGAAGCTATATACATTTTCAGTTGATTATTACAGTTCAGTTACTCAGTCATGTCCGACTCTTTGCCACCCCATGGACTGCAGCACGCCAGGCTTCCCTGTCCACACCATTTCCTGGAGTTTACTCAAACTCATGTCTATTGAGTCGGTGATGCCATCCAAACATCTCATCCTCTGTTGTCCCCTTCTCCTGCCTTCAATCTTTTCCCAGCATCAGGGTCTTTTCCAATGAGTCAGTTCACATCAGGTGGCCGAAGTATTGCAGCTTCAGCTTCAGTATCAGTCCTTCCAATGAATATTCAGTATTGATTTCCTTTAGGATGGACTAATTGGATCTCCTTGTAGTCCAAGGGACTCTCAAGAGTCTTCTCCTACACCACAATGAAGATTTAGCTTCGGGACCAGGGACCAGGCTTGATCACTCAAGAGCTTTTGTGTAGCAGAGTTTTATTCAAGTTAAGAAAAGGCTCAGAGAAAGCTTCTGACATAGACATCAGAAGGGCATGGAGAATGCCCCCTTAAGTGTTTGCAAGGAAGTCATATATTTTTTAATTAATTATTACAATAAATCAAAAGAATGTCTCAAGGTTGTAAAACATTTTGCTAGACCCACTCCCATAATTTACATTTTAAGATAGCAGGATTAGCCAGAAGGTTTTCAGGAAGGAGAAACTGTCCTCAAGCAGGGTACATTGTTATATAATCCTTAGGACAGAGTTTAAAATTTGTTGTGTAATCATCAGTTCCAGGCTTAAAGGAAAAATGTTTTATGTGACTAAGACTAAGGAATGTAGAGGGGAAGAAGTTTGTCCTTTCCTCCTCCTTGAGAATTCCAGACCCTTATCTCCTCCTTGGGAACCCTGGACTTCTTATCAACTTGCCTAGGAATTGACTCTCTCAGTAGGAGATCATGTTTTCGTTTTTTTTTTTTTTTACTAAGACAAAGCAATGTAGAAAAAAAGTTTGTCCTTTTCTCCTCCTTGAGAACTCCATACCGGTGTCTGCTCCTCAAGAGCCCCAGACCCCTTTCTCCTCCTCAGGGACCTAAGACTTCTTATCAACCTACCTAAGAATTCACTCTTTCATATTCTATTAATGATATATTCACAAATAGGTCTTATCTATCTTATCTACAAGTTTAAAAACTGTAAAAGCACAAGAAATTTTTCTTGCCCAAGACTTTCCTTAAGAAATCCTCTTCTTCCAACCATCTTTCAAGATCATAAGAGCCAATTGTCTAACCTGAGGACTCAGACCTACTTTATTCAAGGCAAAGGTTTAGGGATATAAAATCTGCCCTGAGTTGACAACTACACAGTACTCAGTAAGTACTCAAAACAGAAGTTAGACTTTCCTTAAGAAATCCTCTTCTTCCAACCATCTTTCAAGATCATAAGAGCCAATTGTCTAACCTGAGGACTCAGACCTACCTTATTCAAGGCAAAGGTTTAGGGATATAAAATCTGCCCTGAGTTGACAACTACACAGTACTCAGTAAGTACTCAAAACAGAAGTTCAGAAGTGACTGTACATTCCATAACCTTAAAAAACAGACAAGAAAACCATGCCCATCTGAAGTCTTTATAGATCTCAGTAATTGATAACCTCTTGAAAACTGAAACTCCATTAATCTTAAAAATGGTACAAACATGTTAATGACAAAGCCCAGTTTTTCCTTCCACATATTAAAAGAAAGCAGGTAAACTCTCCTGATTTTTAAACATTAAAATGGAAAATGGTTAATTTCATATTTTAGTAAATTCACTTTAAGCAATTTTCTAATTTCACCATTAACTTGTTGCCTTTGTTATTTACTAATACTTCCTAATTTTATGTTGATTCTCTTATAATATTTTCTCAGTTTCCAAAAATTTCAGAAGCATTTTAGCTAAGAAAAAAATTCAGTAGCTTATCTATACTGAGTTCTGTACTGTTTTCCAAAAATTATGCTATATGTAAAGAACACTGCTCATGAACTATTAAACAATTAGAAGATAAATGCCAAGTGGAAATTAAGTTAATTTCAGTGAGTCACCATCCTAGTGTTTAATCTGTAAAGTTGTCATGAGATATTTAATCACAACTGTGTAGAATCATATAGAATTGGAATTTAAAAAATGAGTTTGCCTCATGTTAGCCCCATTCTTATCTAATAGGGGAGTTTTTCTCATGAAGCACTTATATTACCATGAATTCATTCTGATGATATGACTATAATGAGCATCAGATTTAACAATCATGAAAACAAAAACAAACTTGGCTATTTATGCTATTACAGAAAAAGGATTTATAGGCATGAGACATGCTTAATCGTGTTTATTTCCTCTTTTCTCTATAAAACATATCTTTAATGGGAAAAGATATAATCTTCATCTTTCATGAAGTTGTACAATTTCCTTAATTGGTAGAATCTAAGCAAATGATAAAAACTAATTTAGACTTTCATAAAAAATGTTGTGTGTGAACAAAGTGTTCTTCAGAACTCCAGTAGTAAGGAATTCCAATAGTAATAAGAGGAAAGCATAGGGTTGTTTAAATTGAATAGAATTTAGTGAAGATACCCTCTAAATAAAATCAGACACAATAAATATGTTAACGCATTGCCCCAGTACCGTCTTCCATGATACTCTTACCAATGAACGCTTTCCTCATGCCACCTTCAAAGTATTCAGCTCAAACCTGCAAAGCCAGACATATGGGCACAATGCCCATCTTCTCTATATATCCGATGTTTTCTAGATACATATTCTGTTTCACTACAGATTACATCAAGACCAAAGATCCCCACTAAAAGGTGAATTTTTTTTTGACACCTTGAAGCATAATAGAGTTGTCTTAGATTCTAAACTCATAAACACCATATATTTAGTCTCTAATTAAATTTCTAATCGATTTTTTAATGTAATTTTCATCTTAGAAATTTAGGGAACATTCTATGTTTCAAATCCCAATAGTGACAGACTTCAGAATTTTAAAAGACTGCTCTTTACAATAAGATTTAATATTTTAAAGAAAAATACATATGCCCATAAAATTTTGGATGATTACACTCCAATTTTAATAACTATTATTTATTTGAAAAGGGAATGGAAAGTAATAATCCTCCAATTAAATACAATTTTTAAAAAAAGAAAAGGAAATGGTACTTTACATTTTCTTTGTTTTGTTTTTGTTTACTATTTTTACCTGGACGACTGAGGATGAGATATCTGGATGGCATCACGGACTCGATGGACGTGAGTCTGAATGAACTCCGGGAGATGATGATGGACAGGGAGGCCTGGCGTGCTGCGATTCATGGGGTCGCAAAGAGTCAGACACGACTGAGCGACTGAACTGAACTGAACTGATGGTATTCTTGCAGACAAACCACAATCTTCCTAATAATGCAGCATTATGAAGTCATATAAACTCAAGGGGTTAATTCTTAGATGTGTGGAACCATCTCACACACTGCAATATATCTGTCTCTTATACACATCTCAATGAACCTATATTAATAACTATTTTTAAACCTTTCAGAAAAAAATGTTTGTTGTTCATATTATAAAATATGGGGAAAAGTAGATTTCTTCTCACCATCACCGTTACCACCAAAGGATAAAAACAAGATATTAACCCACTGAATAAAGTATTTGGGGTGCTCTCTTTATTAATGAGGAAAAAAAAAGTAAAGTAGTTTTTAAGAAACTAATATAAGATTTCCCCTTATCCAGACTGTTGAAAAGTCAGAGAGTCAGACGCAATTATAACTAGAAACAGACTGATGTGGTATCTAAGTTGGAGAGCTCAGGCAGCCAAAATTCATAATATAGCAACTTTCAAATATTGATGAGTGTCTGTAGAAAGAGCAATAACATGAGAAATGATGGACTTTGGAGGAAGGCTTTTGAAGAGAAGTGAGACTTATCATAGAAAATTGAATGAAACTTAATAGAATAGCCAAACTTTCAATGAGCAATTGAGAAAGGATAAGTGAAATAGAAAAATTAGAATCATCTCCTGTAAAACTGAAAATACAAAGAATATGCACTCTGACTTGTATAATGTGGTGAACACATAAATATTGAATTGGGCTACTTATTAATAATACATTGAAAGCATCTTAAGATCCATAAAAGAAACTTGTACAGAATAAAATGCAACTTATCTAGAGACATTGGAGTATTCTCTAAAGAAATCAAAAGGAGGTAGAATCATGACCAAAAGAAAAAAACAGCCCTTCATATATTGTATATACTGTGCATAGCATGAAAATACATGCATCACTTCTTCCCCTCAGTTTACATATTTTTTCACAAGCTGGTCCTAAGTTTACATGTTATACTCTTCCTGGGTATTTAGAGATTTTTTTTTAACATGCATGAGAAAACAAACAAAACCACAAAGGCAAAATATGTAAGGCATTTCTAACTTAGATGTAACTCATAAAATGAGTCCTTCCATCTTCATTTAATCTATCAATGACTACCAGAGAGTCTGGAATCTAAAGTCTATGGGTTTCGATGAAGGTTGGAAGAAGTTTAAAGCTTGTAGTAAATTTCAGTGAATAAGCAAAATGTGGAAGAATACCAGTGATCTAGAAACCTCAACTAACATTCTAGTATAAGGTTCCAAAAACACACAAACAAGAAAAAAAAATTGTCAGAAACATAAAACCGTCATATAATATATGGCTCTATTTCTTCAAGGAAGATAGACACAAAGATTATCAGTCGAGTCCAACTTGCGAAGAAATCTAAAAAAACTACTATATTCAAATTACCTGAGACCGACTTTCGCCCACACATGATCGTTCTCCCCACCCTAAATCTATGCTCCTCTCGAGGTCTTAAAAGGCAACACCACCACAATGAGTCATAGCATCTTCTCCACAAGGCAAATTTTTTTGTATTTCATTTGACTAGGAATTGGATGAGAATTAACTTGTAGGAAGTTCCTGGCCCTGTGCTCAGTGCTTCATGTGTATTGTCTAAACTTCCACTAAATGGATATGCATTTGAGTTATCAAACACCTTCTTTTCAAGACACAAACACTTCTTAAAGAGTTGAGCCTCTATTGTCCACTCAGACTGTCTAGCAAATGTAAGGTAAGTTGTGTGAAAGGAGGAGGGAGGGGAATAGAACATGAGGAAGCTAACTTTGGACCACCATTTCTTGCTCTTGGTAGGGCAAAGAAGCATCCCTCAACAGAATACCTCGGTGCAAAACATTAACCAACGTCGGCATACTAAGTTCAGGGCACCCGGACTGAGCAATATTAGGGAATGGAAGAGAAGTACAGAAGGAAGGTGGGAGGATATTTGAAAGAACCTCCATTTCAGGATTTTTCGAGGGACCTGTGAGGGGATCAGGAGTTCACTTTTCTCTTTTTCCTCTTCTTGTTTATTCCAAATTTTCAAATGTATACTATCTACTCAGTAGATATTAAATGAGTAATTTAAGCTTGACTGGGATGTGATTTGCTATCTTAATTCACACACCTATGTTTATCTCCAACTAGATATCTAGCTATTACCTAACCGTTGAGTGTATGATTCACTTTTTTGTGACTCCAGCAATAAACTGTATAGATGATTTCTTATTCCCAAACCTAAGATTTAGTGTCCTGAGAATTTCTGTGGTAGAAAATTGGCAGTTAAAAATCCAAAAGAGGGGAGATATATGTCAATGTATGGCTAATTCATTTTGTTGTACAGGAGAAACTAAAACTAACAAAACATTATAAAGCAACTATACTCCAATAGCTAATTTTTTTAATGAAAGATATTTTGGGGGATACAGAAGTGAGGAGCAAGATAACAAAAGAAATTATGAAAACATTCATATGTGTTTTTCTAATCTCTAAGATAAAACAATACCACCATCCAACTGAACAACTTTGTATACCTTTTAAAATAGAAATGATGGGGAATTCACAATAAAATTCCATTTGTCATTCTCTGAATTTCCCAAAGTTATCAGGATTTGTTTTTGTCACATTTTAATTACATGTTTGCAATTAATTTACTTTTCATTCAGTTAATTCAGTTTTCATTCCAATCCCAAAGAAAGGCAATGCCAAAGAATGCTCAAACTACCGCACAATTGCACTCATCTCACATGCTAGTAAAGTAATGCTCAAAATTCTCCAAGCCAGGCTTCAGCAATATGTGAACTGTGAACTTCCAGATGTTCAAGCTGGTTTTAGAAAAGGCAGAGGAAACAGAGATCA
>SJYX01021180.1:487329-522747 GCA_006410675.1 Oreotragus oreotragus | reverse complement strand
TGTCAGGTCCATGAATCAAGGCAAATTGGAAGTGGTCAAACAAGAGATGGCAAGAGTGAACGTCGACATTCTAGGAATCAGCGAACTAAAATGGACTGGAATGGGTGAATTTAACTCAGATGACCATTATATCATACTTTCATAATTTGAAAAATAAAAAGAAAAACAAAAAAGTAAAACCCATGTCTATTTATAGAAAAATGTCTGATTTCATATGCACAAGTTTCACTAAACTCAGTTAAAAGGTTCAAAAAATTATTCCATAAATTTTATCATCAGAGAAATCAATATATTCAAAATATCTTTTACTTCACACTATAAAGGTTTACTCTTTCTTCTGTCACATATTCATTTGCAGCCATTATTGAACACATGACGACTGCCATGATTTTAAAAGTGAAAAAAAATGTTTAAGTAAATCAAAATAACTGAAAATAACACAAAGACTGACATGGATTCATGTAACAATTACAGGGAAAAATGTTTCATAAGGTAAAACAAGCCATAAAATTATGTTAAGCATTGAACAAAATGTAATCACTCACTTAAAATATGCATTCATCCTCCTCCTTTATCCTTGAAAATAGATGCACTGGATGTATCTGAGTTAATATTCAATCAGTTGTCCAAAAAAGGAAATGTTTTTCCTGTTACTTCTAGACTATCCAAAGCAGACATGCTTATTAAATTTAAAACAAATTTCTAAAGCTTAAGTTAAGATTTTTGATTAATATTTTTAAAAATTAATTAAAAATTAATTTCCAGATAGGTCTTTTTAAATCGAATTTGTAACATATCAATGAAATGTAATAACGAAGCAATTATCAACTTCCTATAAGAATATGACCATTTTAGGGATATGATCTGCTTAAAACTTATGTAAAGCCTATGTAAAATCAGTAATTATGAAACTATTACTAACTTGCCTATACAACAGAAATTATATTAAAGAAATATTGTATCTGTCCTTTCTGTAAACAAAAGAGAGGGAGCTGGGACTGGAATGAGATAATCAATCATAATACTAAGAAAGTTGTAAGACCCTATTCCATGCTTTTCATAATAATCAGACTGTACTTTAGAAATACTTTAAAAAATTAATATTGGACACTGGATCAGCAAGGTAAATGCTCCCACTGAATTCTAAGATGGGACTAAGTCAGCTTAAATGCTAAAATCACTGGGGGAGGCGGATGGTAGATACACTATTGTTTGCTTCATCTTGAAATTGTTAATATAAAGAATCATTCATATTGAGCTGCTGACATGCTCACAAATGCAAAGTAAACATTCAGCTGACTTTTGATGTATTTTTCTTTATTTTATATGGTTGACTATGAACACATAGGAATTAATTGTTTTTTATTGCTCTTCTTTATGAGGTTGTGATTTCTAGCTAAGAAATAAAAGTTTTGCCTTAAAACATGGTACGTGTACTTAACTCTAGTCACATATAAGAAGTATAAAATAAATTCCTAAGCTTAAATTAGTGAATTCTAATAGGATTTCTATGCTTGTCAAGCCTAGAGTAAATGATTCAATAAGATATGGGGACAAAGGGAATAAATTATTGAGTGAAAATAAACTATGGCTAGAGTATAAAATAAATATAAAACAGATCTTTACACATAAAGGTGGCATCAGTGAGAGTTATTTTTAAAAGGTAAAAATATGTTTCATTCCATTTAATGGCAGTACTCTTCACATTAATGATTTTCAAAAAAGATTTATTTCACTCTATAGAAAAACTTTAAGACTACGACTTGCAAATTACTCATACTACTAATTAGTCAGTCATTTTCTATTTCTCAGTTAGTCTTCAATTAAGTGTAAAATCCTTTGAAAATTAAAAACATTTCATGTCACTAGCTCAAAATGACCAACATGTTTGGAAACACATTTACGAACACTTACATAATGCTTATTATCTGCCAGACACTACATCATTTAAATACATAACTTATTTAATATTTTCAAGATACTATTACCTGAGCTAGATAACTTGTTTATATAGCCAATACCAAGTGTCATACTCGGGATTCAAACCCAGACAATCTACTTGGGAGACTACATTTAAAGGCTACCCTATCACAATTCTTCAGAGAAATGCTTCATCCAGGGACTGCTATGCATTTGAAAGCCATTGTTTAAACTATAAGCAGTCAGGGTTGTTCAATGTGAAAACTTTTTGCTCACTATGAGAGTGAATGTGTGAGTTTCAAGCAGCTAAAAAGGAAAGCGAGCATAAGAAATATGGGAAAAGACTGCACCATATAAATGTTAAGTATAGAAATGTGCTTTAGTGCTTAGTTGCTTTGCACAGCTGTCTGACTCTCTGTGGCCCTATGGACTGTAGCCCTCCAGGCTCCTCTGTCTATGGAATTTTCCAGGCAAGAATACTGGAGTTGGTTGCCATGCCCTCCTCCAGGGGATCTTCCCTACCTAGGGATTGAAGAGAGTCTCTGAGTCTCTCTTGTCTCCTGCATTAGCAGGTGGATTCTTTACCACTAGCACCACCTGGGAAGCCCTTAAGAGTAGAAAAGGCGGCACTTAAATACATTAGCTGTGGTTTCACTTAGTAATCAAACATGACAAAAAAGCACACAGTCATATTTATCATTCAACATCATACTATCTAAATTTTCTACATTAAAAAATATAATGAGAACTATAGTAGTATCCCCCATAAATTATGCCCAAAGATAACTCATTCACCTTGTCCTAAAATTTAAAGATACTTTATCCTAAAATAATTAACTGATCAAATTGCTTAAACAATTCAATAAATTCACATATTTAGTTTTCTATGGAGGAAAATGAATCTTGGAGAAAATTTGACACAATTTGTTTTCAGCTTTTCAAATAAAGGAACCACAGAGGTTTAACTCTATGATATTAGCTTGAAGTCAGTCAAAAAAGAAGCATGACTCTTAATAATTGTGGATCTACTTTCCTTTGAAGGTGTCTCTGAAAGGAGCAATAAGAGAGAGAGCAATGTACATGTTCTCTAGAACTGAATTTCAAAGGCTTTATTTGGCCCTTCTTCTACGTAGGAAAATTTAGAAAACTTTTTGCCTTTTATTTTCCACAGTGAGATCCTAAAGGGGAAAATAAGTTCAGGCTATGCAGGTCCCCATGTGGTTTTAGATGCAGTGGCAAGGAATGTAGGACACAAAGGTCTATATAATTGCCTGCAGTGAACATTAGTGCAAATTTTAAAAGAAAAAAAGAAAAACCTTTAGCACTTCAGTACAGATCTCAAAATCATTCAAGAAACTTCCTTCAACTGCATCCACTACATTACTGAGATCACAGAAGAGAAGTAGTTTAGAATTAAATATTTTGGTGAAAAAAAATTTATTATAATCTAAAAAGCCATAGTTTATAAAAAATAATAGGATATGAAAATAAATGGTATTTTTCATATATGACTCATCACTGTGTGAATTAAAAGCAGTTTAAATTTAAAAGGGAATCTTTTGAATTAAGTGGTTTTCAAAAATGGCTTTAAAAAGATTTAAATTTTTGAAGAAAAATTACATCTATTTGTTTAGTATGTCTAAAAATTCTGGTAGTTTACCTTTAAAATTATGATTATTTAATCTTAAGACAACTGTAAAGGAAAATTGGCCAAACATGTAAATAAAAATTGATTAAACAATGCAATTTTATATGGTGCACTTTTTAATAAACTCTTGTTATGCAAATTTCTCCTTTTCTTTGCAAAATCTGCCTTAGTTTACCTGATTATGTATGTAGTTTCTATATAATACAGTGTTGAATATTCAAAAATCAGCTATCTATTAATATTTTAAATAACAAAAATATGTTTCATTCCATTTAATGGCAGTACTCTTCACATTAATGATTTTCAAAAAAGATTTATTTCACTCTATAGAAAAACTTTAAGACTACGACTTGCAAATTACTCATACTACTAATTAGTCAGTCATTTTCTATTTCTCAGTTAGTCTTCAATTAAGTGTAAAATCCTTTGAAAATTAAAAACATTTCATGTCACTAGCTCAAAATGACCAACATGTTTGGAAACACATTTACGAACACTTACATAATGCTTATTATCTGCCAGACACTACATCATTTAAATACATAACTTATTTAATATTTTCAAGATACTATTACTACCCTGAGCTAGATAACTTGTTTATATAGCCAATACCAAGTGTCATACTCGGGATTCAAACCCAGACAATCTACTTGGGAGACTACATTTAAAGGCTACCCTATCACAATTCTTCAGAGAAATGCTTCATCCAGGGACTGCTATGCATTTGAAAGCCATTGTTTAAACTATAAGCAGTCAGGGTTGTTCAATGTGAAAACTTTTTGCTCACTATGAGAGTGAATGTGTGAGTTTCAAGCAGCTAAAAAGGAAAGCGAGCATAAGAAATATGGGAAAAGACTGCACCATATAAATGTTAAGTATAGAAATGTGCTTTAGTGCTTAGTTGCTTTGCACAGCTGTCTGACTCTCTGTGGCCCTATGGACTGTAGCCCTCCAGGCTCCTCTGTCTATGGAATTTTCCAGGCAAGAATACTGGAGTTGGTTGCCATGCCCTCCTCCAGGGGATCTTCCCTACCTAGGGATTGAAGAGAGTCTCTGAGTCTCTCTTGTCTCCTGCATTAGCAGGTGGATTCTTTACCACTAGCACCACCTGGGAAGCCCTTAAGAGTAGAAAAGGCGGCACTTAAATACATTAGCTGTGGTTTCACTTAGTAATCAAACATGACAAAAAAGCACACAGTCATATTTATCATTCAACATCATACTATCTAAATTTTCTACATTAAAAAATATAATGAGAACTATAGTAGTATCCCCCATAAATTATGCCCAAAGATAACTCATTCACCTTGTCCTAAAATTTAAAGATACTTTATCCTAAAATAATTAACTGATCAAATTGCTTAAACAATTCAATAAATTCACATATTTAGTTTTCTATGGAGGAAAATGAATCTTGGAGAAAATTTGACACAATTTGTTTTCAGCTTTTCAAATAAAGGAACCACAGAGGTTTAACTCTATATTAGCTTGAAGTCAGTCAAAAAAGAAGCATGACTCTTAATAATTGTGGATCTACTTTCCTTTGAAGGTGTCTCTGAAAGGAGCAATAAGAGAGAGAGCAATGTACATGTTCTCTAGAACTGAATTTCAAAGGCTTTATTTGGCCCTTCTTCTACGTAGGAAAATTTAGAAAACTTTTTGCCTTTTATTTTCCACAGTGAGATCCTAAAGGGGAAAATAAGTTCAGGCTATGCAGGTCCCCATGTGGTTTTAGATGCAGTGGCAAGGAATGTAGGACACAAAGGTCTATATAATTGCCTGCAGTGAACATTAGTGCAAATTTTAAAAGAAAAAAAGAAAAATCTTTAGCACTTCAGTACAGATCTCAAAATCATTCAAGAAACTTCCTTCAACTGCATCCACTACATTACTGAGATCACAGAAGAGAAGTAGTTTAGAATTAAATATTTTGGTGAAAAAAAATTTATTATAATCTAAAAAGCCATAGTTTATAAAAAATAATAGGATATGAAAATAAATGGTATTTTTCATATATGACTCATCACTGTGTGAATTAAAAGCAGTTTAAATTTAAAAGGGAATCTTTTGAATTAAGTGGTTTTCAAAAATGGCTTTAAAAAGATTTAAATTTTTGAAGAAAAATTACATCTATTTGTTTAGTATGTCTAAAAATTCTGGTAGTTTACCTTTAAAATTATGATTATTTAATCTTAAGACAACTGTAAAGGAAAATTGGCCAAACATGTAAATAAAAATTGATTAAACAATGCAATTTTATATGGTGCACTTTTTAATAAACTCTTGTTATGCAAATTTCTCCTTTTCTTTGCAAAATCTGCCTTAGTTTACCTGATTATGTATGTAGTTTCTATATAATACAGTGTTGAATATTCAAAAATCAGCTATCTATTAATATTTTAAATAATAACTGCTAAACAAACCATGTTTAAGTTTTTCAATTATGTTAGTTTATTGGATCTCTAGAAATAAAACTACAGAGCTAAAAACTTCTATGTATTTTTCCAGCACGTGAAATCGGTAATGAAACCCAAGACACACAGACACTATATCTAAGGTTCTGAAAATTTCACTTTTCTTACAATGATAAAGTAAGCCTATTATTTGACAAGGGAAAAGAAAGATTTCGACGTGGGAATAGCATATGAATCACCACACATGGAAGAATATAAAAGCGGATTATATTTTCCACAAAAGCTAAAAGAAGCAATTATTTTTGTTTCTTGATCAATAGAGATTCAGAAGGTGAATCAGATTCCTGTGGGGGTTCTGTGAATATCATTAGAAGCATCAATCATCAATGACCCAGTGAAATCCAGAACTAAAGGTTAGTACAGAATTAAAAGAAATTTTCCCTAAATATATCACATTCAGTCATGCCTGACTCTTTGTGACCCCATGGACTATTAAGTCCATGGAATTCTCCAGGTCAGAATACTGGAGTGGGTAGCCTTTTCCTTCTCCAGGGGATCTTCCCCACTCAGGGATCAAACCCAGGTCTCCCTCATTGCAGGTGGATTCTTTACCAGCTGAGCCACCAGGGAAGCTCAAGGATACTGGAGTGAGTAGCCTATCCCTTCTCCAGTGGATCTTCCCCACTCAGGAAATGAACAGGGTCTCCTGCATTGCAGGTGGGTTCTTTACCAATTGAACTACCAGGGAACCCCAAATATATCACATTATATGTCTATACTCCATGAGTTCTAAAAACTATAATCTTCTAAATAAAACTTAACATAGAAGTTGAGTATCTGAGACTGTCTTGGATAATTCACGGAAGGATTTACATGAGATCTAGTCCAGGTACCCATCTTACATAGGAATCCATGGTATGCAGTCACTGGCCTCTATAAACACTCACAATTATGGGAGCTAATGAGTTCACAGTATAGTTAACAGATTTTTTAAAGCTCTGTTAAAATCATCTTAATAAAAGTAAAATGCTTCATCCTTTAAAAATTTCCACAGATTTGTCTTATTTTTGCCCTATACATAATCACAGGATAGTATTTAATTATAGCTTTCATGCCTTCACTTTTCCAAGTTAAAGTCTTTTCACTGAATTTTATAGAATAGATTGACAATACCCCCAAAATTTCCCTTTCTTTCTTTTCTAGCTGCTAGAGCAACAGCCTGTGAAGGTCCATCTCAAAATAGTGTGCTCAGAATGAGAACATTAAAATGTGGTCATAATTACAAACTACAGTGGGATAAACACATCCCTCATTAAGCTACAATCATTAGTCCAATTTATTAATAACAATATCTTAAAGTTGGCAGCCATTTTCCACTACAAATACCAACCTTGTTGTCAATAAAACCATGGCCATTAATTGTGACATAGACTTCTGGATTCAAAACCAGAACTTCACATTTATATCTATTACTATAAAATAGTATCATGATATCAAATACGCTAACATTAATGCCCATATTCGAGCCTCTGGTATGTCATCTTGGAAAACAGTAAGATACTCTTTTTGCCTTCCTACCAAACACATTCTTCAGGTTCATACCGTATTTAACTCTGTGGCCCGACAAAGAAGTCAATGTTCACATTAGCCTATTTCAAGTCATCAGTCACTAACACTCAAGAATCCCCAATTAAAACTTTTTTATATGGCAATTTACATTTAAGAAATTTTGCCTGAGGTTTCATTTTTCACTGACTTACTTTTAAAACTGGTTTATAGACAAGAATATCTCCCTAAGAGTGTTTCATATCTCCCCAAGAGTGTTTCTTGATAGCTGAGCATGCAGTGAGAATAAGTGGTTGTTCAAAATGCAGGCAATGACATGCTCAGTTCCATCTTTGAATCCGAACAATGTGTCACCAACAACAAATCTTTCGATTTGTGACGCATATACATACATGTCACACAGGATTATGAATGTGAGCTACAAAACTTATGCAATCCCATGTGGAAAATGAAGATACACTATTTTATTCCAGCTAAAGTTGTCCTCTTTCCAAGAAACTTTTCTCTCTCTTCTCTACTTCAGGACCAGCATTTTCCTACAGGCAAAGACAGCTGCGAGAATTCTGCAGGACCCCATCACAGCCTTCAGCGGAGGCTCATCTAAACCAGGTTGGAGCTGACCGGATCCTCAGTCAAAACCAGAAGGCTTTTTCATCCAGTTCCTCCTTAGAAACACGCCTCCCCTCCGCCCCTGCCCAAATCCGAAGCCAGAGGGGAGTCCGACCATAGAGAACTTCCACTCATGAAGACAACCCCATAGTAAAGAACATTCCGGTAACGACGTCTCTCCTCCGACCTCCAACTCTAGAACCCGCAGCTAGCGCCGCGCCTTCCTCGCAAGCCGCCTCCCGCGGGCCGGCTCGGGGTGAGCTCCCGAGTTAGTCAGTGCGCACGTGACGCGCGGTGCCCACATGACACGACCGTGGGCGGGGGAGGGGGACAGAGGACCGAGGCAGGGAAAAAGTTAAGGCAGACCCGTCAAAGCGCCCGAAGCAACCTGCCCCTTCCCTTGTTTGTCAATTAGTGGCTCAGGGATCACCAAGGTGTCTTCAGTACAGCTACCGAAACGGAGGGCGCCGGTCTCCGTTTGCCCCGTCACCCTCTACTCCTACCCGCCCTGCTGGTGATGCCGCTGCACCCTCAAGTTGTTCCTTCCTCTCTTTCCTGCCCTCCTTTTTCGTTTCTGCCCTCTTTCCTTCCCTAAAACCTCTTCATCCATTGCGGGCCATGCGGCTGACGCACATTCAATTGCCCTGGGAGCTCGCCGGCACCGCCGAGGTCAGACAAGGCCGAACACCTACCAAACGGGAGGGGGTAACTGCGCAAACAAAGTTGCACGCTGCACCGCAACCGCCCCTCCCTCCCACTGAGCCCCCCATTCTGAGCCCCGGCAAACCTCACTTGCTCTGAGGTTCTCGATCGACCTCACCCCACTGTCGCGCAACACACCCCCTTCCACACGCGAGCCCACCCTTCCATGATGCCCCGGCGCCTGGAGCGGTCCAGCCTCCTGGTGAAGCACCGAGCCAGCCGCTGCGCTTACCTTGCTTGACACACTTGAGCCGGAGGGGGTCCTTGCAGTGTTTGATCACGGCCAGCACGTCCCTGATGGTGAGCCCCGCCACGGGGGTCTCGTTCACTTCCAACAGCAGTTCCTCAGACACCAACTTGCTTCCGCTCTCATAGGCCACCTTGCCCGGCTTCACCTCTCCCAGGTAGGGGAACTGTCCATTCTCGGCGCCCCCCTTCAGTTCAAAACCCAGCTGACCCTCCGGGTTCCTGCCAATGACACTCTCATGGACTTTGCTAGTCCAGTGGCTTTTCTTTTTCAAGCTTTTGGACATGGCAGTGGGGTGAGTCGCCTCAGCTCCTGAGGGATTCCTTTGGGGTAGGGGAGTTGGTGCTGAGAGAATGAGGCTGGAGGAGCCAGGGGGCCAAGAGGTGAGGAGAGCAGACTTTGCCTTCCTCCCTTCTCTGTTCGGTGCTTTCCCTCTTCTTTGGATGGAGTGTGGTCGAGGAAGGGGGAGGATGACAGGGACGGCTGGGCAGAGGTAGGAGAGCTTGGGTGAGGTTGTGCTGTCCCTTGAATGACACTCAAGGCTGTGGCCCCGCAGCAGAGGAGAGCTGTGGTGGCGGCGGCGGCGGCGGCAGCCTGAGCGAGCAGGAGCCGAGCTGGTGAGCGGGTGGAGTGGGGGTGGGGAAGGAGAGTAGGCATGCCGGGGGCCACTCCTGCGTGGTGCGAGTGGGAGCGCGCGCGCGCCTGAGTGTGTGTTGTTAGCTGATATCCATGGTAGCTGCAGTGGCAGTGGCAGGGTCCGCGCGCGCTCGCGCAATCGCGCGCGCGTCCGAGTTGTACTGTACTGGCAGCAGGGGAGGAGGCTTAGCGCCGATGAGGAGGGAGCGGACTAGAGGGGGGAGAGGGGGCGCGCGCGCGCCGGGTGGGGAGCCGCTTACTGCTGTCTCCGCTCACCCCCCTACCCCCCTCCGCAGCTTGACCCGGTAGTGAAGGCTGAGAGAGAGGCAGGCTGGGTCCGCCTGGCAGCCTACGAGAGGAGGCGGGAGCGGGAAAGGAGGGGAGCCGAGGCCCGGCGTGGGGAGGCCGGCAGGAAGGGCTGCGAGCCCAGCGCGGACCTCTCTTCAGCCTCCCGGCGGCCGAACGCAGCGCTAGGCTGCTGCGCTGTGAGGATGCCCTGACTCAGTGCCGGACGCTGCGGTTGGTGGCGTCGCGAGCCTCCGGGCGTCGGATCCCGGCAAGAGAAAGGGCAGAGCTGTGGGACCCGCCCTGCGTGCCCTCGCCCAGGAGAAGGCCTGGGCGCTGCGAGCCAGGTGGAGGCGGCGGAGTTCACTAATTACACAGGCTTCGTCTCCCACCTTTCAGTCAGACCCGTCTCAGAGTTCTCAGAATTCCTCTCAGAGGAGAGTAAAGTTCGAACTGCAGGCTGGTTTTCCTGTCAGCGCCCGCACCTCGGGTGCAGAAGGGAACTTAGCGGAGGGTTGTCTGGTGAAAGACACTCCAGGCACCGCGGGGCGGGGGCTTCACTTTTCCGAGTCGGAAGAAGCGGGAAGCAGTGGGGCGGGGGCAGCCGCGGTGAGCAGCCTCCTCAGAGGACCGGGCAGTTTCACGCGGGATCTGCGGCGAGACCGCGGGGCACGCCCTCGTCGCGCGCGCCCTCACAGCCGGGCTGGGAAGAGGGGAAACCCTAAGCTGCCCTGAGGAGACCACCTCCCGCTACACTAAAGGAGAAAGTTCGGAGGGCGACCAGAGCGACAGAACCGGGGCTGAAACTCAGCTCGCTGGTCCGCCACCAGGCTTCTTTACCTTCAGCAAGTTTGCAGCCGGGAGGTGAGGTGACGTCCGGGGCGCCAGGATGCAGGAGGGCCGCTGATTTTTACTCAAAGGCTAGTTTTGTGTAAGATGTTAGGAGTGATTTTTAAAATTCCTGTAACTGGTAAATGAGTTCCATTTGCTTTACTTTCAAATGATACTTAAAAAAAAAAAAGTTGCACACCCACTCGTCTCTTTAAAGCAAAGCATGAAAAGCATTGAGCGGATAGGATTCTAGCTGTCTGAGAAGACAGTGTGGGAGGCAAGCGGAACAGTTAAAAATGCTTAGTCGACCCAAACAGAAAGACCAGGTTTGAATTCAGGCTCTGCTACTTAGCAAGAGTGTGATCTTGAGTAAATTGTTGACCTTTCCGTGCCTTAGTTTCCTTATTTGTTAAATAGGATTGAAAGTATTAATGTGACAGAACTGTGATAAAAATGAAACCAGGCAATGTATGCAAAGTGTTTGCCTGACATAAATGAGTAGGCACTCAAAATGATAATTAGGCAGCCCACCAGGTTCCCCCATCCCTGGGATTCTCCAGGCAAGAATACTGGAGTGGGTTGCCATTTCCTTCTCCAATGCATGAAAGAGAAAAGTGAAAGTGAAGTCGCTCAGTCTGTCCGACTGTTAGCGACCCCATGGACTGCAGCCCACCAGGCTACTCCATCCATGGGATTTTCCAGGCAAGAGTACTGGGGTGGGGTGCCATTGCCTTCCCCCAATATATCATACTAGTAGTCAGTATATAATGTCCCAGAGGTTGAGTCTGCATTTTATTGTAGAGGTATTTAGGGACGAAGAAAACAAATGGAGTAGGAATTTGATATAAAAGCATTTTACTATTAGGACCCAAGAGAGTCACTGAGGTGTGTGCCAGCTAATTTAGTGTTTCACAGCTCCTAATTCATCCTCTTTGCCCTGAATTGTGATATTAGAGCTGTAACCTGTAAACATTTCTTTGTTTTCAGTTGGTTCAGTGTTAGCACTTGTCAGTAGAAGATGCTGGAGGAACACTGTTTATAAAAGGGTCTCTTTTCTTGTTTCCAGTGCTTTTCTTCTCGCTCCTGTGGTGTGGTGCTCAGTGAGTCGCTTTCTGGCTAGCAGTGTCCTAAAAACCAGTATTGCACACCCTCCAGTAATTTGGGCCCAATCCCCAGTGTGTGGCCTCCTAGCAAGCCTCACCAGCAACCCAGTTGATGGCTTCCTAGGACGTTTCACTGGTCCCCTACCTGGTTTTCTCACCAGCCTGGTTTGTGACAGCTCAACCAATTTCTTGAATATCAAATGGGCCACAGCCACATTATCTCTCATGAGGACTATTTCTCAAGCTTTGTAGGACAGAGAGCAAAGATGGGGATGCTTCTTCTAAGTTATTCATCCATGAGTACTCTCCCACAACTCTGGAGGTAGTGGCTGCTCCCTTAATCCACTATTCCTTTATTCTTTAGCGATAGCCTCTCTCTTAAAAGAAGAATTAATAGTTAATAATTCTTCATATTAAAT
The DNA here is from genome assembly GCA_006410675.1 of Oreotragus oreotragus. Taxonomy (NCBI): domain Eukaryota; kingdom Metazoa; phylum Chordata; class Mammalia; order Artiodactyla; family Bovidae; genus Oreotragus; species Oreotragus oreotragus. Next base: position 510,367 of record SJYX01021180.1, on the reverse strand, counting down.
TTTCCATATTTTAATTTTGGTGTGATTTCTGTCTCCTGACTGGACCTTGACTGATACAAGGTATAAAATCATGTAGACCTCTGAGGAATGCACTTTCTTGAAAATTAGAAGTTGGGGTCTTGCCATTAGCTGTGCAACCTTAACTAGTTCACTTACCCTGTCAGAGCATGTTCTCTCATTTGTAAAAAGGGGGTGAAAATATGTGACAGGGTTGCATGAGCATCATGTAAAATTGGATGCTCTTTGCTGCTGCTGCTACTGCTGCTGCTGACTCTGTTGGACCCCATAGACAGCAGCCCACGAGGCTCCCCAGTCCCTGGGATCCTCCAGGCAAGAACACTTGAGTGGGTTGCCATTTCCTTCTCCAATGCATGAAAGTAAAAAGTGAAAGTGAAGTCACTGAGTCGTGTCCGACTCTTCATGACCCCATGGACTGCGCTCCACAGGCTCCTCCCTCCATGGAATTTTCCAGGCAAGAGTGCTGGATGCTCTTTGCTGCTGCTAAGTCACGTCAGTCGTGTCTGACTCTGTGCGACCCCATAGACAGCAGCCTACCAGGCTCCCCCATCCCTGGGATTCTCCAGGCAAGAACACTGGAGTGGGTTGCCATTTCCTTCTCCAATGCATGAAAGTGAAAAGTGAAAGTGAAGCCACTCAGTCGTGTCTGACCCTCAGCGACCCCATGGACTGCAGCCTTCCAGGCTCCTCTGTCCATAGGATTTTCCAGGCAAGAGTACTGGAGTGGGGTGCCATTGCCTAGATGCTCTTTAAATGCGCTTAAATGTGAATGTACTTTAAAACTGTAACATACTATCACAATTAACGGTTTTAGTTCTCAGTGTAGAAACAGAATAGCAAAGAAGAAGATATTTTAAGAAAAAAAAATTTAATTACTTGCATTCTGGGAGATTGTTACATTGTTTCCTGGTTGTAGAAGGGACAGCATTTCATGTAAGATTTATTATCATCAAATAAATATATTGTTTGTTGATTGGTTTGCTTTGCCTAGCTTTTCAGAGATGAAAGCAAGCAGCTGTGAGTCTTTAAGTTGCTCAGGTGTTCAGGTCTCTGAAAAATATGAGTGAAATTATGACCATTTTGAAATGTTAGATTCAGACTAATTTGGTTACTTTCTGTTCTGCTATCCTTCAGATTTGCTTTATTTCTCCTTTGTCTCCTTTACCCTTTCTGGGATGAATGCCTCTGTCAAGAAATAATTATTTGTTGCTGAGCACTCTATGTACAGAACATAGCATTAGATGCTTCATGCTATTCCAAAAGAAAAAATAGTTTAGGAGTCTTAAAAGTTAAAGAAAGAAAAGCATGAGTGTTTTCAAACCTTAAAATAGTTCTATTAGATGGATGCTTGCAGCAGACGTAGTCGAGTTCCATCCTAATTCTTTAGAATCTCTTTGATTGAATTTGCCTTACCCCCAACTTCTGTGTTCTTTTACTTCTCAGAGTCAGCCCCTGAGACTTCCTTTGGAAGACTTCCCTAAAGCTACTAGACTCGTTTTGCCTTCAGGCACAGAGAGCCAGAGAGAACCACTTGGGAGTTTACTTCCCTCTTAGGACACCACTTGCCAAGGTCTTCCCTACACAGTATAAAAGCCTCTAGTAATAAGAAAATCTGAAGTGTAATTTACACCCCACGGCTCCCTTGCAGGATCATGCTGATGCTAGGATTTTGCCTGAAATCACTTCCCTATCTTGCTTACTCTCTGATTTATGTGTTTTTCCTGAAAGTGTTTTCTTAATGAAACACTTGCCTACAATGCTCGTCTCAGAGTGTGTTTCCAGGGATCCTGGCCTAAGATTGCTTTTCCTTTTTTAAGATGGGGAAACTGAGTCTCTAGTATTTTAAATTGCCAAAAGCCTCACTACCAATAAGGGGTGAATTTGTGAATGATCCATGTCCGTGTAACTCTAAAACTCCTACTTCCAGTGCTTTATTACATTTAAAGTCCCTAATACTGAGTATTTTAAAATTTGACTGTCTGAACAGAGGTGGACACAAAGTTCAGCAATTGATTGACCAACAGATATAAAAATTATATTTATGTATTAAGAGATCTTTAAGTATATGAGAAAAGATAAAGAACCATTGACAGTAAGACCCAAGTATGGTATATCTCACTTAGGAAAACCTTCACTTATAAAGGGTGAAACCTTTATACAGCTCTGCCTGACCAGAGCTCTGATGAAGATGTGACTACATTTTAGAAGAAACTATAAATGTTCAATGTCATTTTCAGTCAGGGGCTTTCTTCATGCCAAGGCTGAGTTGGTTATTTGTATTTTTCCTGTTGATTCTTTAACAAATTTCCACAGAATTGGTGGATTATGGGGAGGGTGGCGGGAGTGGGGGTTCGGGGTTGGGAACTCATGTACACCTATGGTGGATTCATGTCAATGTATGGAAAAATCAATACAGTATTGTAAAGTAAAAAAATAAAATTAAAAAAAAATTACAGATCGATGTGGAGACCGGAAGTCCAAAATGGTTCTCACAGGGCTAAAATTAAGATATTGGAGGGGCTGTTTCTTCTGGATCTCTAGAGAATCCTATTCCTTGCATTTTCCTGCTCCTGCAGGGTGTCTGAGCTCCTTGGTATGTGGCCCTGTTCCTCTAACTTAAGTGCCAACAACAATCTGTTAAGTCCTACTTATATCCTGTCACTATGACATTGACTCTTCCGCTTACTGACTCTTCTTCTATTGGATTTTCCAAAAGTTCATTCTTTTCCATAACATCTTCTAGAAAAACCTAAAGGAACTATTTGGCCAACCAAATACATTTCAGCACTCTTTTGATTATACCAGGCACCCAGGTAACCTAGGATAATCTCCCTAGTTTGAAGTCAGCTGATTATAAGCCTTAGTTCATCTGTAAACCTCTCTCCCTTTGCCATATAATGTAACATATTCACAGGTTTTAGGGAGCAGAACCTAGATATCTTTTAGGGGGCCATCATTCTGTCTACTTCAGTAGTATACCACATATTCATATCTTCACTGTTTCTAACTTAGTTCAGGTATCAACATAACTACCCTGTATTATGGTACCCTAGTTTGAAGTCAGCTGATTATAAGCCTTAGTTCATCTGTAAACCTCTCTCCCTTTGCCATATAATGTAACATATTCACAGGTTTTAGGGAGCAGAACCTAGATATCTTTTAGGGGGCCATCATTCTGTCTACTTCAGTAGTATACCACATATTCATATCTTCACTGTTTCTAACTTAGTTCAGGTATCAACATAACTACCCTGTATTATGGTGATTAGTTTCCTCTCCCTTCCTTTATCTTGAAAACCTCTGATTGCATTAGCTGAGAGAACTTTCTGAAACTTTTCCTTTTTCCTCTGCTTAAAATTCACTAATGCTGCCCATTAAATACACAATCAAGTACAAACTCCTTATTTCAGCTTGTTCCTCCTCTGCTCCTTCCTAACTCTGCAATCATGTCTTGCTGTATCCTTCTGGAATTGGAACCTAGGACACTCAGCTAATTTGGATCCTACAAAACAAACACCAACAAAAGAAAGCCCTATATAGCACTGTTCTAGGTCCCTTGAAATATCATTAAAAACAGACATTTAAAAGTAGAATTTCAGTAATATTTTGATCAGGGCAGTGAGGTACATTGCCTTGTGTCAGTCCTCCACAGTATTGGGGGCCAGAGGCAGCTGACCTGGGTATCCTATTAAAGGGTCAGATCTAGGTCTCCCCTCCCCCTTAAAACCCTTTGTTTCATCCATCCTGAATTTCTCAGTTTCCTTGACTCCTGTGCTGTTTCCTGATACTTTGCCTGAGATATAACCCTCTCTCTCTATTTATGGGGCTTGTACTTGCTTACCCTCTAAGACATACCTCTAAGGCCCTTTTCTCTCAGAAGCCTTTTCTGATTTCTTTTTTATCCTACTAACACAACTCAAACTCTTCTTTATGCCTCATCTTACCCTTTGTGGAAACATAACTTCTAACTCAGTTATTTTCAAGTCTCTCATCCACAGCAAGAATAGGTGGACTTTTATTTTTAGTTCGTCTTTCCACTCATCATTTTGTATGTTCTCTGGCACAATGTAAGTAAACGTTTAGTAGAATTCCAGCTAATGATGGATACGTCCAAAGTATAAAATTTCATTATCTAACCACTGCCGTAATGTGAATTTTAATGCTTAGTGTTAAACAATTACCTCTTTACATTCATATTAACATCTTAAGAAAATGGAATGTGAAAGAGCATATACTGATGAAGAAATGACAGAATGTACTTAGCCCTGAGGCTGAGGTTAAGAAAAGAAGCCAGATTCTTCAAGAGCTTGGAACAGGGTCTGAAAAGTAATAGTGGTGGTGATGATGGTGGTGGAGGATGTTTGACCTCTTGACCTGCTACATAGTTTGTCCATAGCCATTCCTACTATTAAACCTTTTTCATTCCCTGTTACAATATTCATATAAAAGTAGAAGTCCATATTTATAAGGAAGATTTATTTGGCATAGTGCAGAATTTCTTAGAATTTTCTTTCAGAATAACACAATAATGATATACTCACCCATCGACAACCAAAAGTAATCTTATTTGAAGTCTCCAGTTTTCATTTAAAAGTCCTATGGATCTTCTGTGGTAGGATCATTTTATACCTATATGAAATGTGACTTTTCCCTCAAACTTTGCCTAACTGATGTTTCAAAGGGATTTGCTGTGTTTTCTGGGCCCAGTCCAGTGGCTCCATACATATACACAGTTTATGTTCAGTGACTGGATTATAGGCCAACTCCCAGAGAGTTTGGTCTATAGAGATAGATGTCAGGTGGGATAATTTGAAACCTTGAATCTTTGACTTAATTTAGCAGAGTGCAAAACATGAGAAGAGGAAAATACTGAACTCGGATTTGTAATATTTTTTACTAAGCAAAGAGGAGAAGAATGATCATTGAAGAAGACTGTATTCTAAGGTAAGGATCTAATGTTGAGAAATCAGACCTCAGGAATTTAGTGAGGGGAAGGTTTAGGGCCCTAGATTTCTCCAAATATGCATGGAACTGCTTATTTTTTATTTGCTATCTTGTCAAATTATATTATAGTGCTAATTCTCTCTACCTCAAAACTTCAAATATTTTGACAGTTGTTTTATTTTAGTCTAGAATTAATGCCATTGGTTATGCTTATACGTTATATGCTTATGCTTATACATTTCATAGAACTTTCTTACTATTTTTAGTTTTGGTCTTAGTACTGGGAATATATGGTCCAGCATGTATTAGTACTGGGAGCGAATATATGATCCAACGTCTCTGAATCTCAGGAAATTAATTTCAGTCAGGACTATCAACCAGGCACCTCGCCCTGTGTGAAAGATCTGGGGACAGGCAAAATTTGACTACTTAAATATATGAGAGTATTAGGTCATTTTAGCTGCTAGAAAGTTCTGAATGAGATGACTTTGGTCTTTGTAAAGCACCTCTTTATGTGAAATTCATGGACCATGCAGATTACACAAAGTGAGGAAAGAGAACTGCAAGATTGTTTAAATCATTGCTTCATCTTAACTACCAAGTTCACAATGCATGGAGTGAAATTTGACCAGCTCAAGAAAAGAAAGCATAAAAATAATTTGTTCTGTGACTTTAAAGTCATTGCAGTATTTTATGTAATAATGTAAGAACTTTTGATGCTTTTGTTACTTTATTTAACATATGCACAATATATAACAGAATAATACTGGATTTATAAATGTATTCCTTCCTATGTGGTGTTATGCAAGCATACTTCTTGAATGTCAATATCTGAATTTATTTTTCTTTTTTATTGTTTTGCTTTTTACTTACATGGTGCCTGTCAATCTTTTATCATCAATTTACTTTCTATTAAGCTCAAAAAGATATTCTTATACCTTTTATACTTTCAGGCCTTCCTTACTAGAATTTTTTAAACACTTCAAAAATTAAGGTACTTGGATTTCATGCCATCAAGTAGTTATATCTGTATGCCTTCCTTTTTTAAGTGAATAGTTCCATTGCTGCCACTTTCTACTTTGTGATTCTAAATCTTTTAACACCATCTTACCATTTTTTTTTGATGCACTCTATCCTTATAGAAAACACTTATTTATAAAATACTATTTATCTCTTACATTTATAAGTGCTTCTGTTTTTCCCATTATTATTCTTCCTGTTTTCCAAACACACATCTTAATTTATTATTTTTCTCTATGTATCTCCTTAGTATAAGCCTTCACTTTCTAATCAATTCCCATCATAAATTTTTAAAAATTTAAAATATGCTGAATGCATTTTTAGCATGATGTCTAATGCCCATGGGCTTTCTAGGTAGTGCTAGTGGCAAAGAACTCGCAGCCATTGCAGGAGATACCTGAGACAAGCATTCAATCCTTAAGGTTGAGAAAGATCCCCAGAGGCAGGCATGGCAGTCCACTCCAGTATTCTTGCCTGGAGAAGCCCCTGAACAGAGGAGCAGGCTACAATTCATAGGGTCACAAAAAGTTGGATATGACTGAAGCAACTTGGTATGCATGCACTACTACCCATATTACTTATTTTTAATCATTTTGTTATTGATATAGAGTGACAATAGTTTCTACTTCAATGAAGTAATAAAAGCAAAAAAGGGCACAATAATATCATGGGCTTAATTTTTGTCAGTAGTGGAAAATCTTGTAGGTATAAAGAAAGTTATGGAAATAAAGTGAACATATTCTATCTTGAAATAATAAGGAACAGTCAGATGTGTTTTCTAGGCTTTGGAAAAACATACTTCAAAAATTCAAAGAGAGGTGCATCATGCTTCCTCAATCAGATTATTGAGAAGCTAAAATGCTGATGAACATTTGGAGGCAATGCAAATGTAATTGTAGTCATACTAATTTTAATAATTTTGCAAACCTCTCAGACAGTATTCTGGGGTGTGGTTTGCTTTTAACCATATTGAGTGTCCAAAATGTCTTTCAGAATATGATGAATACTTGTGATCTTATCCCACCGTTCTCCCCCATCACATGTACATATATATTCCATATATGTACATATCATTTCATCTAATCTATAGATTCATTGATGCCCAACTATTTACTTGGTTAGGGGATTCTTTAAAAGTCCAGCTTAAATAAACCTTTTATATAAAGTTTTTATTTATTTATATATAATCAGCAGAAAGTACTCAACTCCTATAAAATGCTACCTGATCCTTTTCATCACATTTCTTTCTCTTGTATTATAAAATTTGAGTCATATCTTAGCCTCACTTATAGTCTGTAACTTGAGAACATGACCTCACAGTCATTGGAGTGAAGGAAAATACATTATAGGAAAAAAGAACATGAATGTATTTTAAAAATCAAGACAATAAGATGTTTGCCATCTGGGAAGATGTTAAAGTTTTGAAACAATTGTCTCCCATTTTATCTCTCAGAATACTTTTTATATGTGAAAAAAAAAGAGTAAGTTTCATTAAGAGAAAATTGTAGTTTAAGATGGATCATAAGATAATTGGAGATCATTTATTTTCTTTAGAGTATTTTAATCTTCCAACTTCTTTCAGTTAGGTCCTAGGGCAATAAAAAAATGAGGAGATATAGCAGGCTGCTTTCTGCAATCTCTGAAGAAAAGTGGACATTCTGGGAATTAGTGAAAGATGGGTGAAAAGCAAAGCTATCATGATTTTTCAAAAAAGAAAAGATCAACTCCACGAACTATAGACTGCATACATTAGGAGGTCAAGAGAAAAATGTCAAACATGAGGCTAGCATAGATTGATGAAAAGCACGTCAAATCAAATAAGGTACATTTTTCTTTGTAAAGCATGACTTTTCACTCTAGATTCATATTAGCTTAATCATTAAACACTAATGCCATTGCTACTTTTCATAGATCAGCAATGAATACTCAAAGACCAGGCTTTCATCATTCTGTTTAATATCTTTAAGTAATGCTTCAGTTTGCAAATGCTGTTTTAACACATTCTCCATATCTGACTTAATCAAGACTATACATAATTGGCCTTCTCATGAGCACTCTTACTATTTTATATACTCTTCTGATCAACTCCTCCCATTGTTGCTTCATATTAATTTTTTAGAATCACTCCTGATCCTTTTTCCTGATCCCTTTTCAAAATATCTTTTAAATCATTTCTTGAATGATTCACTGACCCTAAGGTGTTCAAACCTTGAGGACCCACTACCACAATTGTATACTGTAAATTTACAATGTAAATTTAATATGTTTAAATTACAGTACACCGTATAAATAAAAATGACCTCTAAATAAAATATAGAATAGCATTCAAAATTTTACATAAATGTGTGATAAATTTTAGTCCATGTTATTTAAGGACAACTATTAATATTTTTATATCCAGTTAATATTGGTTGTAATATTGGTCAGTTACGAATTATATATGGTCTGGCTCAGACGGTAAAGCATCTGCCTACAATGCAGGAGACCCGGGTTCAATCCCTGGGTCGGGAAGATCTCCTGGAGAAGGAAATGGCAATCCACTCCAGTATTCTTGCCTGGAAAATCTCATGGATGGTGGAATCTGGTAGGCTACAGTCCATGGGGTCACAAAGACATGACTGAGCTGCTTCACTTCACTTCACTTCTGGATTTAAATGGTTTTCATTCTGTCTGCCCTCTGATGGATAAGGATAAGAGGCTTATGGAAGCTTCCTGATAGGAGGGACTGGCTGTGGGGAAAACTGGGTCTTACTCTGTGGGCAAGGCCATGCTCAGTAAATCTTTAATCCAGTTTTCTGCTGAAGGGTGGGGCCTAAGGCGAAACTATGGTAGGAAGGGTAATGGCAGTAATGGCAACCTCCTTCACAAGGACATAAGCCAGCATGTTACTGCCACCCCCAAGATTGTTGTAATCAGTGCCCCTGACCCCATGGCAGGCCACTGTCGACCCGCACCTCTGCTGGGGACTCCTGGACACTCACAGGCAAATCTGACTCTGTCTCTTGTGGGGTCACTGATCCTTATTCCTGGGTCCTGCTGCACACAAGGTTTTGTTTGTGCCCTCCTCAGTCCTGTGGAAGTTCTGTAATCAAATCCCACTGGCCTCCAAAGTAAAATTCCCTGGCGGTTCTCAGTCCCTTTGCCAGACCCACAGGTTGAGAAATCTGTTGTGGGCTTTTGCAATAGTGGGAGAATTTCTTTGGTATAATTTTTCTCCAGTTTGTGGGTTGTCCACTCAGCGCCTCTACAGTGGAGCTCATGGCGACCTCCTCCAAGCAGACGTAGGCCACACTCTGCGCCTCCCAGGTCTGCTGCAGCCAGAACCCCTGTTCCCGTGGCAGGCCACTGCTGACCCATGCCTCCACAGGAGACATTCAGACACTCAAAGGAGGTCTCACTCAGTCTCTTGTGGAGACTTTCCCTGGGTTCTGGTGCACATGCGGTTTTGTTTGCACCCTCCGAGCATCTCTGGTGGGTATGAGATTTGATTTTAAACAGGATTGCACCCCTCCTACCATCTTGTTGGGGCTTCTCCTTTGCCCTTCAATGTGGAGTATCTTTTTTTGGTGGGATCTAATATTCTGTTGGTTGTTCAGCAGCTGATTGCGACTTTGGTTTTTTCGCAGAAGATGAGCACATGTCCTTCTACTCTGCCATCTAGTTTTGTCTTAATTAAATAATTTGCCACTTTAATAAAATTACAAAATTTTGAGAACATATTTTTAATGCAATGCAGTTATGCTTTCTACTTTAGGCTATATTCAAAATTTTCTATTTTCCACTATATGGAGATAAAGAAACTATTGCCTTCATTTAGTAACAATAGGTGTTTTGGAGTTTTTCTAAATCACAGTTGAAGAAGTAAGGAGTCCTATGCACTTGGTCTGTTTGATTATGGGTCTGCAGTAGTTCAAGGACACACAAGAACAAACATACTACATTTTTTTTTTCTGTTGAAGCCCCCAAACTACTTTAAAGGATGTCAGTTTATGTATAAACATTCCCTAAAGCTCCAAATTGAGCAGGACGCTAAATTTTAAAAATCTAAGTTTTCCCAGTACTAATGGAGATTTACTTCCTAACCATTTTCTCTGGAGACAAAAGTAGGTCTCCTCGAGGATAGGACATTTGCATATGAGGTGTGATATAAAGGGCTAGAAACACTTTTTCTGCTCTCTCCAAAATGCTTCACTATGTTTTTGCCATTTTGCCTGATAATTTTGCATTACCGATTTATCCTTTTGAGATAATAAAATGCATCTATCTCTGAAAGGGTTTCTCCTGCTTTAGTCATACTCATATGGCTACTAGTGAATAAAATATACTCACTACAGAATAAAGGGAAGATTGCTAACTCACAAATCCCTAGAGTCTCTACTACACCAAATGTTGCTTAGCAATTTCTACAATTTTCTCAGTCTAATTTACAAGAATAAAGAGAAATGAAGGGGATATGAGTATGTTACACAAAGTTATAAACTTTATATTTACTCTGTTTCTATTCTCTATTGATTTAAAAACAATGGAAAAAGAAGACTAATAAGTGGGTATGGTAGGATGGCACTAATTCATTTCAGTTTGTGGTATTGACAGGGGATTTTTAAGCCAAGAGTTGAATGAACATACAGTTGTGTAAAAATCTGGGGGAATGATTTTTCAGACAGGGTAAAAGGGTACCTAGGTACTGAATTGGCAAGGGACTGGACAGGTCATTATTTTACACATTCCATTATGCTACCACTTAGGTTAGTCTCTAAGGCCTTTCATAAGTTGGGTATTGCTTTGGATTTAATTTTTCCCTCACCTGTTCTCACCATGTTCCAGGCTAGTCTATTTCTCTGTGACTTTAATAGCTGTTTCTTTTAACAGTTTCTCATTCATTTGTTATTACCTAATAAACTGGTAACTCATCTCTTAAAAGTTACTGCAAGCATTCCCTCTTTGAGGAAGTCTCTAACTCTCCTGCCCACTATGCAAAGAATTGCTAAGTTTTTGTGCCACCATTAACTTATGCACTTGAGTCACTGCTTTGCCATTAACTAATGTGTGTGTCTCATTTTATCGCTAGTTTCTTTATGATAGAGACATTTTCATTCCTTGGGACCTAGGACCCATCATAGTAGTAGTACTACATAGCACATAGTACTAGTGGTATATAGTAGATTATACAAATCATCATTCAGTGAGTGAATGAATGGAATATCTTTTTGTTGTGATTTAGCTAATGTAACATTTACCTTCAGAACAGTTTCTACCATATATTTATTTTAGTTAATAACCATAAACTAGTCTACACTATAGCCGTATTCTATAACCACTAGAACTTTTATCATTATGTCATTTCAAAACAGTAAAATGTTAAATGTTATCCTTCATATTTAATGCAAACAATGCTCACGGAAATATTATGAAAAGATTGAGTAATTTTTGACACATTTTTAACTTTTCCATTTAGTATACTTTAGTAAATTTTCAGCCTTTTAAATATGTTAGCATTAAGAACCAGGTACTCCTTAATGAAAATCATGATTTAATAGTATATTTTATGTAATCTGTTCCTCTTTAGAGTTACGTTTGAGACACTCATTGCATTTTGTTTACAAGAACTCACTGTTCTTAATTTGTAAAGTGAGGACTTTTTCAATTCCTAAGAGGCTGGTAGAAGTGGAATAGCTGGATAAAGAGCTGCTATGGGGAAATTATAAGAGATGTAATAAGAGAGGAAGGAGGACACAGACCTTTGTCAGGGAACAACTACTTTAAGAGATGACACACTTTAGGAACATTCTACTTTAAGAGATGATGAAAAAATGGCATTAAAATAACCATGCAGAATTGGAAGTACATATTTCAAACTTTTTTTTTCCCCAAAAGTTTCCAATATATTGGTACTTGCCCACTTTCTTAAAGAAATAGTGTCTAAGTAGTTGGCATTGTTCTATGCTTTATCCATAGTCATGGAGAGATTTTTCACCTGCAGGTTCTTCTTTAAGTTGTGGTACAGTCGCCTGATACACATTTACTGAATGAACTAAGCTAATGAATAGAAGTCTAAGCCTTTAATATAAGTGCCTTTATTTAATTGTTTTTAAAGTTTGTGTCAATATAAACTCTTAGATTCTTATTTAATCTAATGGATTAGAAGACTAATAGCTCAAATACTTTCAGATATGACCTGTTGGAGTTCTTTTAAGATGGAGCCCTTATCCTTTTGATGTGTCCCCCCATATAATTTGAGTGTTTCCCTGTTTCCTAATATAGCAAAGTGTTCCAAATTTATCTTGTCTTCTTCCCCAGCTCAGAAATCTTCCTTTCCCCACAGTTTATGTTTTTAGTGGAAAATGATATTTAGTACCAAGATATGAGATTTGTCTTATTTATTGCTGCTGGTAGAGCAGTTTTTCTAAGCTCTTTCAGGAGCAAGACCTAGGAATTATATTTAGAAATATTTCAAATATATTTATGTGAAATATGTTAAATATACAAGAAAAGATAACTCAAACTGTCATCTTACTATGAACAAAATAATAACATTCTTGAAGGGAAAATATTTGTAATCTATGTAGAATGGGCTTCATTGTTGTTCAGTTGCTCAATCATGTCCAACTCTTTGTGGCCCCATGGACTGCAGCATACCAGGCTTCCCTTTCCTTCACCATCTCCCAGAGTTTGCTCAGACTCATGTCCATTGAGTCAGTGATGCCATCCAACCATCTCGTACTCTATTGTCTCCTTCTCCTCCTGCTTTCAATCTTTCCCAGCATTGGGGCCTTTTCTATTGAGCCAAAGTATTGGAGCTTCAGGTGGCCAAAGTATTGGAGCTGCAGCCTCAGCATCAGTCCCTCCAGTGAATATTCAGGATTGATTTCTTTTAGGATTGACTGGTTTGATCTCTTTGCAGTCCAAGGGAATGGGCTTAGAAAGTAGTAATATTGATCTTGAACAAAGTACACCCAAATAGACTTCATTAATAGTGAAACACCACACATCTTAGAATCTTAGTTGTTTTTGGGAAATCTAGAACTGTGATCTAGATTTTATATGGTATACTCTTGCAGTGTTGTTCTGGATCTGTGTTGGAATAGAAAAATAATATCAGAGACCAGACTTGTTCTAATACTTCCCAACATGTTTTAACAATATGGAGAAAAGATATTGAGCATTCCTTACATTCAGAATCTTGTAATGAATGTATATTTATGAGGGGTATAAACGAACAAGAAAGTAATGGCACTATCTATATGGAAACTATACTAGTGTCCTCTCTTTGGATAACCACAGTAGCTACAGATGCAGTAATAACCATCCCACTTAGCAATAGCTTGATGATTATTTGGCTACCAACATGAATAACTCGTTAAGAAGATGATGAAAAGTTATAAGCATCTAAATAATCACAATTTACATTATAAAATCATGGACTATGTATCCAGATTCTTATAGAATTTTCTCCCAGCCTGCCATGGAAGACTTTTCTTTAATAGTCTGTTTCTCCTATTACAGTGAAAACCAGACTTCTCTACTTAATTACTGATTCCAAAGATTAAATTGTTAAAGGTAATAGCTTATCATTACTTATTTTCTTTTCTAGAAAAATTAAGTATAATCTGATAATTTAGTTTGTTTTATATAGTATAATACAAAGATTCTCATTTTAATAAACATTTGCTAACTATTGCATTGTAGTAATTTACTAATGACCTGAAAAATTGTAAAAATATGTGTACATGTATATATATATATGTTCATATAATGCACATGTTATTTTTGACTTTGGAAATCATAAAAGATAAAAATTACAGCTGTAATTTTTTTTAAAAACTGACAGTGTTGGAAGACAGAATTAACTATTGTTAAGAAGTTACTGTGTGGTATATACCATATGTCTACCAAACAATATAATTGCTAGAGCTATTATTATACCTATTTTATAGAGGAAGAAACTTAGACTACCTGCTTTATTAACCTTGATCAGCTTCTTGTAACTTGCAATTAAATGCATTATAGAAATAAGACTCAAACCCACATATGTTTACTTTCAACCCCATGCATCACATAAACCTTCACATGAAGTACATCATATAAATCATACTATACCTGGCCAATGACAGTTTTATTAAACTGATTCTTTTTTTGTCTGTAAAAGAAGGATATTTGCCTATCTTAGCCATCCTCAGTGTTTTTAATAATCACTAAGTGAGTTCACCACACATAATCTTTTTTTTTAATATTCTGTATTCCTGGTTGCAAAAATAACTGACTCAGTTATGCTTTGAACTTAATTTCAGTGCTGTTAATTAAAACATATCTGTATACATCTGAAAAATATCAATCATGACAATATCACAGAGAGCTTGTTTTTGAAAAATAACTTAAAATATAATTAAAAATTAACAAAGGACATAGAGAAGGTTTGAACCAAACATATGTGGCTAAAAGCTGGCCCAGAGTCATCATAAATGGATTTTATCCAAAAAAGGATGCCAAAAGACCCTAGGATCCCAACGGAGAGAGTCTGTGAATAGATGGCCTGCTGATAACGTAAATCACAGTGAAGTGCAGTTGAGAGATGCCTACTTGAATGGAGAGAGGAATACATGGTCTGAAGACCCCTACAAGGAAATGAAACACCCTGCAAGGGATAAAGACCGAGAGTCAGCTGTGACACCTGCCGAACCAGACAGCAATCCATGATGGCAGCTCACCAAAATACAAGCAAACAAGAGTTTTCCTGTGCACTCACATCTTCTCTCTCCACCATCTAAAAATCCGGTTGGTCAGAAACAGTGCTAATTAGCATTTGAGAAGGGGAAGAAGACAAGTTGGGAAAATAGAGGAGTATCTATCCAAGTCATACTGTATACCACAGGGCTGCCTTCTGTTGCATGGCTGATTAGGTGAGTGCAGAAGCTTTAATTTTGAATGAAGTTTGGAATCTTTATTATTACTCTAGCTGTACTTACCAGTCTCTAAGCTGAAAATGATTAAAGTATCAGGTGGATTTTTTTTTTTTTTTTAGTTAAGAGAGCTGTGGGGAACCAACCAAAATTTTATCCAGGGGAGGGAGAAGAATTACGTTATAGAGCATACTTCCAGGAACATTTTGAGAGAAAACAAAATTACTTAATTATCTCATATTTTAAAAATTCTTGTTTGGTTATTCTCTTAATTGTATTTTTATATATTCTTTTTTCCTGTATGCTATAATATAGCTTTAACTATAAGCAAATAAGTATAAAGTCTTCATATGCAAGATTATACATGTTTTCCTTTATAATTGGAGAAAATGGTATTTTATCTGAACCCCACATGTCATGTGATATATCTGACATCCTATATCATACTTGGATGTGACTGTTTACAGAACACAAATCATCCCAAATTAACAGGATCAAGATTAGATTTGAAAAGATATATTCAGTAAAATGTGTAAGATGAGACAGAATTAATTCTAATCAAATTCACAGAAGACTTGAAATGAGATGTAAATCTGTAATATGTATTACATTAGATATGAATTAGTATTAGATTTGCATTTAGAAAAATGTACTATGTTCAGTTCCGAGTATTACTTAGACAGAATATTAGGACAAATATCCTATCTTGACTGTCTTCTCCTCCAGCCACCGCCTAAATGCAACTGAAAAGTCTGTCCATCTTGATTATCAACATTAAAGATACTAAAGAAGAATGTAAAATTTACATTGAGTGGGAGATAAGATATAATTAAGAAGATGTGTATAAGAGACAGAAAGTACTCAACTCCTATAAAATGCTACCTGATCCTTTTCATCACATTTCTTTCTCTTGTATTATAAAATTTGAGTCATATCTTAGCCTCACTTATAGTCTGTAACTTGAGAACATGACCTCACAGTCATTGGAGTGAAGGAAAATACATTATAGGAAAAAAGAACATGAATGTATTTTAAAAATCAAGACAATAAGATGTTTGCCATCTGGGAAGATGTTAAAGTTTTGAAACAATTGTCTCCCATTTTATCTCTCAGAATACTTTTTATATGTGAAAAANCAAAAAAAAAACAAAATCCCAAATACAAACAGTTTAAATGTTCAGCATTTAGCTTAAAGAATCCATTTAGGACTTCATATTCTGCTGTCAGTATGTGGGCATTAAAATTGTTATATGAAACATATTGTAATTAACTCAGAAAAATCCTTAGAATTTGGATTTGGATTTAGATGTTATTATTTAGATTTTAGATATTGTCCATAGGAGTTTGATACTGTTTTTAACATGGACCCTGAAGCCACCATTTAAGTAAGGTATATAAAAAAAGAATATCCCAATATGCAAAAACTATTAAAGGCCTATAATGACCTTATTCTCATTAGTATAATGTAGACAGTAAAGTATATAAAACATTATATTATTTCATTAAAACCATCAAATATAGCAAAAGTGAATAGTTATTGAAATTAAGTGTTACTCTAAAAATTTATGCTGCTTAAAAATACTGTCATGATTATACAACATTCTGAATTCAGTGACTTTTAGACAATGTTAGTTTCCCATTTAAGGGCTATCCTCACTTTCTCCTTACTTTTGTTCAGGTTGGCAATGTTCCCAGATGAGATATTCACCTTTTCAGAATCTATTGCATCCAACTGTGGCAATGTAACAAAAGTGTAGGTGATGAGGTATAAATATCTTTCTACTAGAGACTTCTGGGAATATTTTTGTTTTTCTAATACATTCTTTTTGTCCCTTTCTTTCCAGTTTACAGCACAGCTGAAGAGGGAGCAGCCACCTTACCTCCATGTTTGGACAAGCATGAAGATAAGAACTTCCCTGTGTGCATGATGGAAAAAAATGATAGAAGGGGCCCAAATTCCCTTCACTAATACTTGTTAATATGTGAGGAAAAATAAAATGCTATTACAACGTTAAACTACAGAAATGGGCTTCTTTTCTCATGCAACAGAATACATCACAATTCAGATAATGCCCATTAGAATTAGTAATAATGTCCATTTTAAAGGATTAATATGAGGGACCCAAAGATACATTACACAATTAAATCTCAGGAAAAAAATAGATTTTTAAAAATTCAATGTGATTTTGAAATTGATCTTTCACAGTCTTTTGGTTATCAAACTATTAAATTCATTTGACCATTCAAATAATTTTGTGAATAATGCCAATGAATCCTGTTACTTTCTCAGTGTGAATGTGATTGTATGAGTGTGTGTGTGTTGGGGGGCAGATAGGTCATCACCTGTACTTCTACCAAGTGTCTATAAATTGTAAATTCCTTGGATTTTATTAATTTGCAAGAGCAATCCACAGCACTCAGTAAACTAGTTAACTTACTAATTGGTTACCACGAAAAAGATGCTTAAGGCAAGAGATGGGAAAAGAGTACAGAGCTTTCAGCCCCTCTCTGAGCATACCATTCTACCTGCACCTCTACGCATTCACCAACCTGGAGTTCCCAGTAAAACAATATGAATTAAATGGGACTGGGGTGGGGTTATACTGAGAAAGCTGGTGGGCAGAGAGGAAGGAGGAAGGAAACTTGGTGGAGTTTTCTAGAAGTATATTTCATAAATGATCTCATCACACACACACAAAATTGGAACTAAAAACATAGTAAGTATATGAGAGGATTTTTTCTTGTTCAGTTGAAAAGTTGTGCCTGATTCTTTTGACTCCATGGACTTCAACAGGCTAGGATTCCTTGTCCTTTACTATGTCCTTTACTATGTCAAATATATTCCATTGAGTTGAGGATGCCATCTAACCATCTCATCCTATGTCACGCCCTTCTCATTTTGCCTTCAATGTATCCTAGCATCAGGGTCTTTTCCAATAAGTCTGTTGCTCAGTGGCAAAATTATTAGAGTTTCAGCTTCAGCATCAGTCCTTCCAATGAGTATTCAGGGTTGATTTCCTTTAGGATTGACTTGTTTGATCTCCTTACAGCATAAGGGACTCTCAAGAGTCTTCTCTAGCACCATGATTCAAAAGCATCAATTCTTCGATACTCAGACTTCTTTATGGTCCAACTCTCACATCTGTACATGACTACTGAAAAATCCATAGCTTTGACTATATGGACCTTTGTTGCAAAGTGATGCTTCTGCTTTTGAATAATCTGTCTAGGTTTTTCAAAGCTTTCCTTCCAAGGAACAAGCATCTTTACATGGCTGCAGTCACTGTCCACAGTGATTTTGGAGCCCAGGAAAATAAAATCTGTCACTGTTTCCACTTTTACTCATCTATTTGCCATGAAGTGATGGGACTGGTTGCCATGGTCTAGTTTTTTTAGTGTTAAGTTTTAAGCCACTCTGCTGTTTTCACCCTTATCAAGAGACTGTTTAGTTCCTCTCCACTTCCTACCATTAGACTGGTATCATCTGCATATCTGAGGTTGTTGATATTTCTCCTGACAATCTTGATTCCAGCTTGTGATTGATGCAGCTTGGCATTTCACATGATGTACTCTGCATATAAGTTAAATAAGCAGGGTGAGAATATGAGGCTGGATATGTTAATTAGCTTGATGGTTCTGATTATTTTACAATGTATATGATATCAAAACATCAATGTATTTGTATAACAAATACATACAATTTTTATTTTTAAATTATACCCCAATAAAGCTGAGGTAAAAAAGAGGCTGGGCTTCCCAGGTGACTGAGTGGTAAAGAATCCACTTGCCAATGTAGGAGACTCAAGAGATTCAGGTTCACTTTCTGGGTTGGGATGATCTCCTGGAAGAGAAAATGGTAGTCCTCTCCAGTATTCTTGCCTGGCAAATCCCATGGACAGAGGAGTTTGGGAGGCTACAGTCTATAGGGTTTTAGAAAGTCAGACAGGATTTAGTGATTGAGCTTGCATGCAAAATGGGAGGTTGGGTGGGTGGGGAATGGTGCATGGAAACTTGCCATGTGGTGTACGTGTAGACAAGGACAGTGCTTGTGAGCAATGCTTGGGAAAAATGGCATTTCCTTATACTACTTCAAGAGAAGAAATAATAAATAAACACAGCCCTGATAATCCGGGAATAAGTTGTCATCCTAGAAGACATAGAACCAAGCAGTAGGGTAACATTGCAGCTTGCTACAAGTTTGCTAAAAGCTAATAATTATTTTGAAAACTATGTATGTTTATTTGCTTTTCTCTTTAAGAATACAAGGAGGCTTGTATCAGCACTCAAGTGGGCAGTGAGAAGCAGCTATAGGACTCACTGTTCCTGTTTAGTAGGGTAAATCAGACCAATTAAATAGGATTGAGCAATCTTTGAGGATGAGCACATAGAACGATAAACAACACCTACCCTAAATAAAGTAAACCGATGCAAACAAATTGGCTTATGAAAGAAATTCTTTAGCATATAAGAAAGGGAGAATTACTCTAAAACACTTCTTGAAATGATTTTACTATAACAAGCAGGATAATTTTTAAAATATCTAGAACAAGCACAGGCTACTTCAAAATATTTAGCAACACAGATGTCTTGATAAACTTCATGCAGTGTTAAGGATAAAGAAACTGTCTTATTAAAACCCAGGTCCCAAAATATTTAGGTTACCTAGAGACCATTAAAAAAATATAAGAAACCTAAAACAAATTCCAGGCAAACTTTAAAATTAAACCTTTGCAGCATAAAATACTAAAAGATAATTGAGACATGTTCATAAGGCTTATTTGTTTTCTTGTTTTCTTTTTCTGCAAGGTGGTAGGCCTGGGAGCAGACTAAATTATTTTTACTTTCTGATATTCAGGTGTTCACAAATTCTAGCACTAACACTACAGTCTCTGAAAAGTTTGCCTAAACACTTATCAGGGGTGGGGGGAAAATTAAAATTGAGAAGTAGAAAATAGAAATGTTCTCATGGTGAGCATTCTTATAAATGAATAGATGTTTTGGATAAATATTCTTATGGTGAGCATTGTTATGAGTGAATCCAATTAATTTATTTACACATATTCATAAGACACAATAAAATAAATGTCATTTGAAAAATAAGATATGTAGTTGGAAACAGTAATTAATAATAATCTATACCTCTATCCTATAATCTATACCACATATTAACAAAGATCTATAAATGTAGGGATGGCTCAGTAAAAGCATATTAAATTTCATGTCTTCTGTAAGAGATGGGTCAAAAGTTTCATTCCTTTGTTAAATTTGAAGCTAAAAGAGTTTTATAATAAGACCTTTATTAAAGAATACAAAATAATAACAAATAAAAAATTTTAATGCTCCATTATTTTAAAATTACTACTGAATAAAATAACAACCAAGGCATAGTGTGCATTTTAAATGACTAAACACAGTATGCCAGTAAAATAGGACCAACTACACAAGTCAATAAGTTAACCTGGATTCAGTTATTAGAGTAAGGATAAATTAGATATCAACAGGCAAAGTATATCAGACTAATTACAAATAAGTTCAATCATGTGCTCCTTCCAGATACTAAAAAATTAAGAATGTTTGCATATGTAAGTACTATGTCATATCTTTTGGTTTCATCTGTCTCCAGATATTTGGGCACTTTTTCAAACCAACTGCTCTCTTGAATAGACACTTACCAACTTCTCGTAGGAGTAACCTGCGATACCCTGTCTCATGCCCATGCCATGTACTTCTTGCCTCCTGTCTCAGACTTTTGTGTTGGTGCTGAGGTCTTAGCTGCAATAGTCTTCTTGGTCACCTTCATGAACAAGTTATGTGTGCAAGGGAATTAACTGTCCATGGAGCATAACTTTGGTCAGTGGGAGGCAAGAAAGAAGAGTAATTTCTTTTACCTTTTCTT
This sequence comes from Oreotragus oreotragus, assembly GCA_006410675.1. Lineage (NCBI taxonomy): Eukaryota > Metazoa > Chordata > Mammalia > Artiodactyla > Bovidae > Oreotragus > Oreotragus oreotragus. The sequence goes on along the minus strand of SJYX01021180.1, from coordinate 489,592 downwards.
TGCTGGATAAAAGGCCTAATATTCTCTCATTTTTGTAGCTTCTTGTAGGACAGTGCCACATGGATGGGCAAGCAGTCGTACTACATACTAAGAAGTAGCCAGTATCTGCTTTCCCCTGTCCCTCACTCTCTATTTCTTCACTCCTATGCCCTGGGAATGTGTTATCTTAAAAGGTAGTTATATAAATGTCTCAGACTTAGGCTTTGTCTTCTGGAAACCTCAAAGCAAGACCACTGGTAGTAAGAAAATTCTTAGAAAGTAGACTACAATTATGTGATTTTAGAGCTGAATTACTTTCCTATCTGAGAACAATGAGAATACCAGTTCTAGTAGTGATAGGTGGCTGAAAATTTCTGATTGGCAATAGCACCATGTTAATTAAGGCATTCATCATTTTTGCTTTGGAATAAAGTACAGATGAAAGGAAAGACACTGGAAGGTGTGATGGTTATGCTGTTTTAAAATACAGGGTAAACGATAATAATGTTTGTGTGGGCTGGCTTCTCTTTAATAGCATTAAAAATTGACTAGAGTAAATATGATGAAAAATCTGGCTCTCTCTATATGGTATTGCAAAAGGGATCAGAAGACTCAGGGAGCTGAGAGTGTTAGAATAGATAATCCATTGCAGCACTGTTTATAATAGCCAGGACATGGAAACAACCTAGATGTCCATCAGCAGATGAATGGATAAGAAAGCTGTGGTACATATACACAATGGAGTATTACTCAGCCATTAAAAAGAATACGTTTGAATCAGTTCTAATGAGATGGATGAAACTGGAGCTGATTATACAGAGTGAAGTAAGCCAGAAATAAAAACACCAATACAGTATACTGACACATATATATGGAATTTAGAAAGATGGTAATGATGACCCTGTATGCGAGACAGCAAAAGAGACACAGATGTGTAGAATGGACTTTTGGATTCTGAGGGAGAGGGAGAGGGTGGGATGATTTGGGAGAATGGCGTTGAAACATGTATACTATCATGTAAGAAACGAAGTGCCAGCCTATGTCTGATACAGGATGCTTGGGGCTGGTGCACTGGGATGACCCAGAGGGATGGTATGGGGAGGAAGGTGGGAGGGGGTTCAGGATGGGGAACACATGTGCACCTGTGGTGGATTCATGTTGATGTATGGCAAAGCCAATGCAATATTGTAAAGCAATTAGCCTCCAATTAAAATAAATAAATATTTAAAAAATCAATAAAAGTATTTCTATTTGCAACCAGGATGTGGAGGCTCTGTAATATGGCAACCTGGCTAGGCCACATTCCTTTGTCACAGAATTTCCTTCCCTGAAAGTTTTTGCTCAGTTGGAATAGGAGTTTTGGTGGTTGGAAGACCAGCAGCAGCAAGGGAGGTGTTTCCACCTGCGAGAAGTGGAGGCACGTGCTCTTGTAGTTCACAGGCCTTTTCACTCATCCATCTGCTGGTTACCTTGAGGATTGAGGGCAGCGGGAGAGGTGGGGCCTGAGGCTGCCCCAGCTTCCCCTGGATCCTGCTCCTTTCACTGCTAGCTCCTGGGGTGAGAGTAGATCTTCCCAAAGAGCGCCTTTTCCTTCCAAACACTCACTGTATGAAGCTTGGAGGTAAGGGGAACTCCAACCACATTGTCTGCCTTTGTGGGTTCCTGCAAGAACTCATGGGCTGCCGCTTCCGTTTGTTGGTTTTTTTCTTTTTCTTATCTTCTTCGTTTTACCTCCATCTTCTTTTCCTGCCGTCCTGGTAAATATCATGTTCCTAAATCAGACAGGAAGAGCTTAGTCTACTCCCGCATTTCCCTAGTGTTAAATCCCTGTAACAAGTCATTTTAATGCTTCGGTGTATGTGTATTATGTAGCTGAGAAATCGCAAAACATTGCCCTTATTAATAAATTGGAAATAATAATTGAAGAACCTGATGCTGGGGAAAAGTCTGTGTGGTTGGAACTGAAAGAAATAGAGTGTGGTTGGTTGGTGGCAATGGGGGAGATGGTCAGAAAATTTTGGAAAAATGGCTAGGAGCTGGATGTTGGAGTTTTGATTCATTCTCAGTGCACTGCCAGGCTCTTGTATGTTTCAGCAGGAAAGTCATATGATTTGGTTTACATTCAAGAAGATTCTTCTGAGAAGTGATTGAAGGGGTACAAAATGGAAATGAAGAGACAAATTAGGAGGCTCTTGGTATAGACCATGCAGGAAATGATGAAATCTTGGTCCAAGGGAGATGACAAAGGAGACAGATCCAAAGATGGATTTCATATATATATATA
>SJYX01021180.1:476272-487207 GCA_006410675.1 Oreotragus oreotragus | reverse complement strand
GGGGGTTCAGGATTGGGAGCTTGTATACACCCGTGGCGGATTCATGTCAATGTATGGCAAAACCAATACGGTATTGTAAAGTAAAATAAAGTAAAAATAAAATTAAAAAAAATTTTTTAAAAGACCTGAGCGTCCATAACCTGAGTAAGATGCCTGGGTGGCCCCAGAAGACCCTCCATAAGGAATATACTGCTGAATGGACACCAGAATCTGTAAGAAGCATGGATGGTGGTGGTTGCACTCTGCAGGCTATGGTTGGTAGTGTCGGTTGTTGCTACTGAACCGAGTTCTTTAATAAAAGTGAGAATCAGGCCAGGGAATAGCATTCAATTATTAGAGGCAAGGAAGATGTAATTACCAGACTTGCCATCAAGTTTTCTTGGCCTTTAAGGATCTGTGGCGATAGCTAGTAGAACACAGCATTCTTAGATATGAGAAAGGATATGTGCTTCCAAAGCAAGCACTAGACATGAGATAGATATGTAGATGCCTGCGAGAAAGGGAGAAAGAGAAAAAAAAAGACAATGAGAAGCAGAAAGTTGACATCAGCTGCTAAAATGGGAAACTGTTCCTCACCCAATATCCAGATCTAAGTCAGATCTCAAATCCAGAAGTCATTGATTGAAGCTCAAGATCTTCTTGAAAAAGAAGCCTATAATGCCACATTAAATTTATACAATAATCATTCCTTGATTATTCTCTTAAAGTGACCTGGAACCATTTCCAGGGTAACTGAACATTGAGGAATGAAGAAAATCCAGCCATTTCTAGGACTGTTAGATGTAAGATCTGCATTGACACCCATACCATGGGATTTGAAACACCACCATGGTTTTCTGATTCAATAGGAGCTTATGGAGGCCAGGTGGAGTTTCGCTCAGGTTCATTTCAGTGTATCCAGGTATGTTTGAATACATATGTTAGTTGTTCAGTCATGTCTGTCTCTTCGCAACCCTATGGACTGTAGCCCACCAGGCTCCTCTGTCCATGGAATTCTTCAGGCAAGAAAACTGGCATGGGTAGCCATTCCCTTCTCCAGGGGATCTTCCCGACCCAGGGATAGAACCCAGGTCTCCAGCATTGCAGGCAGGTTCCTTATCATCTGAGCCACCAGGGAAGCCCATATAATCTTTGGTTATTTCCTTGGTCACATTTGCATAACTGAGAGAGAACTACTTGACAGCTAGCACAATCTATTCATTATGGCCTATAAATAGGAATAATCAGGGCACCCAGAGCCAAGTGGAAGCCCCAGAAATCACACTCCCATCCTGAAGAAAATTATAAATCAGAAGTAATACTGTATCATTGGAAGAACTACTGATATTAATATTGCTATCAAAGACTTCGGGGATATACGGGTTGTGGTATTCAAAGTGTTTCCATTCGATTCATCTATAAATACCATGAAAAATTGAAATGGTTCTTGACAGGTGTATATATTAACTATATATATATTCATGTGGCAGCCCCACTTACAACTACTGTACTATACCATCTGCCACAGAAGCTGCTATTGAGACTACCACTTGGTTAAATGACAGTAGATTAATACAGGCTTTGGCACTTGTTTTGAGACTAACACTCTTGCAGATAAATATGAATTTTCCGATTCCCTTCATTAATGAGGATAAAATTTGTTTTTTATTCACATGGTAAGAACAGCAGTTCATACTCATTCTTGCCCAGGAATACGCTAACTGTCCTCCTTTCTGTCACAGTAGACAATTCAGGTATCTTGATCGCCTTGACTTAACACTAGACTAGTACATTAATGACACCATGATAATAGGGTTTGGTGAGCAGGAATTAGAGAGTACACTAGATGTTCTAGTAAGACATCTGTGTCAGAGAGTGGGACTGAAGTATCATGAAGATTCAAGGGACTGCCACAGTTTTTGCGATCCAGTGGTCTGTGACATGCCACATTATTCCTTCTAAGATTAAGGACAAGACAAGTTTTTGCACTTTTCATCTGACACCGCTGATGGAAGCACAGTGTTTGAGAGGTATCTTCTGCTTTGGAAGGTAACATATATTGAATTTGAGAATATCACTCTGACCCATGTATTTGGTATTTTGGAAGCTGTTCATTTTGAATGGGGCCTAGAGGAAGATAGGATTCTGCAAAATATCCAGCTTGAGGTCTCTTGTCATTTGGGCCTTATGATTCAACAGATTTGACAGAAATGATGTATCTATAAAGGAAGAGTTTGCTGTGTAAAATCTCAGTATATTTCCAAGATTTGGAGAAAAATTATGCCTTCCCTGTCAGAACACTAGTCTTAATTTTAGCAAACATTTCTGCCACAATAATGGGCCCTACTAGAAACTGATAGCCTGAACATGGGTTGCTAAGTGACCATGACATTGAGGTTTCCTTTCTTGAGCTGAATATTATGAGGTCTATCACATAAGGTTGGGCAGGTGCAGAAACAGCATTTGGATTTCAGCCTGAGCTCATCCAGAACGTACTGGTAAATTACACTAAAAAGCTTCGGACTTCCATGTCTCTAATCTCTGCTATCCCCCCAAAACAAGAATAGGTAGTTGTTTTATATGTTTTGTTAATTTTAAAAGATATCAGTGCTACAAATCTTATTTTATACATTTTATGGTTAATATCGTAGATTTATAAAATCTGTTTCCTTTACAAATAACTGTTTTGTTTCTTTTTACTAATGCACATTTTTCTATTAGAACACATTGTCATATATTATCTATTTTTTGAGCATTCAAAAACCATGCTGTGATGTACTTAGTAGCTCAGTCATATCTAACTCTTTGCAAACCCATGGACTATAGCCTCCCATGCTCCTCTGTCCATGGGGATTCTCCAGGGAAGAATACTGGAGTGGATTGCCATGCCCTCTTCCATGGGATTTTCCCAACCCAGAAATTGAACCAGAATCTCTTGCATTGCAGGCAGATTCTTTACCAGAAAAAACCGTGCTGTGATGTACTTAGTAGCTCAGTCATATCTAACTCTTTGCAAACCCATGGACTATAGCCTCCCATGCTCCTCTGTCCATGGGGATTCTCCAGGGAAGAATACTGGAGTGGATTGCCATGCCCTCTTCCATGGGATTTTCCCAACCCAGAAATTGAACCAGAATCTCTTGCATTGCAGGCAGATTCTTTACCAGCTGAGCTACCAGGGAAGCCCCCATTCAATGGCTAAGTTACAGCAATTCTTTACAACAAACAGTGCTGCAGTCAAAATCTTTAATAAATACCTCATCCTTTTTTTTTTTTTTCATTATTGGTGAGATTGGGGTAACTATACATTGAATCATTCAAGTTTTCACTTTTGTTATTTTTTCTCCCTTGGTTATTTTGTACTGGGTGCTATGGAAGTGACTAGATATTTTATATCTTAATTCTTATTATTTATTCATTGTAAGTATTGAACCCCAGGCTGTCACTTTAATCTCAGTCCTATAAACGTAATGAAATCCATGATGGACCACTCACATCCTTGTTCAGGGCCAGGAAGCTTATTCCCTCATTAAAGAAAAGTAATTCTTGCAAGCAGCCCATAATAACCATCCCTCATTAGGAACTGCCTTGGGTAGAGATATTTGTCTCACCCAATTTCACACATCCTTACCAGGGCAGCTTGCATCCACTGATGGGTGAATGCAGGGATGTTTGGGCCCAGCCTCTCTCCAGCTTCAGAGAAGAAGCCTTCACTAATACTGCAACACAGCACTACTTCTCCCTCTAACTCACGTCTGTTTTCTTCCCTTCCCTCCCTATCATAGTGTTAACCTCAAGAACACATAAACCTGTTCAGTAATCTCTTTCTTATGGACTGGTTCCCAGGGACACAACCTGTGTGAATGACAGTTATTAATGGAAATTCTTACTTATATTGCTCAATTTTCATATTAGTCAAAAGTGAAATTATATTTTCTCTTGTGATTTGGGCTTTTGTATCTTGCTTCAGTAAACATAGTCTATGGTGAGACTGGTCGTTTTACTTTCATACTCAGGCCTTTTATTCATTTGAGATTCTTTTGTTTATTTTTATTTTGTAATGTGTGCTGGAGGCCCAGTTTTATTTTAGTAGTAAATCAAGTTTCTGGTCTTTTACAATAATGGCTACCACATCTCCAAAGTTATATACCATGTCTTCTATCATCTAACAAATAATCTCTTTAAATCCTTATATTTTTTCTATTCCTTCAATAAGTCTGTTCCTGTTCCAACTCCATATTGATGAATTTTATCTTGTGCCACGTTCTGTCTTAATACTCAGCAGTAGGCATTTCTTTCTTTATATTTTTATAAATGATTTAGTAAGTCCTGAAAATGTCTTTTAGTATACATTTTGGAATACATTTTCCAAGTTTTTCTCAAAATTTAAATTTGAGATTCTTTTGTTTATTTTTATTTTGTAATGTGTGCTGGAGGCCCAGTTTTATTTTAGTAGTAAATCAAGTTTCTGGTCTTTTACAATAATGGCTACCACATCTCCAAAGTTATATACCATGTCTTCTATCATCTAACAAATAATCTCTTTAAATCCTTATATTTTTTCTATTCCTTCAATAAGTCTGTTCCTGTTCCAACTCCATACTGATGAATTTTATCTTGTGCCACGTTCTGTCTTAATACTCAGCAGTAGGAATTTCTTTCTTTATATTTTTATAAATGATTTAGTAAGTCCTGAAAATGTCTTTTAGTATACATTTTGGAATACATTTTCCAAGTTTTTCTCAAAATTTAGCAGTGGTAAAATGAATAAGTAAAATGAATGAAAGTGAATTTACAGATTAATTTCAGGACAATCAGTGTTTGAAACTTTATTCATTATGTTCCTGGATATATTATATTATTCTGTTTATTCAGATCGAATTTGATATCTTTTAAGAGAATTTTCTAAATCTCCATAAACTTCTCTCAGACAACCATTGCTAGAGTATTTCTAGGCAATTCACAAATGGCATGTTTTTGATCTTCTGGTCACTTATTGCCAGTGAAGAAATTTTAAATATACTTGAAGAACAATTTACTGAGCTTAAAGATAAGGTTAAAGAACTCTTTCAGAAGGCATTGGTAGGGGATAAAATGATGGAATGAATGAAAAAAACAAGTCTAAAGATTTGAAGACTAATATGTCAATACCCATCAAGAAGGAGAATCAGTATTTGAGGGAAAAATGTTGATAATTTATTAAAGTTAACACAAGATATAAGACTTCAGTTTAAATGGGCACATTTCAAAAAACAGAATAGGAGAGAGAGTGGAAAAGGGCTCCTCATTTAAGTATGTTATGGTGTTATTTGCTGCTGCTGCTGCTAAGTCACTTCAGTCGTGTCCAACTCTGCAACCCCATAGACGGCAGCCCACCAGGCTCCCCCATCCCTGGGATTCTCCAGGCAAGAACACTGGAGTGGGTTGCCATTTCCTTCTCCAATGTGTGAAAGTGAAAAGTGAAAGAGAAGTCAGTCGTGTCCGATTCTTAGCAACCACATGGACTGCAGCCCACCAGGCTCCTGGGTCCATTGATTTTCCAGGCAAGAGTACTGGAGTCGGGTGCCATTGCTAGTGATGTTTAAGATCACTCAAAACAGGCAGTCCAAGGGATTCTCAAGGGTCTTCTCCAGAGGGGAGAACAAGACAGCAGAGGAGTAGGTGGACATGGAGTACATCTCTCTCTATGTATACATCAGGAATACACCTTCAGACACAGAAGTGCACNCTGGAGTCGGGTGCCATTGCTAGTGATGTTTAAGATCACTCAAAACAGGCAGTCCAAGGGATTCTCAAGGGTCTTCTCCAGAGGGGAGAACAAGACAGCAGAGGAGTAGGTGGACATGGAGTACATCTCTCTCTATGTATACATCAGGAATACACCTTCAGACACAGAAGTGCACGCAGAACACCAGATGAGAAGGAACAGGAGTACCTGGCCAGCAGAAAAGAATATCTAGACCCACGCAAAACTCAGTAGGACAAAGGAACCAAGGGGAAAAATAGGAGTGTTAGTAGGACTGGACCTTCCCTTGGCGGGTGGGGGAACTGAAGCAGGGGTCCGATCCCCACATTGGGGCAATTGTCTGAATCAGAAGAGAAACATTTAAGGCTGACAGTGAAACAGTTAATCTGTGGCAGCCTAAATGGAATGAGAATCAGTCCTTGCCCCAGCCATACATACCCCAGACAGGAATGAAGATCCCCTGGAATGTGCAGTGTCTGGGAGCTAGAGTTTAGGGGTTGTGGAGTAATCCCAGGTTGAGGGCTTCTGTTGACTGCAGTCAGTCGTGTCTGATTCTTAGCAACCGCATGGACTGCAGCCCACCAGGCTCCTGGGTCCATTGATTTTCCAGACAAGAGTACTGGAGTGGGGTGCCATTGCTAGTGATGTTTAAGATTACTCAAAACGGGCAGTCCAAGGGATTCTCAAGGGCCTTCTCCAGAGGGGAGAACAAGACGGCAGAGGAGTAGGTGGACATGGAGTACATCTCTCTCTATGTATACATCAGGAATGCACCTTCAGACACAGAAGTGCACGCAGAACACCAGATGAGAAGGAACAGGAGTACCTGGCCAGCAGAAAAGAATATCTAGACCCACGCAAAACTCAGTAGGACAAAGGAACAAAGGGGAAAAATAGGAGTGTTAGTAGGATTGGACCTTCCCTTGGCAGGTGGGGGAACTGAAGCAGGGGTCCGATCCCCACACTGGGGCAATTGTCTGAATCAGAAGAGAAACATTTAAGGCTGACAGTGAAACAGTTAATCTGTGGCAGCTTAAATGGAATGAGAATCAGTCCTTGCCCCAGCCATACATACCCCGGACAGGAATGAAGATCCCCTGGAGGGTGCAGTGTCTGGGAGCTAGAGTTTAGGGGTTGTGGAGTAATCCCAGGTTGAGGGCTTCTGTTGACTGCAGAGATGAATATCGAGGGGATGTGAGGGAGGAGATTGTGGTGGGAAATGCTCTGGAGGAAAGCTGGGCAGCCATGGAAGCAAGCTGATACTGCTGAGTCATGTGTAGGGGGTGGAGCCATCACCATAGCCTCTCTCCCCCCACATGCCAGCACTGGCAGCTGAACAATAGTGAGGCTGGCCCCGCAAGCTCCTGACGCACTGAACTACAGAGTAGGACCCTACCCAGGGTGCTCCTTTAAGTGCCTGATGTGCCAATCTACAGAGTAGGACCCCCAGCCATGGGGTGGGGGGGGGGCGCTTCTGTGTGTCTGACACACCAAACAACAGAGATGCACCCCAGGCAAGGGAGTCCTTTAAGTGCCTGAATGGTGCCTCCACAGAGCTGTGGAGAAAGACTAGCCAAAGAGGGCTTCTGATCGCCAGCTACAAGAGGCTAGGAAAAAACACTGATGGGTCTATAACTCCTGCAGCAGAGGCAGTCTTTGTCCCTGCACACTTGGCGCTGCCAGGGTCCCCTCAAGCCAAGCAGCTGTGCCACCTTCACACTCAATTCTCACTGGAGCAGAGCTGCCTCAGGCAAAACAGTCTTGTGTCTGTGCGTGCAGAGTTGTTTCGGTAGTGTCCAAATCTGTTTGACCCTGTAGACTGTGGACTGTGAGGCCAGGCTTCTCTGTCAGGTAGAGGGGTTCTCCAGGCAAGAACACTGGAGGGTGTTGGCCAATACTGGTTGCCATACACTTCTAGAACACTATATTTACTGCTGCCAAACCCTCAACTTCCCTGAGTACCTGGTGCTGCTAGAACCCCTGCAACCCATCAGCTGCAACACCTCCACACCTGGCCCTCACAGGGGCAAACCCAAGCCCTCAGGGCAACCTCAGGAGCAAACCCCAGTGGATGACTCACATGCAGAGGTGGAAATAAAACCACAATTGAAACCCAGGGGCAGTGTGACTAAGGAAGAAGACCCAAAATCTTCCCACGAGCTGTACAATCTGCAGATTAAATCCACATGATTAACTAGGCAGACTCTGTGTCTATGGAATATATAAAAGGTCATGGAGAGCTCCCACAAAAGAAAATGCACTAGTTCTGATAGCTATGGACACTGGAGGCAAGAAGAAAGAAGAGTAGGACCAGATTAGAATCTGAGCTGCCCCTACAATAGGTCCAGAGATAAGTACAGTATTGGAGGGCATCCAAGGGAGATGAGGTGGGCTCTCACTCCCAGCAAGGGAAAGGACTCTGACAGCAGTGACTCAAGAAAAACATTTATTATTCTTATGTTTTGACTCGTTCTGTAGATTCTTCTGGATTTTTTTTCCTTTTTTTATCCACTCTGTTGTAGTTATTGATTTTATTGGCGTTCAATTCAGTTCAGTTCAGTCGCTCAGTCGTGTCTGACTCTTTGCGACCCCATGAATTGCAGCACGCCAGGCCTCCCTGTCAATCACCAACTCCCGGAGTTCACTCAGACTCACATCCATCAAGTCAGTGATGCCATCCAGCCATCTCATCCTCTGTTGTCCCCTTCTCCTGCCCCCAATCCCTCCAAGCATCAGAGTCTTCTCCAATGAGTCAACTCTTCACAAGAGGTGGCCAAAGTACTGGAGTTTCAGCTTTAACATCATTCCTTCCAAAGAAATCCCAGGGCTGATCTCCTTCAGAATGGATTGGCTGGATCTTCTCGCAGTCCAACGGACTCTCAAGAGTCTTCTCCAACACCACAGTTCAAAAGCATCAATTCTTCCGCGCTCAGCCCGCTTCACAGTCCAACTCTCACATCCATACATGACCACAGGAAAAACCATAGCCTTGGCTGGACAGACTTTAGTCGGCAAAGTAATGTCTCTGCTTTTGAATATGCTATTTAGGTTGGTTATAACTTTTCTTCCAAGGAGTAAACGTCTTTTAATTTCATGGCTGCAGTCACCATCTGCAGTGATTTTGGAGCCCAAAAAAATAAAGTCTGACACTGTTTCCACTGTTTCCCCAAAAAGTAATATCTCCGCTTTTTAATATGCTATCTAAGTTGGTCATAACTTTTCTTCCAAGGAGTAAGCGTCTTTTAATTTCATGGCTGCAGTCACCATCTGCAGTGATTTTGGAACCCCCCAAAATAAAGCCTGACACTGTTTCCAATACACACACACATACATGTATACATATATTTATACATATATATGTGTGTGTTTATTCTTTTTTGAAATCTTTTTCCAGAGATCTGATTTCCTGATTATTCAAACTTTTATTTTATTTTTAATATACATGATATACTGCTTGTTCCTTGTCAGGTGATGATGCATTAATCATGTTGCAAATACTAACTCATTTAATGCTCATGGAAGATCTAATAGTGGATCCCAATATAGCCTGTTTAAAAAATTTTTTAAAAACCAAGTTGCCTCTATTTATAGGAGGTGAACTCATCATGTCCAGTGCCATATCCATGAGCTTATCAGCTTCTCTAGGCTTTACCTAACATGCTTTGTTTTGGTATAAAACCTTGTCACTGAAAAGCTTTAAAATTTTTATGTACACTTCAGCAAGTGAAGTGGAGTGAAGAAAATAGAATTTCCCTGGGGTAACTTGAGAATCCCACAGGGTCTTGAGGTCATTCTGATAGGTTCCTGGTCCCAGTGGACAGGCCTGTGGCTTGGCCAACAGCAGGTTCAGGAACCCGGGGCAGGTGTATCTTGATCCAAGAACTACACCCCTGCCCACCACTTACTGCCAGAAATTGGTTTTTGTTCTTTTTCATTTTCTGCTAAATTGCTGCTACAAATTTGCTTCTGGAAAGAACACCAGGTTTTGAAATAAGACATGTTATCACTGTTTCAGTGCCATTAGCTGGGTGACTTTTAGCAAGTCACTTATTTTTTTCAGAGGTCTTCACTTTTCTCATCTGTAAAAATATCATGTTGGTCAAAAAGTCCATTTGGGTATTGATATAAGATAGTATAGGCAAATCCAATCGAAATTTTTGGCCAACCCAATAGGTTGCCACATTTGTAATGGTTAAAGAAAAGATAACTTATCACTACTTAAATCAGAGGTTGGCAAATGTTTTCTGTAAATGGCCAGATAGTAAATATTTGAGGTTCTGCAGACAAAAAGATAAGATTGAGGACGTTTTGGCTTTTGTGTCCACGGACTTCTCCAGGTGATCATATTGGTGTGGGTTTCTACTCCCTTCTATGGGAGATGTTCCTAACCCAGGGATTGAACCTTGGTCTCCTGCACTGCAGGCAGATTCTTTACCATCTGAGCCACCAGGGAAATGCCAAATATTTGAAGCTTTGCAGGCAAAGAGATAAAATTGAGGATCTTATGTAGGTTCTTACATAAGAAGAGAGAAAATAAATTTCTTCAAATTTGTTGACAAAATTTAAAATATGATAATAATAATTAATACTATGTAATTAAAGTAATAAAAATTGAGGTCCATATTTCCAACTTTAGTAAGGCATAATTGACAAATAAAAATTGTGTATATGTAAAGCAAACAAAGTAATGTTTTGATATATGTACACATTAAAGAATCATTACCACAATCAAGCTAATTAACATGTCCATAACCTTGTATAATTTGTGTATGTGTATGTGGTGAGAACACTGGTTATCCCTCTCATAGCAAATTTTGAATATAGCTTTTTACAATGTGCATGTGTGCCTGCTAAGTCGCTTCAGTCGTGTCTGACTCTCTGTGACTCTATAACCTATAGCCCGCCAGTCTCCTCTGTCCATGGGGATTCTCCAGACAAGAATACTGGAGTGGGTTGCCATGCCCTCCTTCAGAGGATCTTCCCGACCCAGGGATCAAACCCTCATCTCTTACGTCTCTTACGTATTCTGCATTGGCAGACAGCTTCTTTACCACTAGCACCACCTGGGAAGTCCCAGTTTTTGTTTTTGTTTTTATTTTTATTTTTTTTTATTTTTATTTTTTGTATTTATTTATTTTTTTACACGAACTCCCAAACATGAACCCCCCTCCCACCTCCCCCCCAACATCTTCCCTCCAGATCATCCCCAT
>SJYX01021180.1:429364-465699 GCA_006410675.1 Oreotragus oreotragus | reverse complement strand
AACTACCGCACAGTTGCACTCATCTCTCATGCTAGTAAAGTAATGCTCAAAATTCTGCAAGCCAGGCCTCAGCAATACGTGAACCCTGAACTTCCAGATGTTCATGCTGATTTTAGAAAAGGCAGAGGAACCAGAGATCAAATTACCAACATCCGCTGAATCATGGAAAAAGCAAGAGAGTTCCAGAAAAACATCTTTTTCTGCTTTATTGACTATGCCAAAGCCTTTGACTGTGTGGATCACAACAAACTGTGGAAAATTCTGAAAGAGATGGGAATACCAGAGCACCTGACCTGCCTCTTGAGAAATATGTATGCAGGTCAGGAAGCAACAGTTAGAACTGGACATGGAACAGACTGGTTCCAAATAGGAAAAGGAGTACGTTAAGGATGTATACTGTCACCTTGCTTATTTAACTTCTATGCAGAGTACATCATGAGAAACACTGGGCTGAATGAAGCACAAGTTGGAATCAAGATTGCTGGGAGAAATATCAATAACATCAAATACATAGATGACATGACCCTTATGGCTGAAAGCAAAGAAGAACTAAAGAGCCTCTTGATGAAAGTGAAGGAGGAGAGTGAAAAAGTTGATTTAAAGCTCAACATTCAGAAAATGAAAATCATGGCATCCGGTCCCATCACTTCATGGCAAATAGATGGGGAAACAGTGGAAACAGTGGCTGACTTCATTTTTAGGGGGCTCCAAAATTACTGCAGATGGTGACTGTTGCAATGAAATTATATGACGCTTACTCCGTGGAAGAAAAGTTATGACCAACCTAGACAGCATATTGAAAAGCAGAGACATTACTTTGCCAACAAAGGTCTGTGTAGTCAAGGCTATGGTTTTTCCAGTGGTCATGTATGGATGTGAGAGTTGGACTGTGAAGAAAGCTGAGCACCAAAGAATGATGCTTTTGAACTGTGGTGTTGGAGAAGACTCTTGAAAGTCCCTTGGACTGCAAGGAGATCCAACCAGTCCATCCTAAAGTAGACTGGTCCCTGGTGTTCATTGGAAAGACTGATGTTGAAGCTGAAACTCCAATATTTTGGCCACCTCATGCGAAGAATTGACTCATTGGAAAAGACCCTGATGCTTGGAGAGATTAGGGGCAGGAGGAAAAGGGGATGACAGAGGATGAGATGGCTGCATGGCATCACTGACTCAATGCACCTGGGTTTGGATGGACTCAGGGAGGCCTGGCATGCTGCCATTCATGGGATTGCAAAGAGTCAGATACGACTGAGCGACTGAACTGAACTGAAACAGCATATTAAAATGCAGAGACATTATTTTGCCAACAAAGGTCCATCTAGTTAAGGCTATGGTTTTTCCAGTAGTCATGTATGGATGTGAGAGTTGGACTGTGAAGAAAGCTGAGTGCCAAAGAATTGATGCTGTTGAACTGTGGTGTTGAAGAAAACTCTTGAGAATCCCTTGGACTGCAAGGAGACCCAACGAGTCCATCCTAAATGAGATCAGTCCTGAGTGTTCATTAAAGGATTGATTTTGAAGCTGAAAGTCCAATACTTTGGCCACCTGATGCAAAGAACTGACTCATTTGAAAAGACCCTGATGTTGGAAAAGATTGAAGGCAGGAGGAGAAGGGGACAACAGAGGAAGAGATGGTTGGATGGCATCACCAAGTCAATGGCCATGCATTTGAGTAAACTCCAGGAGTTGGTGATGGACAGCAAGGCCTGGTGTGCTGCAGTCCATGGGGTTGCGAAGAGTCAGACACGACTGAGCGACTGAACTGAACTGAATCACTTTACATTGTTGTGTCAGCCTTCTGTAGCATGAAGTGAATCAGCTCTGTGTGTACCTAGATCCCCTCCCTCTTCCCACTGCCTTCCCCACCCTCTAAGTCACCAGAGAGCACTGAGCTGAGCTCCCTGTGCTATGCCGCAGCTTTCTACTAGCCATCTATTTTACACATGGTAGTATATACATGTCATTTCCAATCTTCCAGTTCATCCCACCCTCTCCTTCCCCTCCCCATGTCCACATGTCTGTACTCTACCTCTGCATCTGTATTCCTACCCTACAAATAGGTTCATCTGTACCATTTTTTCTAGATTCCACAGATATGAATTAATACACAATATTTGCTTTTCTCTTTCTGACTTACTTCAGTCTGTATGACAGACTTTTTAGTTCCATCCACATCTACAAAAACGATCTTATTCCATTCCTTTTAGTGGCTGAGTAAATGCCATTGTATATAGGTACATCTTCTTTATCCATTCTCTGTGTTTGGATGTTTAGGTTTTTTATTGAGCTTAGCTCAATAACCCGCCTTTAGTAAGAAAAAAATAAGCATCCATCACATAGGGAAGGTTCACTGGTAGGCCTTAGATTTCAGGCAGTAATGTGTCACAGGTTATGTCAGGAATAGGTGAAAGGGGTATTGGGTCTGGGTGACCTGGAGATTGCAAACCATAAATCTGATTGTTTCTTCTGGAAGGCCATCCATCTGCTCTCTTCTTCTTCTGCCTTTCCTGTTCTCCACTTTCTGGTCCTCAGTCCCAGCTCTGCAGAACACCTCCAGTGCATCCTTCTACTCCAATACTCCTCCAGAATATGGGCCGTGTGGAAGGGGGGCCTCGCCATATCAGCCCCCACCCCCAGCCAGAGCACCTTTGTGTTTGGGAGAGGAAGACCAGACTACAGATGGAGCCAATCATTATGCTGGTTTCTGGCTGGTGTGGGGATGTAAACAGAAGGAAGCCAGTGCAGGAAATTATAGAAATCATGACCTCTTGTTCTGTCTAGGCCAAGTTTAATCAGGAGGGCCCAGCTTATATTTGGGCTATATTTTGTAGCCCTCAGGAATGATCTGAACTAGTCAATGAACATCTCTATTTCCAATTGAATTGCTGCCTAGAACCAAGCCAGCAGCGCTGCCTTGGTGTGACTGGTGAGCCTCTGAACAAGGAGTGTGGGTGCACAGGGATGGACCCTGAACAGCCTTGGGGGTCCCACCTCTATCTCAAGGATCCTGGGGAAGCTATGCTGAGACTGGCATTCAGGTCTTTCACAGGTTGTCTGGTTAATAATTGGGCTTCCCAGGTAGTGCTAGTGGTAAAGAATCTGCCTGCAAAAACAGGAGATATAAGAGATGCAGGTTCAATCCCTGGGTCGGGAAGATCAACTGGAGGAGGATATGGCATCCCACTCCAATATTCTTGCCTGAAGAATCCCATGAACAAAGGGGCCTGGCAGGCTACAGTCCATAGGGTCACACAGAGTTGGACACAGCTGAAGCAACTTAGCACACATGCATATATATATATATATATATATATGAATCACTGAATTTTAAATCAATTCAATCACTTGTTAACTGAATCACTAAATTGGCTATAACTTCAATTAAAAAAATAAAAATTATAAAGGAGCCTCAAGACACAGCCCTGCTGCCCTGCAGCATAGGGTTTAAGAGCAGATTTCTCACCCAGACTGGCTGAGTTTTTGCTGTTTCTCTGTCTCTTACCACTCACATCAACACAGACCCACTAAACCAACCTTTGAGCCTCGGTTTTCCCACTTCTAAATGGGAATGCTAGCAGTATCTATCTTGAATTGTGAGAATTAAACACGGATTGAAATACTGAAAGCTCTTAGAATGTTATCTAGCTTATGGTAGACAGTTGAGAAAAGACAGACTCACTGCTATTCGCTGGTCAAATCCTATTCAGCCCTGACTTTGGATGGGAAATCTGTTGTAAGCAGCACTTTCTGGAAGGCAGCAAGAGATTGGGCATATGTGGGAAATGAATCCTGTGGGATACCCTTCACGGGCTGCATGAGGCCAGTTATGGGGAACATGAAACCTACTGATTTCTGTCATTTGTCACCAGAGTGGGTGCTCCCTTGAACTCCCTTGCCCATAAGATACCCCCTCTGGGAAGGGTGGCAGAAGGCAGGTGTTGAAAGGGTGTCTGACAATGAGGACTGTCCCATCCTTTCTCCTTGGCTCCCTGCTGCCCAGATGCAGGTGTCTCGTATTTATCTCCATGGCTCTGGTTTTCTGATACAAGCTTGGCCTTTTGAGAAACTGAAGATCCCAGACACAGTGAACGTGATTTAAGATCCAACTCATAGTTCCCGCCTTGTGCTGAAGGTGTTACAAATTGTCCCTGGAGGCAGGATGTCTATACTGAAAATGAGAACACAGCAGTGCAGGAACAATCAACAAGGCCAAACACCGTCTCCTGACCTTTACATCAGTAGTGGGTAGCTTGGTTCTGAATTAATGAAGGATTGTCCTTTCAGGCCAAGCACCACTCCTCCCACCTCCATCCCCAGCTGTTCAGTGCCATCATCTTCTGCCTTGTGTGTTTCTACTCTGGAAAACTGTCAACACCCTCCAGCCCTCCAGCCCTATACTGGTTTTACTGGTTTTCTCATTGTCAGGTGGAGTCTCTACTCAACAATACTTTTTTTTTTAATGTTTTATGTGGAACATTTTTAAAGTCTTTATTGAATTTGTTGCAATATTGTTTCTGGTTTATGTTTTGGTTTTGTAGCTGCAAGTCATGTGGAATCTTAATTTCCAAGCCAGGGGTCAAACCCACATCCCCTGCATTGGAAGGCGAAGTCTTAACTACTGGACAACAACAGAAGTCCCTCAATAAAACTTCTCATTTCAATTCCTTCTGGCCAGTATTGCTGGAAAAGAGTGCTAAGGCTCTAATTTGTCTAAATTTGCTGATGCTATTCAGCATTTCCTCTCTGATTATGGCTCTCCTACACCCCACAGATTTCTTAGCTTTTCTATTAATACCTCTGCAGCTCACCCTCTTCTGCAACACACTCCAACTCTTAAGGAGCTGTGCTAGGAAAGCGGTCAGTGTGATCCTCACCAAACTTGACCCTGCTTGACTGCTCCATCAGCCTTTCCCAGAGTGTCACTCACACTGGAAGATTCCCTCTGTTTATCCCACAACCCCTTTCAGCTACTGCTCCATTCTTTTCCTTACTCCAGTGACCAAGTTTTGTAAAATTCATATTTATTAGCTGCCTCTGATTGCTCATTTTCCATTCATACATCAGCCCACTTCAGCTGATTTTCTTCAATTGCTTTCACTTACTCTCCTCTAATCCAGGACACCAATGACCTCCATGTTGACAAGTCTGCTGGAGACGTTCCTGTTTGATTTTACTGGAATATTTAGCACTGTTGATGACCCCTCTTCCTTAAAACTCTCTTCTCTTGATCTCTTTGGATGCCATGCTCTCCTAGATTTTTCTTTCACATTTGTCTACTCAATTTCAGCCTCCTTTGCTGCCATGACTTCTCAGGACCTTGAGGAGAACTGCTGTGACTCTTTCTCTCCTCTCTCCTCCTCCTGTCTCACCTGTTCTCCCTGTTGCAAATGCTCTCTGGGTACTCAGTTTAGTTCCATTCAGTTACTCAGTCACGTCTGACTTTTTCTCTGGGTACTGGCAACTTCCAAATTCATATCTCCAAAGTAAACCACATGTCAGAGCTTTAGTCTTGTATATTTAATTGTCTACTTGACATCTCTATTTGTTTTGTTTTATTTAAAAACTTAGAAAAATTATTTTACTGAAGTTTAATTGATTTACAATGTTATATTAGTTTCTTCTGTACAGCAAAGAAATTTATATATATATATACACATTCTTTTTCATATTTTTTCCATTCTGGTTTATCACAAGACACTGAATATAGTTCTCTGTGCTATACAGTAGGGCCTTGTTGTTTATTTATTCTATATATACTAGTTTGCATCTAATAATCACAGGCTCCCAATCCATCCCCCCTCATGTCTCTTCTCCTCCTTTGCAACCAACCACAAATCTTTTCTCTATGTCTATGAGTCTGTTTCTGTTGAATAGATGAGTCCATTTGTCATATTTTAGATTCCACATACAAGTGATATCATATGATATTTGACTCTCTAACTTCACTCAGTATGATAATCTCTAGTTGCATTCATGTTGCTGTAAATTGCATTATTTCACACTTCTTTATGGCCAAGTAGTACTCCATCACATGTATGTACCATATCTTCTTTATCCATTTATCTGTCAATGGGCATTTAGGTTATTTCCAAGTCTTGGCCATTATAAATAGTGCTGCTCTGAACATAGATGTGCATATATCTTTTTAAATTACAGTTTTATCTGAGTATATGCCCATGAGTGGGATTGCTGGGTTATATGGAAACTATTTTTAGATTTTTGAGGCACCTCCATACAGTTTTCCATAGTGGCCACACCAACTTACACTCCCACCAATAGTGAAGTAGGGGTCCCACATCCTCTCTGGCATTTGTTATCTGTAGATTTTTTTGATGATGGCATCTCTTTTTGGATATTTGACTTGTTTAGGCTTAACATGTCTGACACTGAGCTCTTGATAACCCTCTCGACTAGTTCCTTCTCCAGTCCTCCCCATGCCAGGAACATAAGGGTCAGTCTGGATTGCTCTTTCTTATCTCCCAGATGCAATCCATCAATGTGCATGCATGCACACTAAATCAATTCAGTCATGTTTGACCCTTTGAGACCCTATGGACTGTAGCCCACAAGGGTTCTGAATACTGGGGTGGGTTGCCATTTCCTCCTCCAGGGGATTGTCCCAACCCGGGGATAAAACCCGAGTCTCTTTTGTTTCCTTCATTGGCAGGCAGGTTCTTTACTGCTAGTGCCACCTGGGAAGCCAAGTGTTCTCAATTTTATTTCTAAAATAGGTCTTGGACACCTCAGCTCCTTTCCTCTCTATGATGTAATCATCATTGGCCAAGACCATATCGCTATCCTTCCAACTGGTCTTCCAAAGTTCTCTACAGATGCCATCAAATCCATCCCTCACACTAGAAGAATCCACTGGAAACACCAATCATCTTCTCTATTTCAAGGCTGATAAAACCTACCCACAGAAGCATGGTTCTGATCTCATTCATTCCCCGCACTCATATAGACAAAATGTTTAAGTGATGGCATACCCCTTTGCCTTCCTTTCATTTTCTCTTTTTATTAGATTCCTAGAATATTTCCACATATTGGAACCAACCCCATACTTTTTATGCTGCATGGCTGCATGCCCAGTGAAAAATATAGCCTAGTGGCCAAAATTAGGTGATGTGCTATCACGGTTGGGTCCCAACATGTGTTTTCATTGTTCTTCTCAGTACGTTTTTGGGTTAGAGTCTGATGTTAACATCCGACTCCAACTTAGAGTTGGATGTTAATCCTACATCACTAATTAGTTCACTATGGAGAATTAAATGGCAACCCACTCCAGTGCTCTTGCCTGGAGAATCTTGTGGATGGAGGGGCCTGGTGGGCTGCTGTTCATGGGGTCGCAAAGAGTCGGACATGACTGAAGTGACTTAGCATGCATGCATGCATGCATTGGAGAAGGAAATGGCAACCCACTTCAATATTCTTGCCTGGAGAATCCCAGGGAAAGAGGAGCCTGGTGGGCTGCCATCTATGGGGTCACACAGAGTCAGACATGACTGAAGCAACTTAGCAGCAGCAGCAGCATGGAGAATTAATTGCTTGCAGGAAAGCTGAGAGCCATGGAATGGTGTATAAGCAGCTGTTGCTATCAACTTTGAGGAGCATGTAGAAAGCTCCAACTCTGTCCCAAACCACTCTCCCAGTGACTTGCATCCAATACCTGGGGTTATCTTAATAGAGTCACTCATTCATCATCATCTTCAGTGGAAAGAATAAAATTGTATTT
The DNA here is from genome assembly GCA_006410675.1 of Oreotragus oreotragus. Lineage (NCBI taxonomy): Eukaryota > Metazoa > Chordata > Mammalia > Artiodactyla > Bovidae > Oreotragus > Oreotragus oreotragus. The sequence goes on along the minus strand of SJYX01021180.1, from coordinate 457,967 downwards.
ACCAGTCACTAGTAATTCCAAAAAGAATGCATGGGGCCCTATTTTAAAAAGACATCTAGGTGGGAAGGCTTAATAAAAAGAAGGAAGGAGCATTTTGCTACAGGCTGACCGGCCTAGAGATGAGACAGGCAGCACTAAAAGTTCAAGGCCACTCTGTGCAAATGGCAGGTGGAGAAGAGCTGGCTGAAGTGGGCAGTGGGCACCCTCCTGGTGTTGCCAAAGGCCCTAAAAGCTTATCTTTCAGTCTCAGGTTTTCTCTTCTCCTTGGTTCTCCCCAGCCTGTGATTCCGTCTGCTCCATTAGACAGTAATCTCCAAATGAACTAAGATGCCTCCTCATCATTGTCCCCTCAGCACCTCTTATGCCCAGCACACAGTGAAGTGAAGTCGCTCAGTCGTGTCCGACTCTTTGCAACCCCGTGGACTGTAGCCTACCAGTCTCCTCCATCCATGGGATTTTCCAAGCAAAGATATTGGAGTGGGTTGCCATTTCCTTCTCCAGGAGATCTTCCCAATCCAAGGATCGAACCCGGGTCTCCCACATTGTAGGCAGATGCTTTACCACACACACACACAGTAGTTCTTCATTAAACACGTTCTGCATTCAAGGAAGAAGAGTTGCTGTGTGTTACTCTGGGAGTGGACAGGGGCAGTGAAATTGGAGATACAGGGTTATAAATGGGCAACATCGTCAACCACAGATTCCTCAGGAACATCTTTGTGCCTGGTCCTGTCAGACACTGGAGAAAATTCAAGAGCTGAATGAAATACCCTACCCCTTGACCTAATCAAGGACTTCTAAGTAGAGATGAAGTAGGTATAACAGGGTGTACAGTAAGAATTCNATCCACTGGAAACACCAATCATCTTCTCTATTTCAAGGCTGATAAAACCTACCCACAGAAGCATGGTTCTGATCTCATTCATTCCCCGCACTCATATAGACAAAATGTTTAAGTGATGGCATACCCCTTTGCCTTCCTTTCATTTTCTCTTTTTATTAGATTCCTAGAATATTTCCACATATTGGAACCAACCCCATACTTTTTATGCTGCATGGCTGCATGCCCAGTGAAAAATATAGCCTAGTGGCCAAAATTAGGTGATGTGCTATCACGGTTGGGTCCCAACATGTGTTTTCATTGTTCTTCTCAGTACGTTTTTGGGTTAGAGTCTGATGTTAACATCCGACTCCAACTTAGAGTTGGATGTTAATCCTACATCACTAATTAGTTCACTATGGAGAATTAAATGGCAACCCACTCCAGTGCTCTTGCCTGGAGAATCTTGTGGATGGAGGGGCCTGGTGGGCTGCTGTTCATGGGGTCGCAAAGAGTCGGACATGACTGAAGTGACTTAGCATGCATGCATGCATGCATTGGAGAAGGAAATGGCAACCCACTTCAATATTCTTGCCTGGAGAATCCCAGGGAAAGAGGAGCCTGGTGGGCTGCCATCTATGGGGTCACACAGAGTCAGACATGACTGAAGCAACTTAGCAGCAGCAGCAGCATGGAGAATTAATTGCTTGCAGGAAAGCTGAGAGCCATGGAATGGTGTATAAGCAGCTGTTGCTATCAACTTTGAGGAGCATGTAGAAAGCTCCAACTCTGTCCCAAACCACTCTCCCAGTGACTTGCATCCAATACCTGGGGTTATCTTAATAGAGTCACTCATTCATCATCATCTTCAGTGGAAAGAATAAAATTGTATTTACCAGTCACTAGTAATTCCAAAAAGAATGCATGGGGCCCTATTTTAAAAAGACATCTAGGTGGGAAGGCTTAATAAAAAGAAGGAAGGAGCATTTTGCTACAGGCTGACCGGCCTAGAGATGAGACAGGCAGCACTAAAAGTTCAAGGCCACTCTGTGCAAATGGCAGGTGGAGAAGAGCTGGCTGAAGTGGGCAGTGGGCACCCTCCTGGTGTTGCCAAAGGCCCTAAAAGCTTATCTTTCAGTCTCAGGTTTTCTCTTCTCCTTGGTTCTCCCCAGCCTGTGATTCCGTCTGCTCCATTAGACAGTAATCTCCAAATGAACTAAGATGCCTCCTCATCATTGTCCCCTCAGCACCTCTTATGCCCAGCACACAGTGAAGTGAAGTCGCTCAGTCGTGTCCGACTCTTTGCAACCCCGTGGACTGTAGCCTACCAGTCTCCTCCATCCATGGGATTTTCCAAGCAAAGATATTGGAGTGGGTTGCCATTTCCTTCTCCAGGAGATCTTCCCAATCCAAGGATCGAACCCGGGTCTCCCACATTGTAGGCAGATGCTTTACCACACACACACACAGTAGTTCTTCATTAAACACGTTCTGCATTCAAGGAAGAAGAGTTGCTGTGTGTTACTCTGGGAGTGGACAGGGGCAGTGAAATTGGAGATACAGGGTTATAAATGGGCAACATCGTCAACCACAGATTCCTCAGGAACATCTTTGTGCCTGGTCCTGTCAGACACTGGAGAAAATTCAAGAGCTGAATGAAATACCCTACCCCTTGACCTAATCAAGGACTTCTAAGTAGAGATGAAGTAGGTATAACAGGGTGTACAGTAAGAATTCTGAGACAGAAGAATAAACGAGCTGGAAACAGGTCTACAACAAAGATGCCACCTAACAATTTCAGACAGAAGCCAGGAGAAAATGTCATTTTGGGAAAAGAAGATGAGCAAACAACCTAAATGAAGACAGGTAGAACCCAGCGTTGCTCATCTTTGAGTCAGTGAGGGGGCCCACCTGGGAAATCTGAATGGAATCAGAACTCAGAGGCTGGGAAAATAAGCAGGTTTGCTGGGGATGCAAATCAGGGTGGGTCTAAATCATCAGGCCCCGGGGGTCTGGGTGTACAGGGGTAAGTTAAAGACCCAAAGCAAGATGCTGGAAGAACTAGGTTGGGTTCTGGGCTGTCACTTCAGTTTCATGCTCATTCTCAGTATCTGCATTGTGTCCAACTCTTTGTGACCCCATGGACTGTAAACCACCAGGCTCCTCTGTTCACGGGATTTCCCAGCAAGGATGGGTAGCCATTTCCTGCTCCAGGGGAATCTTCCAAATTTATCAAAACAAGGATCTCTCACACCCTTCTCAGTTCTGATTTATCAGAGACTCAACTGGGAACCTGTGTACCTGGGAACCATTCCAGAAGCACGGTTTTGATGAACTCTAATGTGCAAAATGGAGAAGAAGAGACTGACTAGACTCCTTGGAAAACTCCTTGGAAAAGCCCCTGATTATAACCTTCCCTCAGCAGTGTTGGGGGTGGGGGTGGGATCGCATGAGAGTAGTGAGCCTGCAGGACAAAAGTCCTGAGTCTTGGAGAGGATCCCATCACTTCATAGGCTGTGTGACTTTGTACAAGTCATTTCTGTTCCCCAAATGCCAGTTTTCCATCTGAAAAAGGGGGCTACGGATACCTGTTTCCAAAGTTGAAAACATTTAATGGGAGAGCATCCCTGGAAATGCACACCAGGGTGATCAACAGAAATTCTGTGCCCCATAACTGCCCTGAGCTTCCAGGCTGTCATTGAACCAAGATCGCATCAGGTAACCACAATGGCAACCTCACTTCCGGGTGGAGTTGAGAATGGCTGAGTCCCTTCCCCAGGGCTCAGCCTCTGGAGCCGGACCCCCTCATTAATGCCTTTATTGTTCATTTCCACTCTGTGGAGTCCATTGTTGGTGGTGACATTGCAACCTTCCTACCAGGGGCCTCCAGTCATTTGGCCGTGAGAGAACAGGAGACAGTGATTAATAAACACCCAGGATGTCTGCCCTTCTAGCGAGGGTGCCGTCTCCTCAGCATGAATATGCATGGACCTCCCCCCCCTCGGGCTGACTTGAAGCCTGGAGCGAGGACACGGTGGGCTGGCCCACAGCTGAGAGTGGCAGGCAGGCTGGTCACTGGGGAGATGCAACAAAGCACGCTCTGCTCCTCACTGAGTGGAGCAGAGCAGACAGCTTTCAGCAGCAGTGCCATCAGCCTTGCCATCACCCAAGAAGACAGCCTGGCAGATGTGAACATAAATACATTCCCCCTCTTGCCTCACCTCAGTGCCCTGAGGAGCTATTAGAGACTAAAATTACCATTTCAGTCGATGGAGAGAGAGAGAGAGAATTGGAGAGGAAGAGGCTGTGTTTGTTGACTTGGGGACATTGTTGGCTTTTCTGGCTTCCTTTTCCTCTGTGGCACCCTGGGGAGGGTGCAGACAGGCTGGGTCTTCAGAGGTGCAGGAGCGACACCTTCAGATCCTGCCCTGTCCCTTCTCAAATTCGGATTAAGATCCAGCTTCGCCTAATGCCAAAGAGACATCCATACCACATCACAGAGGGTTCTGTGATGCCAGGGAGCGAAGAAGGTGTTAAGCCTGAACCCCCTTCAGGTCCCCACCCCCAAGAAGGGGGGCTGGGGCCTGAGTTCACAGAAGAAGTTTTCTAACTCTAAGTCTGGTGGAGCTTAGATCAATTACAGTCATTCAATAACTGCTTATTTAGTTCGAATGAATAAATTCTAGATGTTTAGTAAATATTTGGTAATGGATGATTGATTGAATCAAGCAAGGCATTTGAATCCCCTTGTACAAGACAACAATCTCTGGAAGAAATCATCTGATATGCTAGGTAGTCATTTAAGCTTAAATATGACCCATCATGACTTAAGTACAGGCTTGAGTGGAGAACGGGAAAGACATGTGCACACACACACACACACACACACACACACAAAACACATGCATGACTCCACACTGTGGTCATGCAAACACACCCACCAGCAGCCTGTGGCCCTCATTTATTCACACCGGAAGTGTCAATGGATGACTTAATTTGGCATCGTGTGTAAGTGATGGAAGGTGAATTAGGAGGGGGTCTGCCCTCATGGCATGAACCCTCCTGTGGGGAAGTCAGAAAATAAACGAGGAAATGAACAGGGCAACTGAGGATCTAGAGAAGCCCTTAAATGTACATCTTCCTTCCTGCATTCTGAATTTCCTCTTTAGCTCCCATGAACATTTAAAACAGCACAAGCAGATTGGGTAGCTGGCTTTCTAGGGTACAGGGCCAAATCTCATCTCTGAATTGTTGTCTTCTTGCCCTGTATCTCAACAACAGAACCAGGAGAGTCAGCCTGCCCTGGAAAGGAGAGCTTTAAGAAGCTGCCTGTGGCCCACACTGTAGAGGCTGGATTTGGAGTTGTTTCTTAAGCCTGGATGGCTTTTCACTCAGCTCCTTTTGGATTCAGGCCAAGAGTGTCAAGGGGGTGGATGTGTCCCAAGATCCAAGTGGATTTCCTTTTCTCTCCTTGTGAAGGAATGACTTATTCAGCAGAGAAGGTACAATCTGAGAAGGTCTTTGTGCTTGGCTTAATACCCTAGATTCACCAGCTTGAAATTCCTAGTACTTTTGAACCAGCATGTTTATCTTGCATCAGGTACTGTAAATTATGCCATTGGTCTGGCTTTCAAAGACTGGGTAGAGCTTGACTTTGGGTTCATCAGTTATCTCCTGGAAATTCCCTTTCTTCTAGAATATGAGTGAGCATTTGTTCTGAGCATTCTTCCAAGCCTGATGCCCCAAGAAGGACACTTTGAATATTAGCTCTAGACTAAGTATCTGAGACCGGGGAAGGCAATGGCACCCCACCCCAGTACTCTTGCCTGGAAAATCCAATGGACAGAGTAGCCTGGTGGGCTGCAGTCCATGGGGTCGCTAACAGTCGGACAGACTGAGCGACTTCACTTCCACTTTTCTCTTTCATGCATTGGAGAAGGAAATGGCAACCCACTCCAGTGTTCTTGCCTGGAGAATCCCAGGGATGGGGGAGCCTGGTGGGCTGCCATCTATGGGGTCACACAGAGTCGGACACGACTGAAGTGACTTAGCAGCAGCAGCAGCAGCAGCAGCNCATGCATTGGAGAAGGAAATGGCAACCCACTCCAGTGTTCTTGCCTGGAGAATCCCAGGGATGGGGGAGCCTGGTGGGCTGCCATCTATGGGGTCACACAGAGTCGGACACGACTGAAGTGACTTAGCAGCAGCAGCAGCAAGTGTCTGAGACACGGAGATCCAGTTCTTGAGAACAAAACAAGAGTGAGCAAAGCCCCATTCAGAACCCATCCATGCTGGTGCTCCTACTGTGATTGAAATCTCTGCACTTTATCTAAGATGTTAGGAGACTCTTGGGAGGAACTCAGTGAATGAAGACTAGGGTAATAAAATGTGAGACAAAAACACACAAACAAAACCTTCTTCTCTTTGCTCCCTTTACCTCTTGAGCTGAATGCTGCCTCTAGGAAACAGCTCAAGACTGAAAGAAGAGGCAGCAAACATGGTCTGATTGTTCACACCCTTCCTTTTGTTTGGGTTCTTCTGAAAGCTGGAAGCAGACTCCATCAGGAGGAAGACTCAGTGTTCCAGATACTTTAGTTCAGTCTTTGTACAATCAGTCAGGATACACTTGGTTATTCTGAGGCAACAAATGATCCCTAGCTCTTTCAGAATCAAAGGTCACTCTGGCTAATACTCTGTATCCAGGGAGAGCTGGCTGTGGGACACTGTTCATCCTGGCCACTCAGCAACCCACGATGATAGATGCTTCATCACAACACATGCTCACACAATCACTGTAGCAGGAAGCAGATGTGGCAAGTGGTACCCTGCATCTTGGAACTTCACTGGAGGGACTTGCCTGGTGCTCCAGTGGTTAAGACTCTGTGCTTCCAAAGCAGGGAACACTGGTTTGAGTCTTAGTCAGGGAACAAAGATCCCATATGCTATATGGCATGGCCAAAAAAGAAAAAAAAAAANATGTGGCAAGTGGTACCCTGCATCTTGGAACTTCACTGGAGGGACTTGCCTGGTGCTCCAGTGGTTAAGACTCTGTGCTTCCAAAGCAGGGAACACTGGTTTGAGTCTTAGTCAGGGAACAAAGATCCCATATGCTATATGGCATGGCCAAAAAAGAAAAAAAAAAACCTCACTAGAAGTGATATACATAATTTCTGCTCAAATCAAGTCCTGTAGTCATAACCAATTTTCATTACAATCCTACTGCATGTTCAGAAAGAGAGAAAACTGGAAATAGCTATGAGTAAAATCAACAACTATACACATGTGTCAAGGCTGAATATCCTTCGTCCCTGCCACACCTGGCATAATGGAAAGAGTGACAAAGGTCAGGGTTCGGGGCAGAGTCTTTTCTTTCCATTCTTATTAAAAGGATTTACCTTTCCTACTGTCCTCAGGGATAACGTAAGCAGTGAGTAGTGGATGAAAAGAACAGATAACATTTGCTGAATACGCCGTGCCAGGCACTGTTGTAGCACTCCAAACCTCATGGCAGGGCTATAGCATAGATCAAGTATCAGCCACTTCACAGATGAGGAGGGTGAGACACAGAGGACTGCGTAACTAATCCTAGATTATGTAGGGAGAATCTAGGATGTAGTACATGAAGTCCAGTCTAAAGCTGGCTCTTAAGCACTGTGTTGGGTGTGTACGCTTGTGTGCTAAGTCACTTCAATCATGTCCAACTCTTTGCCACCCTATGGACTTTAGCCTGCCAGGTTTCTCTGCCCAAGGAATTTTCCAAGCAAGAAATACTCGAGTGGGCTGCCATTTCCTCCTCCAGGGGATCTTCCCAACCCAGGGATTGAACCCACGGCTCTTACATCTCCTGCACTGGCAGGTGGGGTCTTTACTCTAGCACCACCTGGGAAGCCTGCACTTTCTAGGAGGTTCCCAATATGCTTCCAAATGCTATCCTTCCTGAGTATTGACCCATCACTTCTGCCTCGGACTTCACTTGGGCTGTCAGGGGCCTCCAGGAGGTCAAAGGAGCATCACTGCTTTCTCCTGGGACCCCACACTCATAAACAAGTATCTAGGATCTATCAGGTCTGGTATGACCTCATTTTTCTGTTCATGAGCTCAGAGGCACAGGCTACCTGAGCCCCAGAACCTCCCAAATGCCAAGAAAAAAGGATTGTTCTCTGTGCGAGCCTTCTCTTCAGACCAGCCACCTTCTCACCTGACTTGGAGAAACACAGCCAAGGGTGGGGCTCCCTTCCTCCTCCAGCTCTCTACCTGCAACACTCAGGAACCATGTGTTACACTTCTCAGAGGCTATCTTCCATAAAATAACATCTGTCACTGACAGCCGCCCTTGAGGGCCTTGCACTGGGGCCTCTTTCTGCCAAGAAGACAAGGGTCCAGAAAGTTTGGGGGCCTCAGGAGATGCCTGTGAAAGGATCTTAAAGGCCAGAACCTCACAAATGAGGAGGGGGAGCGCAAGTGGAAAACAGGACCTCGCTGTGTTCTGTGTTGCTCCAGAGAACAGACTAACAGGCTCGCGCTGGGTCCACCCTGGCTGTGAGCTCCTCCGAGACACGTTTTCCTGTGCCCTTCTTTGCCAGCCCCCGTGCCGACCCAGATGAATTACCACTGAGCTCAGGGGTCATTCCTGGGATATGGGAGATGACAAAGGAGGAAGATAGAGATGCCTCAGGTCATAGGCTAAAATTTACAACCTGAGCCCATACTGCCCAGATTAACACCCCTCTCTCCAGAAGACCATAGACAAGAGCAAGAATTTTCCTCTTGGGCAGAATTTGAAGGCCAGTAGCATATCCATTGCCTCCTAAACACAATATTCAATGACTGGTCCTCGGGAACACTTCTTTGAGTAAACAGTTGCCTTTTCTTCAGTATTTTCCAAGCAGTAAATGTTCCTATTTGGTGATGGTCCTCCGTCATGTCCAACTCTTTGCAACCATATGGACTATAGCCCACCAGGCTTCTCTGCCCATGGAATTTTCCAGGCAAGTGTACTAGAGTGGGCTGCCATTTCCTCCTCCAGAGGATCTTTCCAACCCAGGATCCAACCTGCATTTCTTGTGTCTCCTGTATTGGCAGGCAGGTTCTTTATCACTGAGCCAGCTGGAAAGCCCTGACAGTCTCATTTGGTCTCCCCTAACTCAGGGTCAATAAGCTTTCCCTCTTCTCACAGACAGGGGTGGCCAGGCAGTATGAGAAGGTCACGGCAGCTGGTGAAGTGCAAGGGGAAAGGGATGTGAGTGGAGAAAAGCCCACATGGGTCATGGGCCTTGCAGTGCAGAATGGGAAAAGGTCTTCCTTCCGGATGTGAGTGGAGAAAAGCCCACATGGGTTATGGGCCTTGCANCCAGAACCTCCCAAATGCCAAGAAAAAAGGATTGTTCTCTGTGCGAGCCTTCTCTTCAGACCAGCCACCTTCTCACCTGACTTGGAGAAACACAGCCAAGGGTGGGGCTCCCTTCCTCCTCCAGCTCTCTACCTGCAACACTCAGGAACCATGTGTTACACTTCTCAGAGGCTATCTTCCATAAAATAACATCTGTCACTGACAGCCGCCCTTGAGGGCCTTGCACTGGGGCCTCTTTCTGCCAAGAAGACAAGGGTCCAGAAAGTTTGGGGGCCTCAGGAGATGCCTGTGAAAGGATCTTAAAGGCCAGAACCTCACAAATGAGGAGGGGGAGCGCAAGTGGAAAACAGGACCTCGCTGTGTTCTGTGTTGCTCCAGAGAACAGACTAACAGGCTCGCGCTGGGTCCACCCTGGCTGTGAGCTCCTCCGAGACACGTTTTCCTGTGCCCTTCTTTGCCAGCCCCCGTGCCGACCCAGATGAATTACCACTGAGCTCAGGGGTCATTCCTGGGATATGGGAGATGACAAAGGAGGAAGATAGAGATGCCTCAGGTCATAGGCTAAAATTTACAACCTGAGCCCATACTGCCCAGATTAACACCCCTCTCTCCAGAAGACCATAGACAAGAGCAAGAATTTTCCTCTTGGGCAGAATTTGAAGGCCAGTAGCAGATCCATTGCCTCCTAAACACAATATTCAATGACTGGTCCTCGGGAACACTTCTTTGAGTAAACAGTTGCCTTTTCTTCAGTATTTTCCAAGCAGTAAATGCTCCTATTTGGTGATGGTCCTCCGTCATGTCCAACTCTTTGCAACCATATGGACTATAGCCCACCAGGCTTCTCTGCCCATGGAATTTTCCAGGCAAGTGTACTAGAGTGGGCTGCCATTTCCTCCTCCAGAGGATCTTTCCAACCCAGGATCCAACCTGCATTTCTTGTGTCTCCTGTATTGGCAGGCAGGTTCTTTATCACTGAGCCAGCTGGAAAGCCCTGACAGTCTCATTTGGTCTCCCCTAACTCAGGGTCAATAAGCTTTCCCTCTTCTCACAGACAGGGGTGGCCAGGCAGTATGAGAAGGTCACGGCAGCTGGTGAAGTGCAAGGGGAAAGGGATGTGAGTGGAGAAAAGCCCACATGGGTCATGGGCCTTGCAGTGCAGAATGGGAAAAGGTCTTCCTTCCGGATGTGAGTGGAGAAAAGCCCACATGGGTCATGGGCCTTGCAGTGCAGAATGGGAAAAGGTCTTCCTTCCGGATGTGAGTGGAGAAAAACCCACATGGGTTATGAGCCTTGCACTGCAGATTGGGAAAAGGCCTTCCTTCCGGGGACCCTATGGGTCAAAGGGCCTGTCCCACAGAGGCACCTTGCAAGGTGTGGAGAGCAAGGCAAGCATACACCATAGCACTGGAGTCTCCAGTTTCATTCTGCATTTAAGAAGAGGGAAACAGGCCCAGAGAGGGTGACTGGATCACTGCTCTGGGCTGACTAGACTCAGACTCTGACTCCATGGACCAGTGGGTGCAGGTACATGAGAACTTAGGGCGCCTGGATGAAAACCCCAAGGGGACAGGTCAAAGGTCAGATTTAGCAGTTCTACCTGAGTGCTGAACAATTAATGTTTTCAAACTGTGGTGCTAGGGAAGACTCTTGAGAATCCCTTGGACAGCAAGGAGATCAAGCCAGTCAATCCTAAAGAAAATCAATCCCAAATATTCATTAGAAGGACTGATTCTGAAATACTTTGGCTACCTGATGTGAAGATTCAACTCATTGGAAAAGATCCTGATGCTGGGAAAGACTGAGGGCAGGAGAACGGTGCAACAGAAAATGAGAGGGTTTGGATGGCATCACCGACTCAATGGACATGAGTTTGAGCAAGCTCTGGGAGATGGTGAAGGACAGGGAAGCCTGGTGTGCTGCAGTCCATGAGGTTGCAAAGAGTCAGACACGACTGAGCAACTGAACATCAACAACCTGGCATTCAGGCACATGAGGCGACTAGATGCTTCCCATCCACGCAGAGAGCCCAACCCATCCTTGGATCTACTGCCTAGGGCACCCCTTGGAGAGCTCAGCCCAGGTTGGCCTGAATCCCTGATGTCAGCTTCTGGGTAGCCCCTCTGAGGGCCTGAGGTGCTTGGAGAGGGGTCAGCTGGGAGCCCAGGGATGCTGATCTCATTATGCCTGGAACCAGCAGCAGGCACAGCGTGGGTGCCTGGCTCAGATCAGAAGAGGATTTCAGGGCTCCATTTAACCTAATTGGGCCAGCAATCCTGTAGTACAAAAAGCCAGGCGCTGCCTGTTTTGTTCCACTCCTCGCTTTGAAGTCTTGCCTCATCGAGTTTTTAGACAAGAGATGCAGGCATTTCGTTGCTCATATTTAATGTGTAACACAGGAGATCAAAGAGCAGATAGAGATGGAAAACATCGGGGCAATAATTAGGGATTACGCCAAGAGCTGTGCCAGGTCCCCTCCCCTTCCCTCCCAGCATCCATCCCCACTCATTCCTCAGCCCTTCTTCCATCCTCTCGTTAATTTTCTCCACCCTTCCCTGTCTCTTTCATTCATCTCTGCTTCTCATAACCTCCCTTCCTCTTTATCTCTCCATTTCACCTCCTTCCACCTTTGCCATCCCCTCCTGTCATGACGATCGCCCACCCACATAAGCTCCTGCTGTCTTTCCCAAATTAAAGATCCTCCAATCGGGACTTCCTTAGTAATTCGCTCATTAAGAATTCATGCGTGCACTGGAGTAGGCATGGGTTCAGTCCCTGGTCTGCGAACTAAGAGTCTACGTGCTGTGCAGTGAAGTTAAAAAAAAAAAAAAAAAGACCTTCTGATCTTCCAGGAATCCCCCTTCTCTGCTTTCTCTTCCTCCTTCCCTTTTCTTTCTGCCATCTTCTCTCTCTGCCTCTCTTTCTCTTTCTCTCCCATCCACACTGCCTTGCCTGATACTAGAGTCACCATGACAACAGGCCTCCATGACAATTACAACCCAGGGAACATGGCCTCTTTCCAACAGGGATGCCAGTGCTTACTGGAGTCTACTCCCTGACTCTTTAGCCCAGATGGAGAATGAGCTCCTCCACAGTTTTGCAAGGCCACCAGCAACCATAGAGGGGGAAAATCGAAGAAGAAGGGAACATGGGAGAGAATGAAAGAAGAGCAGAGAGTTTCAGTTCTCTGTTCCCTCTCTGATTGGGATAGAAAAGGACCACAGCCAGCAAAAGGGAGAGTTACAGAGACAGGTGTCTCTTTTCCCATCCTGCAGGGCTCAGTAGAAAGGAGCTTAGGGTCAAAAGTGAGAACAAGGAGTGCAACATCTAGAGTAATGTGTGTGGCAGAAATTTCTGTTCCAATAAGTGAGAGTGAAATAAACACAGCTCCAAACTCCTTTGCCTGGTTCTTGAGACTCTTAACATTTTATTCTTTTAAATGATTGGAAGGGCTGATGCTGAAGCTGAAGCTCCAATCCTTTGGCCACCTAATGTGAAGAGCTGACTCACTGGAAAAGACCCTGATGCTGGAAAGCTTGAAGGAAGGAGGAGAAGGGGATGACAGAGGACAACAAGGTTGGGTGGCATCCCTGACTCAATGGACATGAGCTTGAGCAAGCTCAAGGAGATTGTGAAGGACTGAAGCACTGGTGTGCTACAGTCCAGGAGGTCACAAAGAGTCAGACACAACTGAGCAACTGAACAACAACTTTGATTTGGAAGATATTCCTTGGCCACATGTGTACTGAGTGTCTATTTCATATGCAATCCAGCAGTGGGATGCAAAGAATAGCATATACCCTGACCTGAAAAAAAATAGATGTGGCAGTCCTTTGCAAAGATCCTAGATAAGCAACAATATATTCAATCCTTAAGGCTAAAAGAAGTAAATAACAGATCGAAATAAAAAGATGCAAAGAGACACAGCACAATTATTTCCTTATAAATTATGAAACAAATGTCAAGCTCAGAGAGATTCCTTGCCAGATAGGTACTCTGACAGGCTTTAAGAAATGGAGTTCGAGTTTTCTCTGGAAGGCTTAGTAGGGTCTGAGTAGGCAGATGAGTTTGGGGAGGACGGTCCAGGCAGCCTGGAGCAATCACTTAGCCACATCAAGAGAAGACTTGAATGCCAGGCTAATGTGTTTAGACTTGACTTGATCTTGTAGTTTATGGGGTAAGCACTGAAGACAGATTTCAGCTACTTACCCACAAATTAAGAAGTTCAAAACACATGTAATTTTACAAAAAGTGAGTGGCACTGAGAGGTATTGCTAGAAATTCTGTGCATGGAAGGAGAGAGGTATCTAGGTGTGGGAGTGACCCCACAAGCTGACTGCCCCACTAACCTCACTTCCCAGCAGCGAGGTCACTTGGCCACTCCTCAGCCTGGTCATAGCAAGACTTGATGACTTACTGGCCACCATGATATCACCTGCTTCATGCTTGATGCTACATAGGAGAGGGGTTTGCCTTGGAAAGCTTATTTTCCTTTTCCAGGAAGGAAAATTCAAACCATGTCAAAGACCTATAGTATCTTATTCACAGAGAATATAATCAGTGTACATTACTCAGTCGTGTCCAACTCTTTGCTACCACATGGAATTTCCCAGGCAAGCATTCCTCCTCCAGTGGATCTTCCTGACCCAGGGATCGAAACTGCATCCCCTTGCATCTCCTGCATTGCAGGAGGATTCTTTACCTCTGAGCCACCGGGGAAGCCCTTCTAACCAGTGCATGTTCTATAAATTTCTATAAATTTCAGTCTCGGAGCTGGAGATGAAATGAGGTCAGGGTGGCCTCTCTGATGGGCCAGGTGATCTGGTAGAAAGGAAGCATAACCAGGCGGCCGTGCTGGGGCCTAGCTCTGCCATCTGCCACCCAAGGGACCTTAAAATGTCAGGTAACCTCTCGCAGCTTTCATTCCCTCATTTAAAAAATGGCCAAATCCAACGTAGCCTGTTCATCTCATCAGGCTGCTATGGAGATGGACAGAATAAATAATAAAAGCAAATGCCCTCAGGATGGTGAAAGTTACCTCTGATTGATGGAATACATGTCTTTTGTCATTGGTGGGTGACCCACACACCTGGTCTAGCAAGCCCCTCTGTGAAAAAATATGTGATCCATTGGGCCTCAGTTTCCTCATTGGTCAAAAGCAAAGGTGGAACTAAAGTCCCTTTTTTCTCAAAAATGCAGGGCAGTGAAAAATGACTCAAGGTGGGGCAAGAGCAGAGCATGAAGCTACATTTAATCAGTAAGAAATTTATTTCCTTTTAAATTATCTTTCAAGCCTCAGCTTGGCTCAAATTTTCAGTTAACACCTCTCTAATATCTGCTAATTTGTCTTTCCAAAGAAGAGAGAGTAGGCCTCCGGCTCAGAACCTTGGCAAGCAGCAGTACCTACCTAGAATTTAATGACTTAGCTGAGTTCTCCTTGTATTTCTTTTCTGTCTTCCACTTATGGGAAGTAATATTGGTTTTTCATTTACAGTAATGATGGTTTCCTTTCTAGACATGTTTATATAAAAAGGTGAGTGCTATTAAAGGAAACTATCATATTTCCTTTAATATGATAGTGCAGAGATTATACAGATAATGGCAAAAATCAAGGCAGTAGCAGGAGTTTGAGAAATGCTGGGCCAGCTGATCCCTAAAATTCCAGTTGTTTCTTTCCCTGACACTCTCCCTCCACCTTCTGATGGGGGTGCAATTCCCACCATGGCTTGTCTCTGCTTTGGAAAGAATTAGACCTTCAAAGACCCTCATTTAGAACAAGAACAACAGTGACAAGAAAAGGAGGGCCTTGGAAAGTTCCCACAGTACATTCATGTATGATCTCCCATTTGATTTTCCACCATTGTACAAAAGAGAAAAATGAGACACCTCTGCATTTACACGATTTGCCTAAAATCATTCTGTAAATGATCAATCAGGGCTCTAACAACATTCCTCCAAACTCCTGATCCTTTCCAGAATTTCTCACTGTTTCTATACCCCCATCATACCAGGCTATAAGATACCAAGAGATCCTTTTGAGTTGAAAAAAAATTAATAAGATTTCTTCACTATAGGGAAGAAGCCAGCTCCTTCACCCACAGTTATATGATGGATACTACACATCATACTTTAACAGAATGGAAAGAGGAAAAGTCCCAGCCTGCTAACCTTTTACTCTTTTAACAGGAACGGGAGGTAGAGCAGTGAAGAAAGATGTAATTGACATCTTCCATTGACATCACAGCTGCTGCCTCTTTAGGGGACTATTTTCTTGGTCAGAAATCCCTCTGCCATAATCCTTTAAATGAATCACATTGAAAGGATCGTCTATTACTCATCTAACAAACATCATGTACCTTTGATGTGCAAGAGTGTAAGACATAGGCCATGAACAAAAAGATTGCAATCTTACAGAAGGGATTACAGTTGAGCACATAAATTACTGTAATACAAAGCAGAATGTGATAAAATAATCATGATTATGAGCTATTATAAAAATACACATTTATGAAGATTTAACTGTGTGCAGTTGTGTGACTCATTGGAAAAGACCCTGATGCTAGGAAAGGTTGAGGGCAGGAGAAGAGGGCAGCAGAGTATGAGATGGTTAGATAGCATTGCCGACTCAACAGACTTGAATTTGAACAAACTCTGGGAGATGGCGAAGGACAAGGAAGCCTGGGGTGCTATAGTCCATGGGGTCACAAAGAGTCAGACACAACTTAACAACTGAACAACCACTGTGTGCCAGGTACTATTCTAAATACTGTATATATATATATTCAATCTGCAGAGCAACTCTATGAGATAAATACAATAATATGCCAGTTTTTCAGATGAGGTGACCAAGGCTTAGATAAATCAGCTGCTCAAGGTCAGCCAGGTGCTAAGTGACAGAATCATGCTAAATGCACCTGACTCCAGGACCTGCAGAACCACCTACCCAGTGCCTTCCAGAGCTGCATTCTCTGCTAAGGCACCTTTACCCACTAGCCCACTTTTACCCTCCATCAGGCAGTGTGGCAATGGACTGAGGGCAGACCTGGAACCAGACTGCCAGGCTTGAATCCCCGCACTGGTGCTCCCGTCTCTAGGGCACTGGGGGAGTTACCTAACTCCTTTCTGCCTCCGTCTCTAAAAGAGGTTAGTTGCATATTGGTTTGTTGCTGTTGTTGAGTGGCTCAGTCATGTACGACTCTTTGTGACCCATGGACTGCAACATGCCAGACTTCCCTGTCCTTCACTATCTCCTGGAGTTTGCTCAAAGTCATGTCGACTGAGTCGGTGATGCCATCCAACCATCTCATCCTCTGTTGCCCCCTTCTCCTCCTGCCCTCAATCTTTCCCAGCATCAGGGTCTTTTCCAATGAGTCAGCTGTTCGCATCAAGTGGCCAAACTATTGGAGCTTCAGCTTCAGCATCAATCCTTCCAATGAATATTCAGGGTTAATGGTTAAATAAGTTAATAAATGCAGAGTGCTTAGGAACCTACCCAGCATGTAGCACATGCAAGAACTAGATGAGTAAATGCTATTATTATGATGATATTATTAGTCTCATCTTATGGGCAAAAATACTAAGATTCTGAAAATGAAGTAGCTTGGGCGAGATTTTATATCTGCTCTTTCCATTATGTAAATGAAGTGGTGTTTAGAGGAACAAATAATTAATTTCAACCCAGAGGAGAGGATGAAGGGAATTCAGAGGCTGGATCAACTCTGGTTTCCAAGTAGCAGCAACATGACGGAAACTGCAGGGGAGAAAAGATTGGAAGTGGCCAGTAGATTCACTGGGCCAGAATGGGGGCCCCTAGGAAAGAACATTCATCTCATGGGAAGTCTAAAATGACAAAAGACGTGGAAAGCTATGGAGAGCTTCAATCAAAGGAGTCGTATCAGAACCAGCAGTGGGTAAAATACGACAGGAAGGGCACAGTAGTGACTAAGTCAAAAAGACACTGACTCGAGCCAGCAAGGAAGGGGTTTTGTACAGGTAGGTGCACTAAAAATCAACAGGTGGAATGTATCTATATATGTGTTCATTCATTAAAAACCTGTTGTGTACATGTTAAAACACAAGGCACTAGGGATACGATGCTTCCTAAGCAAGATCCAATCCCAGTCTACAGGAAGCTATATACAAAAGTGAGTCCGTGATCATAGTGCAGTGCTAAATATCACCATTAAAATAATAATGATGTATGGAAACTAACACAACATTGTAAAGCAACACTACTGCAATAAAAATATTTTAAAAATTAAAAAAACATATTCTTCTTAGTAAATTTACCAAGTTATGCAAATATCACCAAAATCCAGTTTTAGCACATTTAATCACCTACATAAGATCCCGCATGCTTATTTACATTTATTCCTTGTTCCTATCACCAGCCTTTGTTCTACTCTATTAATCCTCTTTCTATGTTGCTTGATTTGCCTTTTCTTAAAATTTCTTATAAAAGGAATCACAAAATAAAAAAAATTAATAGTGATGATGATATAATGATAAGTGTGATAGAATCATGTAGGAGCAGAAACTAACCTAGATTAGAGGGGTCAAAAAAACTTCCTAAAGGAAAGGATAGCTAAATGATAAGTAGGAGTTAGCCAGAGGAAAGATGTGGGCAGTTTGTATTCCAGACCTGTGCAAATGCCCTGAGCATGTAGGTCACAGTCCTATCAAGAAGGAGAGTATGTTGGTGGGAATTGATTAGAGAGAATTGGGAATGAAGCATGTAGCAGGAGCTAGATCATGTAGGGCCTTTGAACCAGCATCAGTGAATCTCCACTTATCATAGGGACCAAGGAGAGCCATTGAATAGTTTTAGGTAGAAAAATCATAAGATGAGATTTATTATTTAGAAAATCCACCACTATGTGAATGGGAGGAAGCAAGAGACACTGAAGGAGATCCAGAGGAAAACAGAATTGTAAACCTGGTTAGAGAAGACAGTCACTTTTAGAGGGACATTGTGATTGAAATAGAAAAGAATGGATTTAACCTAAGTTCTGAAGGTATGAATTGAAAAGATTTAGTGATGATTAGATGCTGGATTGTGTAGGAGGGAAAATGAGTCTAGTTACCAGGTATATGGCACTGCCAAAGCAGGAACAGTAAGGTCAGGCAGAAGCAGTTGGTGGATGAAATAGTTATGATTCTCTATATAAAAATGGAGAGAGAGAGAAAGAGAGGGAGGGAGGGAGAGAAAAAATGTATTTTAAGGAATTGGCTCTTGGAATTTGGGGGCTGTCAAATCTGAAAGCTGCAGAGCAGGTTGCAGGCTGGCAAACTAGAGAAGAATTGATGTTGCAGTCTTGTGTCCAAAGACAGTCTGGAGGGTGAATTCCTTCCTTCTCAGGGACTTCAGTCATTTTTTTTTTTTAACCTTCAATTGATTAGAACAAGTTTTACCCATGTTATGAAGGGTAAACTGCTTTATTCAAAGTCCTCTGGTTTAAATGCTAGTCGCATCTAAAAAATACCTTCACAGAAACATCTAGACTTCTGTTTGACCAAACAGTTGGACACCATAGCCTAGGCAAGTAGGTACATAAAATTAACTGTCATGTGGGAGAAAGATGATTTGATTCTAGATCATCTCTCACAGTGGGGCATCCTGGAGGAAATGTTGGCAAAACTGGTTCAAGTTCAGAAATTGGGTGGTGGATCTGGGGGTCTTGTTCTAGAAGCAACTCTGGGAGGGAGAGGCAGTGAGAAGGAAGGAAAAATATGACAGAGAGTGTGCTCCCTACTGAGAAGGAAGAGAAGCCGAGGAGGAGACTGAAGATGAGGGCGAAGACCATTACAAGCAGGAAGACGAATATCTGCTCTAGAGAGGAGGGCAAGACACTGGTCTGAGTTTAGATCCTTTAGTTATTTATTCAACAAGCTTGCAAAAGAATGCATTTGAGGTGTCCAGCATGTCAAGCAGTCCCCTGCCAGCGCCTCTCCAACTAGTTCCCAGGCAGATTTCTTGCATTTTTGGCTTCCCTAGACATTCCTCTGGTCTATCGCTCACCTCAAGATTCCCAATAAGTCTTCTGGATCAGGCACACCCAAAACCAGCTTTTCCTTTCTTGAGTGTACCCCGGGGCCCCGTGTTCTCATGCTGTGATAATTTGTACATCTTAATGTGCTCCACACATTTCATGCTTGCTGCTCCAATTTCCTCAAATAGATCTCTGGCTCCTCAGGGAAGAGGGATTAGGTCTTTCATACTGGTAGAGCTTAACAGCCACCCCCAGGCCACTGACACACCTTCTGCAACCCTGGAAGAGTGCTGTGTGTCCACAAGTCCCGGTCAAATGGCTGGTGGAGTGTCCCACTGCCTCACTGACCAGCTATCTCCCCTTGTATCCCTCTCCAGGCTTCCTTTTCATCTGCCTCTAGAATAGCTATCTTTCAGTGACAGGCAGCCTCACACTTCTTCTCTGCCATGATTCCTTCTCACCATCACCTCTGTCAAAAGAGTACCTCTAATATGTGTCTCAAAATGGTCCTTCAACATCAGGCCTGTGCCTTCTCTTCTCCTGATTTATTCATTCAACATTCTTTCAAACAATTATTTACAGAAAAAAAAAAAAGTAGACACAGGTGATCGAGAAAAACAGGAAAGATGCTTGCTCACATTGGCTTACACTCTGGTGGGGAGAGAAAGAATTAAATGAATAGGTTTTAATTTCAGATGGTAAGTGATAAGGGGCTTCCCTGGTGGCACAGATGGTAAAGAATCTGCTTGCAATGCAGGAGACCTGGGTTTGATCCCTATTTTGGCAAGATCTTCCAGAGAAGGGAATGGCACCTCATTCCAGTATTCTTGCCTGGAGAATCCCATAGACAGAGGAGCCTGGTGGGCTGTCCATGAGGTTGCAGAGTCAGACATGACTGAATGACTAACACACACCATGAGTGATGAGAGCTATGAAGGTTCTGGAGCAAGATAAGAGAATAAGAGGGAATGGGTGCTGCTTTATATATGGAGGAAGGCTCCTCTGGGAAGGACGCAGGAGCAGAGACCTGCTTAGGTGAGGCTGAGAAGCATACACTAACTACCTGGATGGGAGGTATGCAGAAACAACACAGACCTAGATGCAGTGGGTTCTTAGATGGGTGTTCTCATCTCCCCTTTCATACCCTTTCCACCTGCAGAGGTTGGAAATCTTTAAAAAAAAAAAAAAAAAAATCCCAGAATCCCTTGCAGCTATGATTTTGAAAACTAATTAGGTTGTACCAGTGACCTCCACTTGCACAAGACATGGAAGGTGGAAGTGAGATGCTGATCTCTTCCCATGGTTTCTGATTCACTCTTTTTGGGCAAGTCACGGCTTTCCTCCAGTGGTGCCTCTGCTTGTGTGTTCTCTGACTTTCCAGAGCCCAGAGGCTGCTCCTGGGGTGGCCACTGCTCCCAGAGACCCCTCCCACAGCCCAGCTCTCAGTGTGTACTGACGTGTTTCTCCTGCTGCTGCTTTAAGCCTGTGGGACACACATTCTTCCCACTTTGCCGGTTCCTGGTGCTTCACTATGCCTCACTGGTGCCCTGAGCCTGCCCTCACCTGGGTCCCAAGTCCCTTCACTAAGCTTTCTTTGGGTACTCTCCCAGGTGGGCAATCTACTTCCTGAATAGAAGGTAACCCAAGAGGTGGAGGCCTGGAGCCTTCCAGGCTGAGGTGCCACTGATGTGAAGTGAGTGGTTCAAAGGAGCAAGAGGGGACCGAGGGAAATGAAGCATGGTGGGGCCCATAGAGCACAGAGTAAGGGACTGCTGGTGTGCTAGGCAGGGGCTGGTCACACAGGGAGTAACCAGGCATAACCAGAAACCAGATGTCTCATCCTGAAAGCAAATGCTCTTTCACATTCTGTCCCACTGTGCCTCCAGGGCCTACACTTTTTATGTGCTTACTCTCCTATCTCATCCTTCTTTTGTTTCCAGTGTTTTTGCAGAAATCCCACAGGGAAATGTGGGCTTAAAGAACCGCCTGAGGGAAACTTCCATCAGTGGTTAAGAATTCACTTTCCAATGAAGAGGACATGGATTCAATCCCTCATCGGGCAGCTAAGATCCCATATGCTGCGGAGCCACTAAGTCCACATGCCACAGCCATAGAGCCCATGCATTCTAGAGCCTGCCTGCCACAACTAGAGAAGAGTCTGTGCACTGCAATGAAAGATCCACATGCCACAACTAAGATCCAGTGTAGCCAAAAATAAATAAATAAAAATTTTAAAAAAGAGCCAGCCTGGATGGGAGGGGGATTTGCGGGAAAATGGATACATGTATATGTATGGCTGAACCCCTTCACACCTGAAACTATCACAGCATTGTCAATCAGTTATATGCCAATACAAAATGGTTTTGGTGTTAAAATTAATAAATAAAATGCTTTAAAAAAAAAAAGAGCCACGTGGGGAAAAGGGCAGATGAGCCGGGTTCCCCCAACATTGCTTCTATCCTAACCTATCATCCAGCCAGGAGGACAGGGCTCTGAACTCTGCCTACAGTGGCTCAGGAAGGTGGATATGAAGTCACCAACACCACGAGCTGGCCAGTTTCATTCCCTTCTCCTGGGCCAGCATCATGGCCAGGGCAGCCAAAGCTTCCTCTCAAATTTCTCATGCTTCATATATATGCTGCTGCTGCTGCTGCTAAGTCGCTTTAGTCGTGTCCGACTCTGAGCGACCCCATAGATAGCAGCCCACCAGGCTCCCCCGTCCCTGGGACTCTCCAGGCAAGAACACTGGAGTGGGTTTCCATTTCCTTCTCCAATGCATGAAAGTGAAAAGTCAAAGTGAAGTTGCTCAGTCGTGTCCGACTCTTAGTGACCCCATGAACTGCAGCCCACCAGGCTCCTCTATCCATGGGATTTTCCAGGCAAGAGTACTGGAGTGGGGTGCCATCGCCTTCTCCTGCTTCATATATACGGAATCTAGAAAGAGATACTGATGAACCTATTTTCAGGGCCACAGTGGAGATACAAACATGGAGAACAGACTTATGGACATGGACAGAGTGAGGGAAGGAGAGAGTGAGATGAATGGTGAGAGAGAGTAGCATGGAAACATATATATTACCATATGTAAAATAGAGACCAATGGGAACTTTCTGTACGACTCGGGGAACTCAGACCTGGGCTCTATGACAGCCTCTAGGGGTGAGAAAAGGTGGGAGGTGGGAGGGAGATTGAAGAAGGAGGGGGATATATGTATACCTATGGTGGATTCATGTTCATGCATGGCAGAAACCAAAGCAATATTGTAAAGCAATTATCTTTCAATCAGAACTACATTTTAAAAAATTTCTCATGCTTTCCTGTAGTGCCTGCCACCCACAGCTGCTCCTCTGAAGTGCCAACGGAGCAAAGGCTCAGGAGCACTTGATTCTGTTGTGTCCTCAGCTTTTAATGCACTTAGGGTTGATGACATATTTCCTCAGCCTTAAGAGCTATCATCAAAACCCCATGTCATGAAAAGGTTCCCAAGCTGCTCTTAAAAGCCTAAACCTCAGCATCATCTGGGGACATTCAATGGAGTGTCAGTTAGTTTGAGGAGAGCTTTGCATTAAGGTGAAAACGCTCAGGGATACTTGGCAGGTCAATAAGCGTTGGGCCCCCAGGTTTCTAAGACAACTATCTGATACGGGGTGAACCCTTCCCTTCCACCTCACCCCATGTGACTATTTTTGGAAATCTTTCTTTGCCTAAATTGAAATCTGTGTCATTCAGAATCATTACCATTTTAAACTCAGTGTGAACACATGAAAAATCTAAAATTGTAGAATGTTAATGAATGCAGCATATATGGTTTAAAGCAACTTCAGCCCCTTTCCATTTGTGATCTGTTGTAATGAGCACGTAGGCATCATGTAGGATCCACATACTGGAGTTATACGAGGCTCAGGCTCAGGAATTGTCACACCACTTCTGCTGCTGCTGCTAAGTCGCTTCAGTCGTGTCCGATTCTCTGCGACCCCATAGATGGCAGCCCACCAGGCTCTCCTGTCCCTGGGATTCTCCAGGCAAGAACACTGGAGTGGGTTACCATTTCCTTCTCCAATGCATGAAAGTGAAAATTGAAAGTGAAGTCGCTCAGTCGTGTCCAACCCTCAGCAACCCCATGGACTGCAAGCTTCCAGGCTCTTCCATCCATGGGATTTTCTAGGCAAGAGTACTGGAGTGGGGTGCCATTGCCTTCTCCGATTGTCACACTACTAATGCTTAAGTGCTATAAAGTCTCTCCCTGAAATGCTGCTGCTGCTGCTGCTAAGTCGCTTCAGTCGTGTCCGACTCTGTGTGACCCCATAGACGGCGGCCCACCAGGCTCCCCCATCCAGGGGATTCTCCAGGCAAGAATACTGGAGTGGGTTGCCATTTCCTTCTCCAATGCATGAAAGAGAAAAGTGAAAGTGAAGTCGCTCAGTCTGTCCAACTGTTAGCGACCCCATGGACTGCAGCCCACCAGGCTACTCCGTCCATTGGATTTTCCAGGCAAGAGTACTGGAGTGGGGTGCCATTGCCTTCCCTGCCTGAAATGCTAATTATTCTGTTGATCAACACAACCAAGTGTTCAAATGCACCATTCTTGCTAGCCAAATTCTACCCATCCTTCCAGACCAGTCCAGGACCTACTTCTTCCAAGAAGATAGTTCTGTTCTCATTGATTTCCTCATCATGACTTGCCATTGGGTTTATTATCTTTCCCATTCATTTGGTCTGACCGTTTAGAACAGTAGACTGATGGAATTTCAAACATGGTACATGCTGAGTCACTTCACTCCTGTCTGGCTCTTTGCAACCCTATGGACTGTAGCAAGTCAGGCTCCGCTCTGTCCATGGAATTCTCCAGGAAAGAATACTGAAGTGGGTTGCCATGTCCTCCTCCAAAGGATCTTTCCAACCCAGAGACTGAACCTGCATCTCCAGTGTCTCTTGCATTGGCAGGCAGGCAGGCAGGCAGTTTCTTTACCACTGGCGCCACCTGGGAAGCCCTCAAACATGGTAAGGACCTCTTAATTGGGAGGCAGTTTGAAAATGGATGGGAGTATTTTTGGTTCTCATAATACTTCTAGAGCAGCAGTAGCATGTGGTGGAAAGAGAGCAGGGGTGTGAGAAGTCCTGCAATGCTGGGGACAGGTCTTATACAAACCTTGAATGTCCTGCTGGATACCCAGAATGCATGCCTTGACACGTGATGGGATCTCACACCCAAGACACGCCTTCCACAATGCCCATCACATCCCATCCTGTGTCACAACATCAGGCATTATTTTGACGTTACATTTATAATTAAAGATCAACCCTCTTGTGAGAAATAACATGCTTCCTCATTTTCTCTGCTTCCACAGCCTATAATTTGAATGGTGTGCTGTCCTTGCTTCAATTAAAGCTATTTCTCTCTTTCTCTTTTCATATACAAATAAGTCTGCTCTGGTACTCATTACCCTTACATGTGTTTTAGTCCTAGAATATAAGCATGTACCTCTGCTCTTTCATTTAATGTTCCTCTAGCACAGAATGGCTTCTAATCTCACTTCTCTTAAATCCAAACGTTCTTTATAAGCAGGTGCAACTATCTGACTACTTCATTACATCACCTACTGCAGTTATGCCTGAAAATTTACATTTTGAAGTATACATTATTTATTTGAAAATGTCTACTTTTTAATTTCTCCTTTATATTATAGTTAGGGCATTATACTGATTTTTATTATGTATATAAGTACCTTACAATATCTGCAAATTTCATTTCGATTTAGTAAATGAGGCATTACAAATTATTTGTTATAAAAGGGGATATTAAATACAATAAGTTTGAGAACCACTGATCTATTACAAGCCTTCATTCTACAGAAGGAGACAGTGAGGTACAGAGAATAATTTACCGGACTAGTCATTCAACGACTAGACCTTAATTTTGGGACTAGACTGAAAGTCAAGTCAAGAGAATGAAACAAGAGATTAAAATCGACTTGTAACGTGTCGAGAATAAAGTTGACATCCTAATGTGAGTGTTAGAGGAACTCTTGTCTCGGTAAAGTACGGAAGTAAAGAGACATTAGTAGTGTCACTGATTATGTCGTAATCTGTATATCATCGATGTATTATATATAAATTATATAACCGACCCAACTTGACTTAATGTAATTTAATTTTACTTTAATACACTTGGTTTATCCCCTCACAATTACGAAATACTGTTCATCACGGAACGTTATTCTTCGTTAGTCTTAGTAGTCAAGACCCGGTCCTTCAGTGACAAACGTTTTGACATAGTCTACGGGGAGTAGTGGAGGGGAAAGGGAGTGGACAATTGTCCGAGAACGGTACTTACTGTAAAAACGGAGGGAGAAGAGTGTACAGAACCGAGTCCTGTGAAGGGTTTCTGGATAGTCGTAAATAGAGGTCGACAAACAAGTAACAAGTATATGAAGTCCTATATCTACTTACGTCATAACCTTGTCCAGAAGGTCCGGACTTCTCTAAAAGTTCTTTTCGTGATTTTCAGACAAAAAAAAAATCTAAGACTTTTTAAAAAAAATGACTGAGAAAGGTTTACACAATCTTGTAAACCAGATCTCACTCTACGACACAACTGTACTATGTCCTCGATTAAAATACACAGTCACCCTTACCGTGGTTTTGTGACTCAGTCTTCGGTCTAGATCACTTACACACAGGTACACACACACACACACACACACATGTATGTATTTACTTTCCTTCTCTTTTCTAGTGAAGATGACCCAATATGGATTAAATCGAGGTTTTTACCTTTTACTCAGTGTTCCTCCACTTTCTATGTATTTTCCCATAGTTCTCAAAAACGTTTTGATACCCCAGTCTTCTGAACTCTGGTCTGTTTTACTGGATGGTCCTGTTTAATAGACCCTGTCACTACCTTGAATAAATACCATGGGTCTAGACTCTGCATAAAGCAAGCTTAAAATCCTTAAATCCTACCTTTGTAAATGACACTTTCAAATACACACAAACACACACCATTGCTACCACCACCACCACCAACAACAACAACATTAACCATAACCAGAATAGTCGTGCTTTTGACATGATGAAAGAAGTTATGAAATCATTGTTTCCATCCTAACAACCAACAGAAAATAAATTATGCAAATAGTAATAATAATAAATTTTTAAAACCCACAGAAACAGACTCATAAGCATAGAGAGCAGACTTGTATTTGCCAAGGGGTGAAGGGTGGGAAGGGATGGACTGGGAGTCTGAGGTTGGCAGATGCAAACTATTACATTTAGAATGGATAAACAACCAGGTCCTAACATACAGCACAGAGGACTATGTTCAATATCCTGTGATAAACCAATAATGGAAAAGAACATAAAAAATAATGTATATATGTGAATAACTGAGTCACTTTGCTGTACAGCAGAGATTGGCACAACATTGTAAACCAATCGTATTAAATGTAAAAAAAAATTAAAAATAAAATAAATGTTGTTTCAGAAAACCGTCGAAGAATTGAAAACTCAAAGAACTCTCAATGAGCTGACAAGAGAGAACTCCCAAGGCACCTCAGACCTTCTGAAGACTTCTAGTAACAGGGAAACTGGCAGGACTAAGTGCAAACACCCAAGGTACAGAAAGCAGTTAGTAGGACTTGATGGTAAAGAGAACTCACTAATGACCCCAAACTTGTCAGTTAGGCTGTAGGGTAGAGAGAAGTCTCCCAGATATCTGAAAGCCATGAATCAGAGGCAAATTTCCAGAATCTTACCAGCTGTGAGATCTCTCACTTCCTGATGTAAAGAAAATGTCTACTTTGTCCTCAAGGCATTTGTTCCAGTGGTGAACTAAGTAAAACCAAAGGGATAACACAGTTGAGACCCATTTTGACCCAGCCTAGTCCACCTCAGGTTGACTTGGCCATCACTCTCATGTGCTTAATCGCTCAGTCATGTGCGACTCTTTGTGACCCCATGGATTGTAGCCCACCAGGCTCCTCTGTCCATGGGATTCTGCAGGCAAGAATACTGGAGTGAGTTGGCATGGCCACCTCCAGGGGGATCTTCTCAACCCAGGGATCACACCCAGGTCTCCCGCATGGCAGGCAGATTCTTTACTGTCTGAGCCACCAGGGAAGCCCAAAGAAAATGTCTATGTTGTCCCCAAGGCACTTGTTCCAGAGGTAAACTAAGTAAAACTAAAGGGATAACACAGCTGAGACCCATTTTGACCCAACCTCATCCACCTCAGGTTGACTTAGCCATCACTCTCATAGTGGAACAGAAAAACAAGACTGAACTTTTATGGATGCAAACATTATTGAATTCAGTGTTCAGTGTTCTCCTGTGTGTTCTAAGAGCACAAAAAGGGAAGAAAATGTAGCTCAACGTCGACAGTAAACAGCAGAAGCAATATCAAGAGATGGCCCGGATAATGATATTATCATAAAGAGACTCTAAAATGATTATGATAAAATGGAAAGGAGCTAGGGGAAAGGTGAACACACATGTGAAGAATGGGTAAGTTCAGCAGACATGTGGAAATGATTAAAAAAAACAGCAAATGAAAATGCTAGAAATGAAAAATGTAAGATCATAAATAATTTGTTAAATGGATTAGTAAGATGCTGAACACAAAATGTCATACCTGAATAGTCTAGTAGTTTTCACTGCTTTCTTCAATTTAGGTCTGAGTTTGGCAATAATTGAACAACAGTCAGCTCCTGTTGTTGGGCTGAAATGGGTCTCAGCTGTGTTATCCCTTTAGTTAGTTTACCGCTGGAATAAATGCCTTGAGAACAACAGGACTAGATCTGAGAGACAGAATGCCTGATGAACTATGGACAGAGGTTCGTGACATTGTAGAGGAGACAGGGATCAAGACCATCCCCAAGAAAAAGAAATGCAAAAAAGCAAAATGGCTGTCTGGGGAGGCCTTACAAACAGTTGTGAAAACAAGAGAAGCCAAAAGCAAAGGAGAAAAGGAAAGATATACCCATTTGAATGCAGAGTTCCAAAGAATAGCAAGGAGAGATAAGAAAGCCTTCCTCAGTGATCAGTGCAAAGAAATAGAGGAAAACAATAGAATGGCAAAGACTAGAGATCTCTTCAAGAAAATTAGAGATACCAAGGGAACATTTCATGCAAAGATGGGCACAATAAAGGACAGAAATGGTAGGGACCTAACAGAAGCAGAAGATATTAAAAAGAGATGGCAAGAATACACAGAAGAACTGTACAAAAAAGATCTCCACAACCCAGATAATCATGATGGTGTGATCACTCATCTAGAGCCAGACATACTGGGATGTGAAGTCAAGTGGGCCTTAGGAACATCACTATGAACAAAGCTAATGGAGGTGATGGAATTCCAGTTGAGCTATTTCAAATCCTAAATGATGATGCTGTGAAAGTGCTGCACTCAAAATGCCAGCAAATTTGGAAAACTCAGCAGTGGCCACA
>SJYX01021180.1:389288-425371 GCA_006410675.1 Oreotragus oreotragus | reverse complement strand
GCAGAGACATTACTTTGCCAACAAAGGTCTATCTAGTCAAGGCTATGGTTTTTCCTGTGGTCATGTATGGATGTGAAAGTTGGACTGTGAAGAAAGCTGAGTGCCGAAGAATCGATGCTTTTGAACTGTGGTGTTGGAGAAGACTCTTGAGAGTCCCCTGGACTGCAAGGAGATCCAACCAGTCCATTCTGAAGGAGATCAACCCTGGGATTTCTTTGGAAGGAATGACACTAAAGCTGAAACTCCAGTACTTTGGCCACCTCATGCAAAGAGTTGACTCGTTGGAAAAGACTCTGATGCTGGGAGGGATTGAGGGCAGGAGGAGAAGGGAACAGCATAGGATGAGATGGCTGGATGGCATCACCGACTCGATGGATGTGTTTGAGTGAACTCTGGGAGTTGGTGATGGACAGGGAGGCCTGGCGTGCTGCAATTCATGGGGTCACAAAGAGTCAGACACGACTGACCGACTGAACTGAACTGAATGGAAACTAGAACACAAAGACAAAGATGGGTGAATAAAATATATGTAGAGCAGAGCATCCTAGACATGCTGTGTAATAGCAAATGCTTGAACATACAAGTAATTAGAGTCCCAGGGAGAGAGGAAAGAGAGTGGAGTCGCAGAAATATTTGAGGAACAATGGATAGTAAGCTGGAGGGACAATGACTGACAGATCCCAGAAGGTCATTGAGCCCCAAGCAGAATAATTGCTACAAAAGCCACACCTAGGCACCCTTTAATCAAGCAGCCTGAAATCAAAGAGAAAAAGCAGATCTAAAAGCAGTCAAAGTAAAAAGACACAATATATCCTGGGGACAATGGTGAAAACGATGACTGACTTTTCTCCAGAAATAATGACTATAAGAGGCAATGAAGTCATTTGTAACTTTTTTTTTTTTAGATTCCACATGAAAGCGATATCATATATTTGTCTTTCTCTGACTTACTTCACTCAGTATGTCAGCCTTCAGTCCATCCATGCGGCTGCAAATGAACCTATTTACAAGATAGAAATAGAGTCAGAGGTAGAAAACAAATTTGTGGTTACCAAGGGGAAAGGAAGTGGGCAATGGGATACATTGGAAGTTCGGGATTGACATATACACACCGCTGTATAGAGAGTACATAAGTAATAAAGGACCTACTGTATAGCACAGGGAACTCAATATTCTGTAATGACCTATACAGAAATAGAATAAAAAAGAGAGTGGATGTATGAATATGCTTCCTGGAGAAGGAAATGGCAACCCACTCCAGTATTCTTGCCTGGGAAATCCCATTAATAGAGGGATTAACTGATTCACTTTACTGTGTAGCAGAAACTAATACAACACTGTAAATCAACTATACCTCAATAAAATTAATTTTTACAAAAAGAGGCAATGGGATGGCATATTAAAAGTGTTGAAAGGAAATAGTCAACCTGGAATTCTACCTAATGAATATATTCTTCAGTTTTTGTGTATCTCTCTCTATATATATGTATATAAATATAATTATATATTTATATGCATTAACATATATGCAATATATAAACCCAATTGTATATTTATGTATAAATATATACATATTTTATACATAATTGTATATTACATATTTAATTCAATTATACAAATTTATGCATACTTTGATATAAATATGTATTAAAAGTGAAGATATAGTCACTGGGTAAAATTCTCAGTTGATACATGAATGTATCACAGACAATGTGTATAAAGGACTACTGTCTTTTTAAAGAAACAGCAATGAATCATACACAGTTATAGGCAATAAGAACACAAAGTGGCATATAGAATTATACAATTGGAGACTCATATACTTCTGTGAGCCTGGTGGGCTACAGTCCATGGGGTTGCAAAGAGTCGGACACCACTGAGTGACTGAGCACAGCACAGCACACATTTCTGTGACATAGTACAACGTATCATTTTGTGCTAACTCTATTACTGAGAATTTTTGAGAGAACAGTAAATGTATGAATTTCAGACAGGGTTAAACTTGAATTGACTTTCTCCTTCTTTTAGTTCAATATATACAAAACCCATATTTATGTATTGATCCAGAACATATTTTACTTTCCTTTTTTCTTGCCCTATGAAATATCTCAATTTGAAAGCATAATTTCTCAGCCATTCTGTTAATTTTACTAGCACAGGCCAATAAACTGTAATATTTAGAGGTAGCATGGTACAGTGGAAAAAGTATTGAATTCAGGCAGCCAAGAGTCTAAATTCCAATCCTATTGCTTGGGTGCTGTATGACCTTGGACATGTAACTTAAACTTTCTGACCTCAATTTTCTCATCTGTAAAATGAGAGCAATAATTCTCATTTCACAGGATCACAAAGGCTCAATAAATGCTGATTCCTCAAGTTCCAAATCTACTTGGCAACCAAGAAAACCTAGTTCAATTCTCTATGTATCTGTTGACTTGTAGCCTCTGAAAATATGACTATATAAAAGCCAGGGAATTATATCTTGGCTTAAAAAAAGAAGGTAAAAGAAAAAGAAAAATTAGCATTATTGGGGGCTTTAAAATCCACACTTGAATGAGCCACAGTGAGCACAATGACTCAGAAACAAATACATTTCTCTGCAGATGCTCTTGGAGTTCTCAAGTACTTAGGAGTCAAATCCGGAAGATTCATAAGAAGATTCATAAAGTCTTAGAAACGTGTGAAGCATGTGAGGGAGGAAGGGAGAGATGAAAAAGTGATGCTCCTCTGAATCTATTCAGCCTGGCAGAGTGGTAGGAACAGGGCTCAAGGACAGACCTCCAGGGGATCTGCTCTCTGAAAGTACCCCTTTTGTACCACTTAGTAACTGTGGGACTCCGGGCAAAGTCCTTGACATTTTTGACCTTTAGTCTCTTCCACCATGAAATGACCTAATAAAATTCACTTTCTAGGATTGCTGGAAATAATAAATCAGATCAAGCATATAAAACAAAGTTTGAAAACTAGAAATCTTTAGGTCCAATTTGGTAAGCAAATATATTTTGCTTAGCATGCAGAATGCAGGATAACATTTTCTATTTTTTAATTAATTGCCAATCATTATATATAAAAGAAGTCACACGCTTTAAAAAAAAAAAAAACAACTGCATTTCTGCACTCTTCTGAAAAACTGGAAGATCTGGTAACCTTTCACCTAAATTTTCCCCAAAGATTGACCAGTTAAAACAAAGTACATTAGTAACTATTTTCTGTATATGGGGTTTATTTTCTTCAGATTTCCTCAGACCCCACCGTTCCTCACTGTCTCACTTGTGAAAAGTGAAAGTGAAAGTGAAGTTACTCAGTCCAACTTTTTGTGACTGGTAGGCTACTCCATCCATGGGATTTTCCAGGCAAGAGTGTTGGAGTGGGTTGCCATTTCCTTCTTTCGGTGATCTTCCCAACCCAGGGATCAAACCCAGGTCTCCCGCATTGCAGGGAATCCCTTGTACTTGTACTAGTCCCACTTGTACTAAATGCCAATTCCCTCATTTATTTTACCTGCTTGATCCTATGGAAACTGTTTTCCATAGTGATGTGAAGTGTCTAGCACTCCAGTTAAGGGTGAATAGATATCCTCTTTCCACTCTGCCATCTACCTTGATGGCCAAATAGGGTTCAGAGAGAAGCACAACTGGTAGAATCATTTCCTCAAAACTCAGTCCCTTTTCTTAACCTTAACCAGCTATCCTCATTTCAAGAACATAAATAAGAAAGAGGGGGAAGGGAGGTCATAACACTTTCTTTGCTGAGAAATATAGACTCCTTTCTCAGAAGGCTAGAGTTAAGTGCTGGCTACAGAAGACCATCAAAATGCATCTAAATAAATTTTTAAAACTTTTCCAGGAACCCAGGGTCTCTCTCAGAGACTGCATCTGAGTATGATGCATCCCATTTGTGAGGAAAAAAGTGGAGGCCTTGCGCTCTGAAGTTCAGGAGGAGTGGGAAATCAGAGGCAATTCTCCCACAGAAACCCATTAAAATTCACTTGTCCTTGACTCTTGTCCAAATCCATCGGTGCTAGCTTCATTAAAGGAAGCCATAATCCTCCAGAGGATAAGACAAGAGGGACAGAGCCTGATTCCATCCAAGACATTAAGAGCTGCAGGGAAACTCTGGGTAGAAAGAGGGGGAGAGATGGTGGGCTGGAGGGGAGGCAGGATGGTAGTGGCCCTCTGTGGGACACGACCCCTTTCAGCAGATGAGTCTATCATGACAGCACAAGAGAGCTGGAATGCACTTGAGAAAAGGTAAGGCACCTGGAAATTCTGCAGTTCAGCCTCTGGCTTAATGTGACAGGCAATAGATGTATAAATCAAACAGGTCAGGCAAGAGTCACTGGGAGCTGGCAGCAGGTTTGTTAAGATGACAAGTGTTCATAAATCCAGGGCTTTGGCATCTTCCGTCTATAATTAAAAATTGACTGGAGACATCTGACCTCCCTTTTTCCCCAGAGCACTCAGCTATGGACATTGTGGGAAGCCAGAGTCCCTGAATGAGTATTTGGAAATGACAAAGTCAGAGACATGGAGTCCAGGACTGAGCTCTTAAACTCGGTGTGCTGGGATCAGACGACAGCCTGTAGAGATGGAATTGTGGATCTTAGCAGAAGTAGTGACATGTGACTTCCAAGGATCTTAACTTCCATATCTGGAATTCTCAAATATCACAACTGGAAGAGATTAATAGGGTAGCGAATTCAACCTCCTTTACTCTAGTCTTTATCAATAAGGAAATAAACTTCTGCAGAGAACAAGTCACTTTCTCAAATTCTCAGGTTGGAAGAAGGGGTGGTGTTAAAACTCCTGACTCCAAGAACTTGATAACCCCAGGCAGCATTCTCTGCCTTACTCCCTTGCCTGGCCTTAAGATCCCTAAGCCGTGAAAACTTGGGCAAAAGAGAAGTAGACTTAGGAGCTTTGCCCCCAAGGACACTCTGATCCACTTTCTGTTTCGTGAGGGTCCTGGCAAGGCTCACAATGGCAACAGCCCCTAATCTCCTTACTCTGAAATTCAAACCTTGATTACTGGAATTTACTTTAATAATAAATCTACTATTATTTGTTTACAACCTACTATAGACCAGGCATTCAGCTAAGCACTAATGTGTTTCATTTACTCTTTATAAAAAACCCCACCAAGTGACCATGGACAAAAAAAGGTGTGTAGTAACTTACACAAGGTATAATCATAAGTAAACAAGAAGGTCTCCTGGTCTTCCTGAAGATGGAGCCCTTTCCAGGGGCTCTCCTACCTTAGCCCCTCAAGGCCTGTCCTCCTGGACAACTGGTCTACCCGTGGCCCTCTACCAATAGTGTATCATTACTATCAATCATAAAAATGGCTTCCATCAACTACATAAGGGATGTTTTTTGTTATCTCAAGATACCTAAAAAGTTGGCTTCCTCCTCTCTCCTTCCAACACATCCCTGATCAGTCAGCACTATATTCAGTTCTCCCTCCTGTCAACATTTCCCCTTTAGTCACCAAACAGCTCTGTCAGCAGTTGCTGACAGCTCAGTAGAGCCCCCCAATACTGCTTCTTTCCTTTTATTCTCAGACATTTAATATTTACATTTGCTTTAAGTTATATGATTATTCTAAAACAGGTCCCTGCCTGATGTTTCTGTAAAATAATACAAAGCCTCATCACCATAAGAGGTAATCTCTGCCTGTGCTGATGCAGAGTCAAAGGGGTGAGCCATTCAGTGCTTACACATTCAAGTCTGACCTCTGTTATTGGGCAAATGGAAGAGAAAGTAATTAGTTTTTTAATGGCTCAGAAACACACCAAAAAAGGGGGGTGGGGTGGGCAGTGGTGATTGTTCAAATCAGCAGGTTTGGAAGTTTAATTTCTTTGTATTCATTAAGCTTCAAGATCTCTTTGACATGCTTCATTATAATACAGTGGCCCAGCTGGAAGAGCCCTATTATCAAGTTACGAAAATGATAAATTATTGGGACAAAGGTTATTTGTTTCTTGAGCTGCTTTTTGAAAATTCTTGGCATAGAATATCTCTATGAAAGGGAGAAATGGTGAAGATATTTGTTTCCCTCTGTTAGACAGTATCCAGAAGAGAAAGTAGAAAGTTTTCCCCAAGCCAACCTGACAATGTCACTCAGCAGGTGAGCCTCACTCTCTTAGTCTGAGCCTTTCTCTAAGATTAATGATGCTGGCAAGAGAGTTGGCCAAAGCTCCCTGAGGCTTGACATCCCCCCAAGTCCTCTAGCATCAGGATTTCTGGAAGTTACTGATGAAACAAGAAACTAGTAAGCCCCTTTTCCCATAGTTCTTTTCATCTTTAAAGCAGACAGTATGCTGCAATGGGTAACATATGGCCTAGGGTTCAGTTGATCCCAGCCCTCTGCAGTGTTAACAAATGGCTAACATCTCTGAGCTTTCTCTCTTGCTAACTAGGAATAAAATTATCCTGCAAGATTATTGTGATGACTTAGAATTTTTCATGTAGCATGAATATATTTATTTATCTATCTACCCTAGCACAGTGCCAGACCCATAGTGGGTGCCCATGAATCGCCCTGGATTAGTCACTTCATCTTGCTGAGCTTTGCCTCTTTTGTCACAGCCAACATGAGTCTGTGTAAAGTACTTGACCATATCCTCCAAAATATTGCATTAGAAAGTCATGCAGATTCCACTTAGATTTCATGCAGAGAGAGGAAGAGGTTTTATATGTCACACAAAATAGCAGAACTGTAATGAAATTTTCCATCAGACTTTTCTGGGGAGGTTGCATAGCACAATCTATGTTAATGGCATACTGTGGAGATGTGTAGTACATGGGTTTCCAGCTTTGCCTCCTGTGGGTTCTTCTCCTAAAATTCCTTTCCTATTGACAATGGTCTCATGTTCTCTCCCCTTCATGGTAATGTCTAAAATAATTTTTATTACACAATTCCATCTACTTTGGACTTTACCTTCAAACTCAACTAATAAAAAGTTCACTAGTTTGGTCAGGAAGATGCTGCTGTGGTTCTCACACGTTCCTTAGGGTGTCTTTCAACCCTAGTATATTATTAAAAGTAGTCACACTTTCCTTGAAGGAGAGTGTGGAGCTGCTGTTTGTGGTGGTACACAACAACTAAGAAAAAAGCTTCCATAAGGCTTACTCATGCTCACCAGAGATACAGGAGCATCTGCTTCAAGAGTGTTTGCTGAAGATCTGGTGTAAGGAGGGTGCCCCCAAATGAGGATAAGCCCTTCCAGAAGGTGCACCTCCAGAAGTGACTTCTCAAAGACCAACAGTCTCTGGGAAGAACCAGAGCTAGGCTTGCAGCCTTAGGTAATGTGTAGGCACATATAAGGAGGAGGGCATGGCAACTCACTCCAGTATTCTTGCCTGAAGAATCACATGGACAGAGGAATCTGACAGGCTGCAGTCCATAGGGTCTCAGAGAGTCAGACAGGACTGAAGCTACTGAGCACGTATGCAGGCACATAAAAACTGGGGACAGTAATCTATCCAGCCTCAGAACCA
Source organism: Oreotragus oreotragus (assembly GCA_006410675.1). Lineage (NCBI taxonomy): Eukaryota > Metazoa > Chordata > Mammalia > Artiodactyla > Bovidae > Oreotragus > Oreotragus oreotragus. The sequence continues at coordinate 417,872 of SJYX01021180.1, read as the reverse complement.
CAGAATATTATTGGGGATGCTCCTGCTTTACAAAGACACTTGTCAATTGGTGTTTTGAATAAACTCCAATGGAGAGACTATGCTTGAGAAAAAAAAAAAAAAAAAAAAACTAACGAATAAACTCCTATTTTGTTAAGAGGATGTTCTATACTGTAAAAGACATTTTGTATAACTTATTTCACTTAAATCTTACTATAATTCTGTATTTTAAAATATTATTTATTGTTACTATCTTACAGATTAAAAAAAAAAGGCAAGGTCATAGTTTGTCAGAAGATACCCCTCTAGTGAGATATTCCAAGTCCAGTGCCCTTCCCATTCTGTCTGTGGTTGCAGTAGTTACAATCTAATGCTGCAATATAAGTCAACCCCAACTTCATAGCTTAAGGAACCACCCATTTACCATCTCACAGTTCAGCAGGTCAGAAGTCTTGCCAGGCTCTGCAGTGTTCAGAGATGGCCACTCATAGTACATAGAACAAAGAGAGCATCAGCTCAAGAATTGGCCTCCTGCTCCAACAACTGATAGAGATCCAATATCACTTGACTTCACTGGAATGTCATCACCATTCACTTGTCAGCTTCACTGATGTTCCTGGACATCATCAGCAAGCCTCTCACCACAGCACAGAAATAGAATAAGAATTAGGACTTTGGGTCACCATTCCATTGTGAAACATTTTCTGCCATAACAGTAAACAAGGATATCACAGTCATCAGGGATTCCAGCCTTTCAAATGTAAATTTATGAGCTCAGGAAACAATACCAGGTCTCCAGCAGCTATCAACTGCTTCTCCTATAAGCACTGAGGAGCTCAGGGGGATGCAAGAAAGAGCAAGAGGCAGCCATCACCACATCTGCCACCGCTTAGGGTGAATGAGGAAGTAAGGACAGGAACAGTCAAAGAGCAGGATTTGGCCTCAGACAGATGAGGTGTATATGAAAGAAATGATTTCAGTAAGCCCATATGCTTGCATCTTCCCATACATAGAAGAGTGCTAAATCTCTTAATGGGACGTATCTGGTTTTCCTTAATTAACAATAATCTTTTAATATTCAGATTACCTGCCCCTTGCTATAAAACTTATATGCAGTGTAACTTCTCCTCCAGTCTCCTTAGGAAACAGATCTCCCAGGGTTACCTGGGATGCTTGAGGTCCTCATAATTTCTACCAAATAAATCTAACTCTCAACTTTTAGGCCACATATAGCTTTTCAGTGGACACCTCAAACCTACTACCTCCATATCCCTTGTCTGCTGAGTCCCTCTGATTCTCATGGTTACAGTATCCAGGTACCATTTCATTTGCAAGGTTTCAGTCTTGCTGTTCAATGTGTGGCCTTGGGAATGCTAATGATTGGTAGCAGACCCTCAGCAGAACCCCACTCAGTGTCCCAGACCAAAGCACAGGTGGCTGGTTCTTGGGTACAGCATCCAGCCAGCACAGGGAGGACCCAAGCAAGAAGTACAATGGGACCTTCCCTCCTCACTGCCTACCCACAAATACCACACATCTTCCCTTTGCAGGTGGTCCACAAAAAAACTAAACAGTTTCCAATTTATCATGATGTGATAAATGACCTGCTATATTACACAATCTCTGAAGGGACTCATCTTCAAAGAGACAAATCCTGCCACTAAATGGTAATTAAAAAGGAATCACAAGCATTATTTATGCCTCTTAAAGAATATGAAAGGGGATCTAATTCATAAGCCAATGTAACTCTGTTCGAAGTCCCTTTGTCTACTTTCCAATTTTCTTCCATCCATGGCTATTCCAAGGCGTTTACATGCAATCACCCACACTCTCTCTAGATCCTCCCACTGAGTTTCTCCTCCCTTCCAGGGCAATGTAACATATTGGTCAGTTTAGGTTCTCTGCTAAACCCAATCCTTTTTCTCTCTCCATTCGGGCCAGTCAAGTCTCTCTCTACTATTCTTTTAATTCAGCATCACAGTATCCCAATAGATTTAGAAATATGCTAGTGTTGTAGCCATGTGTTCTGGGAAACAAACTCACCCAGAAGGACAATGAAGACAGTGGAGTGCAGTTTATTATACCAGCAGGCCCAAGGCAGATTCTTGTTTTAGCCAAGAACCCCGACCAGTTTCTGTGAAAATCTTACATAGTCTTAAGTGTACGTGCCCAAACCCACCTCCACAAATTCCCTGAAACTAGTCTGATCAAAGGAAAGAGAAAGATACAATCAATTAACCCATGATTTATATGCCTTATGCCTAGGTAGTTAACAGTGGACAGTTATCAATAGGCTTGTGGTCATACCCCAATAAGCATAATAGAATGTATGATTCTATTCGGTTACACAGAAAATTAGGGTATTCTTTTAGGCGATGGAGAACCCTGGGGCTCTTCCTTCAGGGGGCCTGGTTTTCCAGTTGATATGTCATTTCCATAGATACTGGGCATATAGCTCAAAGTCCTGCTTTCAAGAGAGAGCCTGTTCTGTTTCCTTCTTCATTCCCCACTACTGATGCTCTTAACTCATAGTATGAGCATCATTCATAAGGATATATTGCACCCTGGCTCTCTGACCACCAATTTGAGAGAACGACACCAACCTTTGGGCTACAAAGTTCATAATACTTTGTAAAATGCAGGGTCCACAGAGCAGAACTATTAAGGCAACTATAACAATGGTAAATATAGTTTTCCACCAATTACCCTTCACCCAAGATAGTACTGAAGTCCAAAAAGGAATGTTTTCTTTTGACATTGCTTTTAACCTGGTTTTTCGTGACATCTAAAGCAGCTGATACATTTCCAGATAAATCAGGAATATGTACACAACATTCAACCTGAATTATAGCACAGGTCCCTCCTTGAGCAGCTGTGAGCATATCTAAAACCATTCTAATTTGAATTACTGCTTCTGTTACTTTTATGAAACTGGTGTTTACATCATATGTAACCCCATGACCTGAGTCTATTGACTGTAGGTCTGGCTTACACTAGAGAGCAGGGAGAGATTATGGTCGACAAGAGAAAGGAAAGTCTTTTTTTTGTTGTCCCAGAAAATAGCAGAGTGGTTTAAAATCTCCTTAGTGGAGCAGTGACACCCACCAGGGAAGTCCATCCATCATAGACAGAGGAACAGCCCCACATACCCAACAGTTGGAGGTATTGTGGAAGTCCACATAGGAATGTGCACGTTGATGAGACCAAGCAGCAGGAGTTGATTATGCAGCTGCATCCTGAAGGGGCTCGTCCAGGATCTTCTTTTTCTTCTTCTTAAGGATGATCTTGGTCTCTCAAGGGTCAGCAGGGTCCCTCTGCACAGTCCACTCAGCGTTTTCTGGGTCTGCGTGGTATGCTCTCTTCATCCTCATATGACGGATCCAAGAGGCAACAGCTGCAACTTTAACTGCAGTAGGGGTAGTTAGAATACCAATATAAGGGCCCTTCCACCGAGGGGCTAGTAAATCATGTTTCCAATCTTTGACCCATACTTGGTCACCAAGAGTAAACTCATGAATCTGTTCCCCAAGGGGGAACGGCANATATGACGGATCCAAGAGGCAACAGCTGCAACTTTAACTGCAGTAGGGGTAGTTAGAATACCAATATAAGGGCCCTTCCACCGAGGGGCTAGTAAATCATGTTTCCAATCTTTGACCCATACTTGGTCACCAAGAGTAAACTCATGAATCTGTTCCCCAAGGGGGAACGGCACCCTTTTTCATACAAACTTGGTTACCTGATTTATTACATTACCCAGTTCCATTTGTTGCAAAATCCTATCCCCTATTACCTGAGGCAAATTTGTTGACATCTGTTTTATTATGGGAGGGGGCCTCCCATACACAATTTCGTATGGAGAATAGCTTTGGGACTGTGGGGTCATCCTGAGTTTGAGCAGAGCCATTGGAAGCAAGTCCACCCAGAAGCAGTCAGTCTTTATGATCCACTTGGCAAGTGTCTCTTTAAGTGTCTGGTTGTTTCATTCCACCATCGCAGAACTCTGGGGCCTATATGCAGTGCGCAGGTTCCATTTAATGTTTAAAGTTTTGCTTACTTGTTGTACTAAATCAGCTTCGAAAGCTGGGCCATTGTCTGATCCAATGCTGGTAGGAAATCCAAATCTGGGAGCTATTTCCCTAAGCAGGCACCGGGCTACTTCTGATGCTTTTTCAGACCAGGTGGGAATAGCTTCTACTCATCTCGAGAACATAACGGTAGTGTCGGTGAGGTTTCATCTCAGTGAAGTCCACTTCCAGGTGTTTAAAGGGCAGCGTGCCTTTCAGCTGAATCTCTGGAGGTTTTTGTCTGTTCTGAGAGGCAAGATTAACTTGTGAGCAGGCAGTGCAGTTGTGAGATTCTGTCCTGCATAGGGAAGAGAGGCAGAGAACCAAGAAATATTTTTGAATTAGCTCTTCCAGTTTATCATGGCCTAGGTGGTTCGCTTGGTGTGTTTGGCTTACCAGAGTGGGTGCCAGCTCCTCTGGTACCAATAACTTGCCACTTGGAAATTCCCATCATCCCTTTTCAGTCTTGATGGCCCCTTCCACTTTGGCTAGTTGGTTTTAGGCTTCAGTGTATTTTGGAGACTCCAGCGTTAGCTCAGGCAGCTCCGCCAATACACGAGCTTTAATAGGGGCCTCACTTGTCATCCTCCAAGCCCTCAGCTGCTTGTTTAGTGGTCTTATCTGCCAGTCTGTTTCCCCAAGCCTGGGGGTTATCCTCTTTATGATGTCCTTGGCAGTGTATGACTACAACCCTTTCTGATTCCCAGATAGCATCTAACAGGGTCAGAATTTCTTCTTTATTTTTAGTATCTTTTCCACTAGCTATCAAAAGTCCTCTTTCCTTATATAGAGCCCCGTGTACATGTAGTGTGGAAAAGCATACCTGGAGTTGGTGTAGATATTTACTTTCTTGCCTTTGGACAGCTGGAGTGCTCAAATCAAGGCCTATAACTCATCTCGTTGAGCAGACCAGTGTTGTGGCAAGGAGCCAGTTTCGATGATAGTCTTTTCTGTGACTATGATGTAACCTGGCAGCCGTTGTCCTTGTTTTATCAGGCTAGTGCCATCAGTATATAGGACCCAATCAGGGTCTGGAATCAGTTGGTCTCAGAGGTCAGGTATGCTACTGTAGACCTCTTTCAAGATTTCCTCACAGTCATGAGAAGGTCCACCCTCTCCCACTGGCAAGAGTGTGGTTGAGTTTAAAGTCTGGTAAGGCTCAGTATGGAAGTTAGGGTTTTCACATAGCAGCCCTTGATATTGAATAATCCAGGATGTTGACAGCCATTTATGGGGGTCCCCTCACAGGAGAGCATTGACCTCATGTGGGAGTTTTATGATGAAATCTTGGCCCAGTTTCGACTTGGTTGCCTCCCAGACCAGTAAGGCAACCACAGAAACTGCCCGTAAGCATTCTGGCCACCCAGTGGCAACACTGTCCAGATGTTTCAGGAGATAAGCCACGGGTCTGTCCCATGTCCCAGTAGTCTGGTACAACACTCCCATAGCTACCTTGTCCTTTTCAGTCACATAAAGAGTAAACGGCTTTGCAAGGTCTGGCAGGCCCAAGACAGGTTCTGACATAATTGTTCCGGGTTTGAGTTCTATTACCACTGGGACTGGTTTTGCAAGCCTAGGGGGGATGAGGGGTTGTCTTCTGCCCAGACCTCAGGGAATATGTTGAGTTAACTCTTTCTCTCCACTGTTTAGACTGTCTGGTTTCCCTTCTGGGAGATTGTGCAAACTGCATTCATCTTAAGGGGTGTCTGAGAGAAAGAGTAATTAGGTGGGTGAGCCCACTTGAAGAATGGATCTTTCATGGGGGGAAAGGTCACTTGTGCCCCAATTTAGACAGCAAGTCTCTTCCCAACAAAAGGTACTGGGCATTCAGGGATGTATAAAAAATTCATGAGTTATTTGGTGCCCCCTGATCTGACATTTTCGGGGTAGGCTTGAGATACAAAAGCTGCATTTAATCACCATCTGAGACCCAGCAGCCTCTGGATCTATTGGCGTATAAGGTCTACAGGCCTTGCACAGTCTTTCGTAGAACTCAGAGGGTGATTTGTTTTCCCTTAGAATCATTTCGAAGGGTTTTGCCATACTCATAGGTTTTGGGGCCCTGCCTTGAGGCCTTGTAAAATAGCCGCCCGATATCTCTCCAGGTGGCCCCTCCCTTCCTCTGTGTTATAGTCCCAATTGGGCTTCTCATCGGGTGTGGCTAGTTCTGCCCAGTGCTGCAGGTTTGCAGTACCCTCAGGTACCATATCTCTTAACCATTTTCTGGCCTCAGTTAGAATCCCGTGTCTTTCCTCAGCGCTGAAGAGGGAGACTAGTAGTTGGGTTATGTCATCCCACGTAGGGCAGTAGGTTCGAAAAATAGTCTCCATTAGCCTAATTTGGTAAAAATAAGCTATGAGGGGCTGACGGTAGTGGCCATCTGTCCCCTGAACTGGAGGCTGCTGTAACTCTCTGAGGGGCATTTGTAGGGGGGCCCTTTCCTCTGGCTCCTTAGAGGAACACAGCCTCGGTTTGATTCTGGTGTCTCCTTTCCCCTTCCTATCAGTACTCACGGGGAGAGGAGGGTATAGCTTGGGCGGTTCAGCTGGAGCTGGATCCTGGAAGTGTTGGCCAGCGGCTTCTGCCACCAGGACTGGAGCTTGCCGAGGTGGCGGCTCTAGACCTCCAGGAGAGCTGGTGGAGGAGCGGTGGCTGCTGTAGGAACTTCACCTGGCCCTGGATCGGGCATTAAGGCAGCCTCTGGTCATGGTGGAGCACTGGGTGGCAGGCGCGTCATCATCCAGTATGGGGGAGGGGCAGGTCATCCTCGTCCAAATCCTGCCAGATCCCAGAGGGAGGAGGGGGATTGGCGCGTCTTCACCTGCTGGTCAGCATGGCCAAACCAGAACACCACGTGGTCCAAGACTGTTTCTCACTTGAGGTCCGTTCTGTCTTGGTGGGCTTGATCAGATGTGGATGAAAACACAGATGGGTTAAATATCCCACGTTCCAGGCCATCTCCAGAAAAGCCAATTCATATTCACTTATGTATCCCCCTCCTTCTAGCCTGACAATTCTGAGGGGGTCAAGAATTTCACAGCAGACGGGACACCTCCTAGGGGAGAGTAGAATACGAGCACACAAGGACCAAGTTTCTTTTCCTAAAAATCCCCTGGTGATTGCTTGGTAATAATTTTCCCCAAAACGGCATGAACACACCTCCTAAATGACCGTCACAAATTCCCTTCCTAAGCCCTAACACACTCGTCGACCTGTGTACCAAGCAATCACTGCTGCCTGCCTATTTCAGGCTCCTGTGGGCCCATGCCCCTTCTAGTCCCTCCCGGGGGGTGATCAGGCCCCCTCTTCCACCCTGCTGGGTGGGTTCCTCCTCACCTGAGTGTTCAGTTCCCCTGCTGCTGTCCACTACCTGCTAACGTGAAAGGTCCAGGCGTTGAGAAGCAGAATCCTTCCAAAAGGGCGAGGTGCCTTCCCGCCTCTAGAATATTTAAGCTGCAAAGCCTCGGAGCAGTCCCAAATGGGACTTGTCTCCTAAATGTGAGGAGTTTCCTGGCCAATGCACCAAATGTTGTGGCCATGCATTCTGGGAAACAAACTCACTCAGAAGGACAATGCAGATAGTGGAATGCAGTTTGTTACACGGACGGGCCCAAGGCAGAGTCTTCCTCTTAGCCAAGGACCCCAACCAATTTTTGTGAAAACCTTATATACTCTAAGCGTACATGCCCAAACCCACCTCCCCAAATTCCTTGAAACTAGTCCAAACAAAAGAAAAAGAAAGATACAATCAAAGTTAACCCATGACTTATATGCCTTAAGCCTAGGTAGTTAACAGTGGACAGTTACCAATAGGCTTGTAGTCATACCCCAGTAAGCATAATAGAATGTATGATTCTATTCGGTTACACAGATAATTAGGGTATTCTTTTAGGTGATTGAGNGTTAACCCATGACTTATATGCCTTAAGCCTAGGTAGTTAACAGTGGACAGTTACCAATAGGCTTGTAGTCATACCCCAGTAAGCATAATAGAATGTATGATTCTATTCGGTTACACAGATAATTAGGGTATTCTTTTAGGTGATTGAGAGCCCTGGGGCTCTTTCTGCTGGGGGCCTGGTTTTCCAGTTGATACGCTGTTTCCATAGATACTGGGCATACAGCTCAAAGTCCCCAGTCCAGCCCAAGATGGAGTCCTGCTTTCAAGATGGAGCCTGTTCTATTTCTTCCTTCACTAGTAACACCTCTTCTGTAGAAGACAGAAAAGGAAGTGTGAGTAGGTGCAGTTGAAGAAGTCACAGGACATGGGCCTGAAGAGTGAAACATTCAAGTAAGAGAAAACCCAATTCGTGTCCCTTTAATAAAAGTGAAAAGAAATGAAGATGAAATAAAAACTAAAGAGAATACAAATCATGATGTATATTCGTGTATATCTATGCTGTCCACAGCACATTCACATCTACTGTTCTACTTGGTCCTTACAGTTTCTTTGAGAAACTGCCCTGGCAAAGATTCTTTGTCTATGTTTAAAAGGAAGATACTAAATTTAAGAGTTCAGAACTTACGTTAACTTATTTAATAAGGGACTAAGGGAGACCTCTATCCTAGTTTTGCCATTCAGACTTCAAGTCATAAAATAATCAAAGTTCATATTTGAAAGAGATATTGTAGACTATGTCTAATTCCTTTAATTTACTTGAAAGCATTGCTCAACTACTTAGAGACACTCCTCAGGAAGGAGTCCCAGATAACACTTTGTCTTTTTGAGATCCCAGAATATTAGAGAAAACACAGACACTGAGAAAACATATTTTTGCATATTTATGTTGATGGTTTACATTGTTTCAAATGTGTCCATAAATTTATATAAATCAGATACCAAAATCAGAACACAAGAATTTTCTAAGCATTGCTTAAATAATACTAAGTCCGGCCGCATTTTCCTGAAATACTCTGACAGCTTCAAAGTCTCTCACCAGCCACAGTTGTTTAGACCTCATAGATTTGCATCCCCAAGATTTGTTAACTATGAGACTTGTCCCCAGACCTAGGTATACCCTTGCCATTGCAGACAGTTTGGATCTGTGTAATAGAGTACAGGTTTGTTGGCCCTTATGAAGGATTACATGCAGGTGAAGGTCAAAGGAGAAGGAGAAACGAAAGGACATCAGGTTTTCACACCTGAGTAGCATATGTCTCTTGCCTCCAAGCTGGGAATAGCATCTCCTTACCTCCTCCTCGCTTTAGCTCTTGGCCCACTTGTCTTGTCCAGTGACCACATTCTAATTACCTTGGAAATAGGTTCACCAGGGTATGAGTCTCGGGAAATTTTTGAACCTCAGTTTTCTCCTTTGCAAAAGTATGAATAATCATATCTATTTCATATGGTGGCCATAGAGATTCCACAAGCTAGCAACAGTGAAAAGAGCCTAATACAGTATTTGGCTCAGTAAATACACTCTTCCTTTCTGATTGCTCTGGGCATGGAACTCCAAATTTCGTCCAGCAACCTCAGTTTGGCCAGTAATAGAAGTGAGACTGTGCTGTGCTTGGTTGTTCAGTCATGTTCAACTCTTTGCGATCCCATGGACTGTAGCCTGCCAGGCTCCTCTGTCCATGGGGATTCTCCAGGGAAGAATTCTGAAGTGGGTTGCCATGCCCTCCTCCAGGGGATCTTCCCAACCCAGCGATTGAACCCAGATCTCCCGCCTTGCAGGCAGATACTTTACCATCTGACACACCAGGGAAGCCCAGAAGTGAGACTAGAACTTTGTAAACGACAGCTATGACTTCAGCATAGCACTGGAAGGCTCTGCCTTTCTGGAGAAGGACAAACATCATGGAACAGTGCTCTGGACTTACAGCATGCCCTACTCCCCTTCTCGGCCCCTGGGAAAGCCACATCCAGGCCTGGCCGTGTGCCCACAGTGTAACAGAAAGCCACTCTGAGAGGCTGGGCTCCCTTACACCCAACTAAGCTGCACATTTTCATCTTTTTTATGTGTTCGGGATGTTACACTAATTGTGATGGATGTTCTCTTTGTGCTCACACTGAGGGGCGGATGATGAAGCCATAATGTAAGGTAATATGTCTATTAAAGATTTAAAATAACCCGCCTGGTGGATGATTCCTCACTCTGCTGGCAGATTCAAGCTCCTTGGGAAGAAGTTGGTGCTAAATTAGAGACAGCAATAGGGTGGGAGGGAGGAGTGGAGGGACTCAAGGGATATTTTCTAACTTCTGGAGTGCTGTCAAACTGATCTATCTTTTCTTCATTTAATTAAGGAACATCTTTTGTGCAAGGCTTCAGCACTGGCTCTGGATACACATGGATGGGCAATGATTTTGGAAGCTCTCGATTCAGGAGCAACATTAACTAGACTTAGTGAAAAAGGTCATGGTACTTATGCAGTCGTGAATTAATTGTCTCTCTCTCTCTCTCTGATGTTCAAACCAATGTTAGAACCCTAAGTTATGAGAACTTATGAGTATATCATTAAAAGTGGCTCCTGGGACTATCACTTCAGAGGTGGATAAAACATAGACTAATGGGGGCATGAATTTAAGCAAACTGGGAGGTAGTGAAGGACAGGGGTGTCTTGCATGTTGCAGTCCATAGGGTCACAAAGAGTCAGACATGACTTAGCGACTGAACAATGACAACAATAGGGGATCCCTCCAGTGGTTAACACTCCATATGTCCTATGCAGGGGACATGGGTTGTATCCCTGGCTGGGAAACTAAGACCCCACAAGCCATGAGACACAACCAAAAAATTTTTAAATATTAAAAAAAAATTTAAAACCTTAGACTAATAGGACCAGAGGTAGTCTCAGCCATATCTATCCCTAGCAGATAGAATTTTGGTATCTTCTGCAACTGCCTTCCTGCCTGGTGGTCTCTATTTCTCTAAAGAGCAAGACATGACTGTTCACCCCAGTCAGAACCTTTGGGCCATGTGGCTGTGGCAGCTTGTAGGTTTACTTGGGAAAGACATCATGTCAACAGATGACCTGCAGGAGAGCCAGGTCTTATAGAAGATCAGTAGCCTAAACCCACCACAAGTCTCATTGCTTCCTCCTGGGCTCCAAAATCTCTGACCAGACTTCAGTCTGCCTACCTAGTGTCATTCATCACCCACTGTTCCCTTCATTGCTAACTAACCTCTGCCCTTCACCATCGCTTCTTACTCATTTCTGTCTGCTCCCTCCCTCCCTCAGACACCATCCTGAGTGCCTGCCTCTCTCCCTTCTGTCTCTAATCCTTTTTGAACTTCTAGGTAGATATGATGAATGGAGGAAAATAAACAACATTCCACCCTAACAGCAGTTGAACCTAACCACAATAACAAAAGGATCACCATCAGCAACCAGAAATAAATAGATATGACCTCATGTCATACAATTTTTAACAAAAGTAGTCCCCAAGAAATTGATAAAGGGAATATTTGGCCATGGCTCATCATAAGTCCTCCCTCCACACACCCCACACACACCCCACACACACCCCCAACAAATGATACGAGACAAATGCAGTGAGCTAATAAAATCCCGAGAAGGCAACCCCATTTAGAAAGAGGCAGCATTGAAGAGTGAGTGACTGAGTGCCCAGCTCAGGGCAAAAGCAAAGAGATGTTCTCTGGAAGGAAATTTTCATATTTCACTGCAATAAAATAATCATATCTAACATGTTTTGAGCAAGTGTGGCAAGATGTACATGCTCAGTCACTTCAGTCACATCCAATTCTTTGCAACCCCATGGGCTGTAGCCCATCAGGCTCCTCTGTCCAGGGGATTCTCCAGGAAAGAATACTGGAGTGGGTTGCCATGCCCTCTTGCAGGGCTTATTCCCTACCCAGGGATCAAACATGCATCTCCTGTATGTCTTGCACTGCAGGCAGATTCTTTACTGCTGAGCCACTGGGGAAGCCTGTGACATGATGATACACCAGTATATGCAACATTCTATTTGAAATTCATAAGAATCTCATGATACTAATAGCTGCATGATTTACAGAAAAAAAATTAGGACCAATGGATCCTAAGCATTATACTGTGTCAACAGAGGCAGAAAAGCTACCCCTTGGATTCACCATTTATCAGAATTCCAGTCTAAGTCAGGAGAATGATCTAAAACACAAGGGTGTTTCCCTACAAGAGTAGAATATATCCTTGATCCATACAGGGTAATCTATAACAGAGTATTTTTTTTAATCTCAGAAGAAACACTAGGCTTCTAGTTTTCCAAAGAACCTTCACTCACTCCAGCTGAAATTTTTGATTTGACTGAGCCACCAAGGTAATGAAAAGCAGTAAGAAAATGATATTTCTCAAATTTGGCTCAGAAGGGAAGTCAAAAATGTATCAGTAGGATGAATCCTGATGGTCCAGAGGTTAAGAATCTACCTTACAATGCAGGGGACAAGGGTTCAACCCCTGGACGGGGAACTAAGACCCCACATGCCATGAGGCAACTAAACCCATGAGTTGCAACTAGAGAGAAGCCTGTGCACCACAATGAAAGATCCTGTATGCCACTAAGACTTGAGGCAGCAAAATAAATATAGTTTAAAAATAAAAATAGAGGGAAGTGGAGTTGCATTAAAAAGAATATATGGGGGAAATGTTAAAAAGAATTTACCCCCACCTCTCCGTGACTGTCAGAGTTTACCATACTTGGCGTGAGCACAGGAGCAAACTGATCGTGTCATGGTAACTGTGAAAATCTAACACACAAAAACCGAGAAAGAAAGCAAGGCTATGGGGGACAGAAAAATAACTCAACTGACAGAAAATATAACCTAAGGAAGAGAAGAAGATTCCCTGCAAGGGCTGCAGGCTATGGAATAATTTGATAATAACATGAATTCTATTTCTTACAAGAGTTAAAGACAAGATGTCAAAAGAACAGAAGGACGTTAAAAGAGGGATTGCAGAACTAAGGGGACAGAGAACCCAAACGATATCATTACAGAACTAATAATTAGAGCAGCCAAAACAGAATAGACATGGCTGAAAATTTAATTAAAATCTTGAAATGAAAGTCCTTCTAGAGAGAATGTAAAAGGAAGGAAAGGAAAAGATAAAATGAGTACAGATAAAGCTACAGATATCAAGGGCAGGCAGAAATGATACAACATATGGATGAAAAGTATTCCTGAAATAGAGAACCCAAAAGTTGCAGCAAAAATTATTCCAAGATATTTTTAAAGCTAAATGTCCTTAAATGGAGGAAGAAAATCCAGGTTTCCTTTGGATGTCTCCAGAGCACTATCCAGTGCCAGAAAATAAAGGGATAGTTCCATTTTTAGCAGTAAAATCATCAACCAAACCACAAAAAGGCGGAAAAGGTAGCACAAAATAGACCACAAAAGGACACTTATTTACAGTATGAGAGTTGAAACAAGGAAGCCCAGTTGCCTTGCTCAGCTTCAGTTGGGAATGTGAACACTAGGTGACTCAAATTTTCAGTGCTCAGTGCATTGTCTTCGAATTACTGCAAGTATGCCATGAACATGGATTTGGGGGTTACAACTGTATTTTAGCTAGTAGGTGAATTTGCACATTCAGAACGTGTGAATTATATAGGTCAACTGTATTCACTGAGTACTTCTTGTGTGCTAATTTGCTCAGTCCTGTCTGATTCTTTGCAACCCCATAGACTGTAACCCTCTAGGCTCCTCTGTCCATGGGATTTCCCAGACAGGAATACTGCAGTGGGTTGCTATTTCCTCCTCCAGGAGATTGTCCTGACCCAGGGATCAAACTCACGTCTCCTGCATTGGCAGGTAGATTCTTTACCATTGAACTACCTGAGAAGCCTGAGGTAGTTCTTACTACCAGGTAGTTCTTACTTCCGGGTAATCCTCAAGGCCCTGAAGTCACAGGAATGAACAAAAACAAGTCAAAAAACAAAAACAAACAAACAAACAAAAAAAACCCTTCTCTCATTGAGTATATATTCTAGAAAGGGAGAGACCAGGAATAGAATAAACACAATAATTACTGTAGGAAAAAAAAGCAGGGTAAGGGGAGTGCAATTTTAAATTGGTAGTCAGAGTAGATCTCAGTGATTGATGCCTGAACAAACATTTGAAAGAAAAGAGGGAATGGGCCTTGCAGTACCTGGAGGAGGAGTGTTTCAAGTAAAAGAAACAGCCATTTCAAATATCCAGTGACTGCACGCTAAGTCACTTGAGTCATATCCAATTCTTTGCAACCTCTGGACTGTAGCTGACCAGGCTCCTCTGTCCATGAAATTCTCCAGGCAAGAATATTGCAGTGGGTTGCCATGCTCTCCTCCACGGGATCCTCCTAATCCAGGGATCAAACCCTCATCTCTTATATCTCCTGCATTGGCAGGCATGTTCTTTACCATTAGTGCCACCTGGGAAGCCCTCAAATGTCCAGAGGTGGGGACTATTTGAGGCACAGCTATGAAGAGGCCAGAGGGGCTAGAGCAGAAGGAGAGGAAAGTCATAGAAGGTAAATTTAGAGAGATAATGAGGTCAGAGTGTTGGTCCCTGCAGGCCATTGTAAGCATACTGGCTCTTACCTCGCGTGAGCTGGGGAACCACTGTAGGGTTTTGAGTCTTTGAGCACAGGAATGGCTCACTCTGGATGCTGTATTGAGACTAGGCAGTAGGTGGGAAGACAAAACAGTGAGTAAAGGACCATTAGGACCATTAGGAGTCTATTACAAAAGTCCAGGCAAGATTAGGATAGTGACAGAAATGGTGAGAAGGGGACAGATACTGGATGTGTTGCAGGAAGGAGGACCCCTTCCAGGGCCCGAAACTGGGCTCTTGTCTAACACTCGGAAATGAATTGTCCAAGGAGACACATGTGCTGACAAAGCAAGAGATTTTATTGGGAAAGGGCACCCGTGTGGAGAGCAGTAGGGATAGAAAACCCAGGAGAACTCTGCTGTGTGGCTCACAGTCTCGGGTTTTATGGTGATACAATTAGTTTCCAGGTGGTCTTTGGCCAATCATTCTAATTCAGAGTCTTTCCTGGGGGAGCACGCATTGCTCAGCCAAGATGGATGCTAGCGAAAGGGATTCTGGGAAGAGGACGGACACGCAGTGTCTCCTTTAGACCTTTCCCAAACTCTTCCCGTTGGTGGTGGCTTATTAGTTCTGTATTCCTTATCAGGATCTCCTGTCATAACACAACTCATGCAAATGGTTACTATGGTGCCTGGCCAGGGTGGGCAGTTTCAATCACCGTGCTTCCCCTAATAGATGTAAAGGAAGGGCTAAGGTGATTTCAGGATAAGTGGGATTTGGATTGCGAGAGCCGGAGTCAAGGATGATATACAGGTTCTTCTGTTCAAATGGAAGGATGACTTTGTTCTGAGCTTTGATGGAGAACCATGTGAAGAAGGGTTTGGGGAGTTAAGATCATTTGGACATAATTATGTTATTGCTATTAGGCATCACTGATGATTGATTAGCCATTGGATGGAATCAGGGGTTAAGGGGAAAAGTCTGTGTTGTAGATACAAGTCATCAAGGCAGAGCTGGACTGTGAAACCACAGATGGGATGAGATCACCTAGGAAGGCATTGTAATAGAGAGGAAACGAGGTCTAAGAACTGAACCCTGAGGCATCCCAACAATAAGAGACAAAGGAGAAGAGGAGCAAGTAGAAAAATAAATTGAAATATGACCAGTAAATTCAGAGTAAAACTAAGAGTGTGCAGAGTTTAGGAAGCCAGGGGACAAAAGCATTTTCAGGAAGAGGAAATGAATAGCCATGAAGTGGTTACTAAAAGGTCAAATACTATTAGCTTTAAGAAATGGTTATGGATTTAGTAACACTGAAGTCATTGTGACCTTAAACAAACAAGAATCATTTTATGGGAGTAGTTGAGGGCAAAAATCTTGTTGGGCATGAGATTAAAGAAAACAGAAGCTCAAGAATTGAAGATAGTGAGTAGAGAGAAATACTGCTGGGAGTTTTGAATTCTTATAGTCTAAAAGTCACTTGATAATATATTATTAATAATTATTTTTTAGTTTTCAGTTGACTGACACTGTTTACTAGCAGTTTGATTAGGTTCTTCCGCACTTTTGCTGAAAGCAAAGAATTGGAAACCACCTTCTATAAAAATGAATAGGGGTGTGTGTATGTGTATGAATTTTTATATATTTACTTTTCATTTCTGAATTTATTAGATGCATTCCCTTTTTCAATTTCCTGGAAGAATACCAAAAAGACTGTTAAAATTTATTAAAAGACCAGTAATTGTACCCATTGCTTCCCCCCCCCCCATTTTGTTATTTAGCATGATATACACAGATGGCATCACAGACTCGATGGACATGAGTCTGAGTGAAATCCGGGAGATGGTGATGAACCGGGAGGCCAGGCATGCTGCAATTCAGGGATCGCAAAGAGTCGGACACAACTGAGCGACTGAACTGAACTGAACTGACACGGATAAAATTGGAAAAATTAAAATCTCATGCAAATGGTTACTATGGTGCCTGGCCAGGGTGGGCAGTTTCAATCAGTGTGCTTCCCCTAATAGATGTAAAGGAAGGGCTAAGGTGATTTCAGGATAAGTGGGATTTGGATTGCGAGAGCCGGAGTCAAGGATGATATACAGGTTCTTCTGTTCAAATGGAAGGATGACTTTGTTCTGAGCTTTGATGGAGAACCATGTGAAGAAGGGTTTGGGGAGTTAAGATCATTTGGACATAATTATGTTATTGCTATTAGGCATCACTGATGATTGATTAGCCATTGGATGGAATCAGGGGTTAAGGGGAAAAGTCTGTGTTGTAGATACAAGTCATCAAGGCAGAGCTGGACTGTGAAACCACAGATGGGATGAGATCACCTAGGAAGGCATTGTAATAGAGAGGAAGCGAGGTCTAAGAACTGAACCCTGAGGCATCCCAACAATAAGAGACAAAGGAGAAGAGGAGCAAGTAGAAAAATAAATTGAAATATGACCAGTAAATTCAGAGTAAAACTAAGAGTGTGCAGAGTTTAGGAAGCCAGGGGACAAAAGCATTTTCAGGAAGAGGAAATGAATAGCCATGAAGTGGTTACTAAAAGGTCAAATACTATTAGCTTTAAGAAATGGTTATGGATTTAGTAACACTGAAGTCATTGTGACCTTAAACAAACAAGAATCATTTTATGGGAGTAGTTGAGGGCAAAAATCTTGTTGGGCATGAGATTAAAGAAAACAGAAGCTCAAGAATTGAAGATAGTGAGTAGAGAGAAATACTGCTGGGAGTTTTGAATTCTTATAGTCTAAAAGTCACTTGATAATATATTATTAATAATTATTTTTTAGTTTTCAGTTGACTGACACTGTTTACTAGCAGTTTGATTAGGTTCTTCCGCACTTTTGCTGAAAGCAAAGAATTGGAAACCACCTTCTATAAAAATGAATAGGGGTGTGTGTATGTGTATGAATTTTTATATATTTACTTTTCATTTCTGAATTTATTAGATGCATTCCCTTTTTCAATTTCCTGGAAGAATACCAAAAAGACTGTTAAAATTTATTAAAAGACCAGTAATTGTACCCATTGCTTCCCCCCCCCCCCCATTTTGTTATTTAGCATGATATACACAGATGGCATCACAGACTCGATGGACATGAGTCTGAGTGAAATCCGGGAGATGGTGATGAACCGGGAGGCCAGGCATGCTGCAATTCAGGGATCGCAAAGAGTCGGACACAACTGAGCGACTGAACTGAACTGAACTGACACGGATAAAATTGGANTTGCCCCCCCCCCCCCCCCATTTTGTTATTTAGCATGATATACACAGATGGCATCACAGACTCGATGGACATGAGTCTGAGTGAAATCCGGGAGATGGTGATGAACCGGGAGGCCAGGCATGCTGCAATTCAGGGATCGCAAAGAGTCGGACACAACTGAGCGACTGAACTGAACTGAACTGACACGGATAAAATTGGAAAAATTAAAACTGTTGCTAATGTCAGTGCAGCTCTGACCATACAATATTTTCTATAAACTGCTTCTATCTCATCCCATTCTTTGTTTAAATGTCGCTTACTCAGCATAGGGGGAACTGTCTGCCTCATAACCTAATCGGAAACGTCAGTCATCACTGTCAAACCATCAGGCCAACCAGAGTTGCTTTCTGTCATAAAATACCTGACTTTATTTATCAATTCAAAATTAATAAATAGATTAATATACATTTCAGGAATATTATTGAAAATCACTGAGTAATATATTATGGGACTTGGACTTTTCATGAGAGATTGCTAAAAGCAGCCAAATCAAGATTAAACTGATATAAAACTAATAGAGTCTGCTTTATAATTTATGAAAACAATAATAAATCTACATGCTGCTGCTCGCGACTTAGTTTGAAACAATGCTGTGTAACTTGTAGCCAAAGAAACGTGTTAGTTATGAAGCAAGAAGAATAAAAATCCTGGTAGTCCTTTGGTAAATGTACGTGCGTGCATGCATTAAATCTTTCAGCTCTTGAAAATCATTAAGTAAGAACTATGTATATAACTTTAGAAATAATGCCATTAATATTGTGAAGTGTGATCAAGGTTTTCCCCACATGTTTCATGAAAGAGAAATCTACACACTGGTTATGACAAAATGGTGCAGCAGCTAAAATATCATTTTATTTTATTAGTCAGAGTTAGAAAATAGTAAGAAAAAATAAGCAGAGAACTGATGAAATGGAATAAATATTTCATGATACAGTTTGATAACCTAGATTTTAACTAACTTGTTGAAGGATACACACACATTGAATTTAAAAGAAACCAGGGAAAGCTTTTTCCCCAGGTTTTATCATTTAGTAGCCTTGGAAAACATTCCCATTACATTTAATAGAATCCGTGTCACTAACCTCTACTGTTTCAGCTGTTCCAAGGTGCTTTTCTTTCCAGATAATGACACTTCCCAAAGATGAGTACTGAGAACAGCTGAACATAATTGCTTGTGATTAAATTTGTGAAAAAAAGAGACATTTTTAGCATTCAATATTTCTTACCAATTTTCTCCTCTGCTCTGCTCTCACCATTTTCTCCTACAACAGCAAAGCATTATTTGACAAAAGCCAGACTTGGGAGAAGTGAGGTCATTAAACAGAACTGGCATCACTCTCATTGTCTCAGCCCTCCCCAAAGGGGCTAACATACTCCATTTCTATCACTATGCTTCATCCTTAACAGGAAAATGTATAGAACCAGTTAAAAGAGGAAACTGTCCCATGAGTTTCTAGTGCTTTCATTAATAAAGGAGGTTTGGCTTCCAGGAGGTGTTTACATCCTAGAACAATCAACCAGAGTAAAATTGGGGAAGGATGCATGCCTTGGTTTTGTAAAATGGAAAAGGGCGATTTTTGAAAGGAACAGTGGGTAGAGAGAGCAGAGAGGACCTACCAGATCCAGGAAACTGTGGGGGTTGAAGATCTGGGAATTAATTCCCTAAAACAGTCAGTAGAGTCACCCCTGGAATAAAAGCTTAGAGCTCCTGATATCACAAGTTCACTCTGACTCCTCAGAGGATGACTGAAAAGTGGCTTATGCTGAAGAGAGAGATAAAGAAAGGAGTACATGGTCCTAGGAATTTGCTGAGCCTCCCTGATGGCTCAGCAGGTGAAGAATCCATCTGCAATTCAGGAGACAGAGGAGACTTGGGTTTGATCCCTGGGTCAGGAAGATCTCCTGGAGGAAGAAATGTCAACCTATTTCAGTATTCTTGCCTACAAAATTCCATGGACAGAGGAGCCTGGTGGGCTACAGTATCCGGGGTCACAAAGAGTCGGACATGACTGATCATACATAACTTTCTAGGGTGCGACTGCAGAGGCAGTCCATCAGTCTTTGGGATGTAATGGAAGAGAAGGGAGAACAAATAAGAGAAGAAAAAAGCAGAGAAAGTTCTTGGAGGGGAAAAAAGCAAACGGACACCATTAAAAGTTCAAGATTAGTATCCCAATTCTTTCCCCCTCTTATTTAACCACTAAGTAGTATATACCAGAATCTGTAACAAGTGCAAAGGAAGTGAAGACTGAAAACAAGGTTCATTACGTCTGGAACTCCGCAGGGAGAGGGAACGGTTTCTAGGCTCCGCATCTGTGACTCCAGGTCTCTTGTTGCTTAAGAGGCGATGCTGACTCCTAAGTCATGGGGTGCAGGTGCCATCTTCCTCCAGTGACCCAGAGTGCTCATGTGCTGTTTTCACTTCAGCTTGACCAAGCAAACAAACATGGAATGTACACTCTTTTTAATGGTGATGTTTAATGAGTATGACGGTGTTAATAAACCATAGGTATGTCAGCAATCATTGCCTGCCACCTATCATGACACCTCAGGCTGTGAGATAGACAAGAGTCCTATTCAGGGAGGTCTGTCTGAGACACCAGATGTGCCATAGAGAGCCCTGGGCATCACCCCCCAAGTCCCAGGAGCTCATCATCATCCCAGAGTTCAATCGTGTCTGACTCTTTGTGACCCCATGGACAGTAGCCTGCCGGGATCCATGGGATCTCCTATGCAAGGATACTAGAGAGGGTTGCCATTTCTTTCTCCAGGGGATCTTCCCAACCCAGGAATCAAATCCACATCTCTTGGGTCTCCTGCATTGGCAGAAGGATTCTTTATACAGTGAGCCACCTGGGAAGCCCTTGGATGACATAGTTGGCCTCCCTTGTGCCAGGGCCATGTTCTGTTTTCCAAAGAAGCCCATGTCAGAGGGACTGTTGTGGATTTGTCTTTTTATTTTTAAAAGAAATGGAAATAATAAACAAAACAATGCTCTAATAAAAACTTAAATAGAATCAATAAACCACAGTTTTCAATAGAAGACTTGGCTCTAAAATCCTGGAATAAGAAATATTCTGAAGAGTAAAGCAAATGCCAGAAATTTAAAGACAGAGAGCTTGAACAGTACCCATTGAAAGTCTATGCTTGGCAAAACTCTAACAATTTATCAAAGAAAACTGGAAAAATATTCACCAAAATGATTTTTAAAAGCCATTAACTTTTAATGGTGGACATTTAAGCGATTGTTACTTTCTTCTTTGTAAGTTTCTATATTCAATGTTTTAATCAAGGGATATGGGTATTCCCTGGTGGTACACTGGATGGGAATCCTCCTGCTCATGCAGGGGACGTGGGTTCAATCCCTGGTCCGGGAAGATTCCACATATTGCGGAACAACTAAGCCTCTGGGCTTCAACTACTGAGTCCATGAAGCACAGGCACCTGAAGCCTGTGCTCCACAACAAGAGAAGCTACCGCATTGAGAAGCCTACAGGCCATGACTAGTTGCCCCTGTCCACTGCAACTAGAGACAGCCCACGCACAGCAATGAAGGCCAAGCACATCTACAAATAAAAATAAATGAATAATTTAAACAATGCAGTCACTAAAGCAAACTGGTTCACATTTTTAAAAACCAGGAATATGTAATTTTTAAAAATACTATGTCAAAAATGAAAAAACCAATGACAGAACATTTTCAAAGTGTCAAAAAAAATAAATGAAAATAAGGTTTTTCACTTGATGGTGAGGTGGGGTTCCGAGAGTGGAGAGTCAGCGGATAAGGAGAACAGTCTTAGTCGATGAGAAGATTCTAAGACACACCAAGCGCTCACACGAATGGACAGAAGGGAAGACAGTTTTTCCATGGTTGTCATAATCAAGGCAAAAGTCAGCAAGTTAAGCCACAGAATCCATCAATTTGTAAGACCTTAGTGTGTATCCATTCTGTACCCAGCCCTTGAGGGCTCTGGGCTCCGGGGGGCTTGACCACTGCCCTCCTATTAACTAGAGCCATGTCCTTGGCTCAATGTGGCCTTCAACAAGTCACATGGCCGCCATACCATAGGCACATTTTCTATTTTACTCTGATTTATATGTGTGAATCAACATCTGTGTATAAGATGGTCAAGGGTTGGCATGACTGCATGGAGGTACATGCACATATGTAGATGGTTGTTTTATGTGTGTGTTTCTAAGTCCATATATGAGTATTTTTATGCTCATGTGACTGAATGTAAGTGTGTGTGTCCTTGTGTCAATGTGTGGAGTGAGTATATGTGTATATTTACTTATGTGTGCAAGACTACTGGAGTGGGATGCCATTCCCTTCTCCAGGGGATCTTCCAGACCCAGAGACTGAACCTGGGTCTCCTGCATTGCAGGTGGATTCTTTAATGTCTGAGCCACCAGGGAAGTCCACCTGTGCACACAGGCATGCATAAATGTTTCCATGCATATGTCTACCTGTATAGGCTGAATCCTTCAACCCACCTGATAAGCAGACCTTGCATGATATATATTTACCTACATAGGCTTATCAAGGTTGCTGTTAGAGGGATCATTATATCTGTGCTTGATGTAATTTGTGCCCTGCTGCAAGCACTTAGCTCAACTCCTCCTCCTTTAAATCACAACCAAATGAACCTCTCCATCCTTGACCAGGCAATGTCCAAGGGAAACTGGAACTCTCTGGCTCTCAAACTCCCTGTGCAGCTGTCTCCCCTCTCACCAGAGTTTTTCCTCTCCCATATCATCTAATTAGACTCACAAGGGAAATTGAGGCTTCTCCTCTCTTCTGCCCATCCCTTCTCTCTCTGCTGTGCTCATTTCACCCTTGTTCTCTCCCATAGAAGCTTTCACTTACAGGTCATGCCTGCGTGGGTGGGGGGTGGGTGCGGTGGGGAGAGGAGCTGCTGCTGCATTGAACTGGTCACGTGCATAACATCAACAGGCCAGATCTTGTCATGGACACCCTTTCAGTGAGAAGGACAATTGATTTGAAGAAAGGAGGAAAAAACCCTGACTTCATAATCTGAAGCAAGTTGGACAACTGAAAATAGGTGTGTCCTGGTCAATACTTCAAGGCTTCATTGGAGCCAGGATTGGGTCATTGCCACCCTATTGTTATTGCTGTGACTGTTTTTGTATTATCTGTGGGAGGAAATGTGAAGGCCCCTGGCCTTCTGAGTGGTCATGAAGAAGAAGGTAAACAAGTACTCAAAGTTATAAAAGGTTAGAAACGTGTAAAAGAAGTCTTGAGGTTGGGGAAGGAGAGCAGGGCAGAGATGGAGGAAAGAATAGATGTCTTCTTAGATCACAAATTCAACTTTTTAACTAGTTATTAAGAAATGAGAGACTTCTTTGGACACCCAGTGGTTAAGACTTTGCCTTCCAATGCAGGGGTTGAAGGTTCTATCCTTGTTCAGGGAGCTAAAATCCCACATGCCTTACAGCCAGAAAACCAAAACACAAAAAGAAACCCAGAAGCAATATTGTAACAAATTCAATAAAAGGATTTAAGATGGTCCACATCAAAGAATCTTCAAAAGAAAGAAAGAAAAGAAACTGCTGGTTCTCAGCACATGCAGTTGTATAGAAGATTTTGCTCACAAAGTCCTTCTGCTGTTGGGGGGAGTCCCTGTCTTGATAGACTTTCTCCAGCTGCTGCTAAAATGTCTGCTGGGTTGCAGCTGGGAGAAAGGGGATGGAGGAAGGGCAAGGCTGTCCCTGGCACTTCCCTTGACCTGCAGTTCTGAGGTTCAATGTATCCAGCCATGCCTTGGCGCTCCTGTGAGAATGTAAATCCCCAGACCACCTCTAGCAACTGACTCTGTAAGCTTTAGAAGGCATCAGCATCAGTGGTCTTCCAAGGAATTCAGATGCTGATGGTACATGGGTCAATCTTGGAGAAAGTCTGCCTTCCACCAGAGAAAGAATTCAGTTACAGCATATTCAGTGAAATAGGAGAGGCTTGAACTTGGGCCTTGAATGGACAATAAAGGTGCAGACTGGGGGCTACACATGCAGGAGCAGAATGGAGTTTCGGTTCAAAACTGGAATCCTAAGGCAGGAGAGGCTGTGGAGCTAGAAGAGGCTGCTCAGTCTTCTGAGGAGATGATTACCAGTCTGTTCTATGGTATTGGGTCAGCCATCTCCCCTCTCTCAGTTTTACTCATCTGTAAAATGAGAATGTCAGTTCTGATACTTTCAAATTCTATTGACATGAAGTAATTTCCCCTTTTGCATTTTCTTTGCTCCTTGTTCAGCCACTTCTTTGTTTCTCTGTTTGGGCTCCTGAAACTGGGAAAGGATTGTGACTCATTTCTTCCCACCAAAGAGTTCTTCTTCTCCCACTGTGTGGTCTTAGGGAAAACAGATGTGAACTGCTTTGCGGGTGGTCTTAAACCCTCAGCCAGGGGACTTCTCTCAAGGGGATAAAAGGCTGATAAAAGTGTATAAACAGGATATAAGCAAATGATGGGTTTTCCAGTAATCATGTACAGATGCGAGAGTTAGTCCAAAAAGAAGGCCAAGTGCTAAAGAATTGATGCCTTTGAATTGTGTGGTGCAAGAGAAGACTCTTGAGATTCCCTTGGACTGCAATGAAGTCAAACCAGTCAATCCTAAAGGAACTCAACCCTGAATGTTCAATGGAAGGACTGTTGTTGAAGCTGATGCCCCAATAGTTTGGCCACTTGATGTGAAGAGGCAACTCATCAGAAAAGACCCTGGTGCTGGGAAACATTGAGGGCAGATGGAGAAGGGGGTGACAGAGGACAAGATGGCTGGATGATGTCACTGACTCAGTGGATATGAGTTTAAGCAAACTTTTGGAGACAGTGGAGGACAGAGAAAGCTGGCATGCTGCAGTCCATGAGGTCACAAAGAGTCAGACATGATTTAGCGACTGAACAAGAACAGCAAGCAGATAAAGAAGGATCAAACTTCATTCATAGCTTCTTTTCTTCTTTAAGCATCAGCAACTCCAATTACAGATATAAAATTTGTGGGAAACTGGAAGGCTGCCAGGGGACTTAATTCAACCATGTTACCTGAACTTCCACTGTTGGAGACATAATCCTTTCAACTGTGCCTTGTGTTTTTTATTTCAGTGCCAAATGGCCAACCAAAGGTAGATAGGTCATTGTTAACCACTGACAGTTTCAAATAGAGAACTTTATATTTCATATTTCCTCATTTATAATCTCTTTATATAAGCTAATGCATGAGAGAGAGAGAAGAATACATGAAAAGGAAATAAATGTAGCAGATTTTGTTTTTTAAAGCAAGACTTAAATAATCATTGTCATATAAATAAAGACTATGGAGTCCTGGGCAACTGCTAGCCATAGATTAGACACTAGGATCTAAGTGTCCTTGAAGGAAGGTCACTTACAACCTACTTAGTGGAGATGTTAGTAGCCATGCCCTCCAAGAACTAGAGGGCTCTTGAATCAAACTTGTGGAACAGCTATTGCAAACCACATGTACCTGTGTGAGGACCCACAGAGATCCAGAAGGTAAAGGGCAACAGTCCTTTCTCTCAAGGTACTAATGTAGCTCGTTGGGGAGAAAACACACTTACAGACATGGGCGAGTATAAGCATACTACAAAAGAAACCTCGTAGTTGTATGCTAAAGGTACAAATTGTTCAGCGAAGGGAAACAAGTAAATGCCTGGGTAGTCAGAGAAGGTTTATGAAGCAGGCTGGGCTTTATCTGGATCCAGTAAAATCATGTTGGCTGCTGAGGCTGGCAGGAGGTCTCTGAGGTTGGGAAAACTCAGAGGTTCCAGTATCCTGACAAGACTAGCCAGGCTGAAGAGAGGGATTTTGCAGTATGCCTGTCCCCTGGGAGGGCTTCCAAGGTGGCGCTAGTGGTAAAAAATGCACCTGCCAATGCAGGAAATGTAAGAGACACAAGATCGATCCCTGGGTTGGGAAGATTCTCAGGAGAAGGAAATGGAAACCCACTCTAGTATTCTTGCCTGGAGAATCCCATGGACAGAGGAGTCTGCTGGGCTATAGTCCACAGGGTCAGAAAGAATGGAACATGACTGAAGTGACTGAACATGCATACACATCCCCTGGTGAGAACTTTTCTTGTCTTACTTGAACAAATGATGGAGAAACATTTCCTGCGCTGGTCTTTCTTGCTGCAGTAGAAAGGTGAACTAGGGGTGCAAGGGAACCCAATCCACATGTAATTTATTCAAACAACATTTATTAAGCATCTACAATGTGCCAGGTACCGTGTTATAGGAGACAGGATGGTGCACAAAACATATGCTTGCCCCATCTGTCTGCTAACTTACCCTTGATGGGAGAGTCCTAGTCACCTAGGGGAAAAAGAAAGTCAGGTCCTCTTCACGGTGGGCACAAGTGGGATGTGTTTGGGTAGTCCAGTTACATTCCGTACAACCTGTCTTGAGAATCCACTGGGAAAATACTTCATTTTTTAATAGAAAATTAAACAAACTCACATAGAGGATGAAACAAAATGACTTCTACAATTACAGGCTTTGTAAACTGCAGGAAAATTGAAAAAAAAATAAGCCACTTCCCTTACCTAAAAGCAAGAGACAAATGTAGTGTCAGGCTTCTCTCGTGTTATAGGAGACAGGATGGTGCACAAAACATATGCTTGCCCCATCTGTCTGCTAACTTACCCTTGATGGGAGAGTCCTAGTCACCTAGGGGAAAAAGAAAGTCAGGTCCTCTTCACGGTGGGCACAAGTGGGATGTGTTTGGGTAGTCCAGTTACATTCCGTACAACCTGTCTTGAGAATCCACTGGGAAAATACTTCATTTTTTAATAGAAAATTAAACAAACTCACATAGAGGATGAAACAAAATGACTTCTACAATTACAGGCTTTGTAAACTGCAGGAAAATTGAAAAAAAAATAAGCCACTTCCCTTACCTAAAAGCAAGAGACAAATGTAGTGTCAGGCTTCTCTTCAACTGTCTAGCTAACTGCACAGACTTTCTCCCCCTCTATGTATTTGAGCAAATATACCACACACATGCAAGCATTTATTTCCCCATTTCTTACTTAAATACCCTTATAGATTTTTTTTTCCCCATATATCTGTCTTTCCCTGGTGGCTCAGAGGTTAAAGTGCCTCCCTTCAATGCAGGAGACCCAGGTTCGATCCCTGGGTTGGGAAGATCCCCTGGAGAAGGAAATGTAACCCACTCCAGTATTCTTGCCTGGAAAATCCCATGGACGGAGAAGCCTGGTAGGCTACAGTCCATNAGAGGTTAAAGTGCCTCCCTTCAATGCAGGAGACCCAGGTTCGATCCCTGGGTTGGGAAGATCCCCTGGAGAAGGAAATGTAACCCACTCCAGTATTCTTGCCTGGAAAATCCCATGGACGGAGAAGCCTGGTAGGCTACAGTCCATGGGGTCGCAAAGAGCCAGACACAACTGAGCAACTTCACTTCACTCACAAGAGCAGCAAGGGTGTGTTTTAGTTCTCATACCTCCCACTGCTGCAGATCTTAGGAGGCAAAGTGATTTAGAGGAAGAACCACGTGGGCCCAGTCCAGGCTCTCATCAACTGGCTGCGTGACACTGATGAGTTATTTCCCTTCCCTGAGATTCAATATTTTCAGTTACATGAGACTGTTGAGTAGGTCCACTCTAATAATACTGATAACTGCCATTGAGTATGCTTATATAATGTGCCAGCCACTTTACATATGTTCTTTCTAATTATCACAAGGACCCTGAAAAGCACTACCTCCATTGTGCAAGTGAGGACTGTCAGTATCAGGAAGTTAAGCAACCTTTTTTCACAAGAATGAAGTGGCTAAGGCAGGACTACAAAGTCCAGGTCTTTTCTCTATACCCCACAGTCCAAGATCTTTGTTGACGCTTCCACTTTCATAGTTGCTTACTTTCCAACCCCAGAGTTCTTTCCACAGAGAAGCTGGAGCAGGAAGTTCAGGTATCAAGAGGTAGAATCAAACTCGCCATGGCTGAAGGCAGTCCTCTGGGCTTTCAGAGGGTATTTGGTATTTCCAAGATGGAGGCAGGACCATGTCCTTCTCCCTTCCTGTCTCCCATTCCACATGTAAGCAGGGAGAATCAAAGGAAGTTCTGTCTCTAGCCCATGGGTTCAATCTTGATCCTTTAAGAGCTGCATAACAATTCTACCTGAATGTGTGGGTTAAGGGAAGCTGGTGGAGGTTGAAGGTTATTGTTCCCTCTGGGCTTAAATTTTAATTGCATCTGCACATGTTATACACACACATACACACATGCACACATGCTTTCCCACAGAATGTTGCAATATGAGTTGTACTCTTAAAGTACTTTTGACTGTTCTGTTTATTTTTCCTATTATGGTGACCATTTTTCCTGAACCAAAAAAATCAAAACACAGCAGTCTGTCATATGCTAGTCATTCTGGCTTATGACACATGAACAGAATCATGTGTAATCAAGATGTCCCAGAAAGTGGGGATTTATGGGGTTCTCCTAATCAGGCGAGAGGTTTTTGTTTTGACCTGTGGCTTTGCTCTGCCCCTCCACATTTTTTCAGAACCCAAGAATATTCAAGGGCATGGTTTTCTCTTTTCTAGACCACCTCTGGGCCAAGGCTGTAAGATGTTTGTTCTGGAAACTGGAATTTAGTCTGCGAAATTATTTTTTGCTCTTCCTTTTGATATAGTACCCAATTTGCCTGCCACAGGTTGGTTTCCTCCACTATGTCCAGAAGGAGGGTAGGCTTAAGGTCAGGAATGGTTTTACAGGGGGTCCCTGGTATCTCTAGAGTTA
>SJYX01021180.1:371743-388996 GCA_006410675.1 Oreotragus oreotragus | reverse complement strand
CAGTGGGGGGCGGGTGGGGGATGGTGGCTGGGATGATCCCAGGCACAGAGAGAGAAAAATGCAGCAGAGGCACTCTGCTTCTCTGAATCAGACAGTAGGATCCTAAGAGTGTGTGTGTGCTAAGTCACTTCGGTCATGTCTGACTCTTCGAGACCTTATGGACCATAGACTGCCAGGCTCCTCTGTCCTTGAAATTTCACAAGCAAGAATACTGGAGTGGATTGCAATGCCCTTCTCCAGGGGATCTTCCCAACCCAGGGATCAAACTCACGTCTCCTAGGCCTCCTGAATTGCAAGTGGATTCTTTAGAGCTGAGCCACTGGAGAAGCCCCTAGGATCCTAAGAGGAAGTGGCTAAAATCTTGGGGACAGAGGAAGTTGCAGATGTAGGCTGGAGAATGAATGGTTTTGGAAACCAGGCTTAGAGGCCCATTGAGAGAACCTGTCACCAAAACTGAGCATTGAGTTTGGCAAGAGGAATTCAACTGTCTGAGCTATTCAGCTTTTCTTTTCAACTGGCACAAGAAAGCTCTCAGGGCATTTAGAAATAGGTTTTCATGGTGGCAGTGGATTCATCCACAAGATATTGAGCATCTGTATGGGCTTGGCTCTGCTTGACACTGTAGAAGAGAAAATGAAATGTAAGTCTGCAGAGACCTGGTTCCTTATCCACGAGGCTATTTGGTAAGGTGGAAAGAATGTAGGCTGTTAAGTGAGAAAGAACAGAATTCAAAATAAATGTCACTTACACATTGCATAAACTTTGGCATGTTATTTGATTTCTATGAATCTTGATTTCCACATTTGCTAAGTGGGGAAAATTCCCTCATAGAGTTTTTGTTAAGTCTAAATGAGCAACATAGGAAAAGGATGATCTACATCAGGTCATGTTTTAAATGCTCGATAAATGTGAGCCTTTGAAGATCTCCCGATCGAAAAACAACTACTCCCACAGCTAACAGCATGCTCAATAGCAAACACTGAAAACTTTTCCTCTAGAATCAGAAACAACACAGTGATGCTCATTTCCATTATTTGTGCAGGCATATCTTGAAGATGGGCTTCCCTGGTAGCTTAGCTGGTAAAGAATCCTCCTGCAATGCAGGAGGCTCTGGTTCAATTCCTGGGTCAGAAAGATCTCTGGAGAAGGACTGCATTCTTGGGCTTTCCTGATAACTCAAATGGTAAAGAATCTGCCTGCAATGCAGGAAACCTGGGTTCAGTCTCTGGGTTGGGAAGATTCTCCTGGAGGAGGGCATGGCAACTCACTCTAGTATTCTTGCCTGGAGAATCCCCATGGACAGAGGAGCCTGNAAAGATCTCTGGAGAAGGACTGCATTCTTGGGCTTTCCTGATAACTCAAATGGTAAAGAATCTGCCTGCAATGCAGGAAACCTGGGTTCAGTCTCTGGGTTGGGAAGATTCTCCTGGAGGAGGGCATGGCAACTCACTCTAGTATTCTTGCCTGGAGAATCCCCATGGACAGAGGAGCCTGGCAGGCTACAGTCCACAGGGTTGCAGAGTTAGACATGACTGAACGACTAAGCACAGCACAGCACATCTTGAAGATATTGCAGGTTTAGTTACAGACAACAGCAATGAAGCAAATATCACAATAAAGTGAGTCACACTGATTTGGTTGCTCAGTACATAAATTGTGTCTGCACTATGCTACAGGCTCTTAAATGTGCAATGGCATTATATCTAAACAAATAATGTACATACCTTAATTTCTGAAATTACTGTATTGCTAAAAAAAAATGCTAACAATCATTTGAGCCTTCAGCAAGTTGTAGTAGTAACATCGAAGATCACTGATCACAGAGCACTGTTAACAAACATAATAATAATAATGAGAGACACAAAGTAATCAAATGCTGTTGGAAAAATGGCATCAATAGACTTGCTTGACTCATGGTTGCCGCAAACCTTCAATTTTCAAAAAATACAATATGGGAGAAGCACAGTGTAGCAAAGCACAATAAAATGAGGTATTCCAATATTCAACATGGCCCTGACATTCTATCCAGGGCAATTATGCATGAAAATGAAACAAAAAAGGATTCAAATTGGAAAGGAAGAAAGAACATTTTCTCTGTACACAGAAAACATGACCCTACATGTAGAGAGCCTTAAACATTATGCACACACACTCACACGCTTTTAGAATTAATAAATACACTCAGCAAATTCACAGAATTAAAAACAAATTAACATGTAAAATCAGTTGCATTCCTGTACATTGACAATGAACAGTCCAAAAAGGAAATTAAGGAAACAAATTCATTTACTATAGCATTATGCTATGCTATGCTAAGTCACTTCAGTCGTGTCCGACTCTGTGCGACCCCATAGACAGCAGCCCACCAGGCTCCTCCGCCCATGGGATTCTCCAGGCAAGAGTACTGGAGTGGGTGCCATTGCCTTTTCCATACTATAGCATTCAGTTTAGTTCAGTTCAGTTCAGTTGCTCAGTCGTGTCCAACTCTTTGCGACCCCATGAATCGCAGCACGCCAGGCCTCCCTGTCCATCACCATCTCCCGGAGTTCACTCAGACTCACGTTCATCTAGTCGTGATGCCATCCAGCCATCTCATCCTCTGTCATCCCCTTCTCCTCTTGCCCCTAATCCTTCCCAGCATCAGAGTCTTTTCCAATGAGTCAGCTCTTCACCTGAGGTGGCCAAAATACTGGAGTTTCAGCTTTAGCATCAGTCCTTCCAAAGAAATCCCAGGGCTGATCTCCTTCAGAATGGACTGGTTGGATCTCCTTGCAGTCCAAGGGACTCTCAAGAGTCTTCTCCAACACCACNTACCTGTTCATCACCAACTCCTGGAGATTACCCAAACTCATGTCCATCTAGTTGGTAATGCCATCCAGCCATCTCATCCTCTGTCATCCCCTTCTTCTCCTCCCCTCAGTCTTTCCCAGCATCAAGGTCTTTTCCAATGAGTCAAATCTTCACATGAGGTGGCCAAAGTACTGGAGTTTCAGCTTCAGCATCAGTCCTTCCAATGAACACCCAGGACTGATCTCCTTTAGGATGGACTGGATGGATCTCCTTGCAGTCCAAGGGACTCTCAAGAGTCTTCTCCAACACCACAGTTCAAAATCATCAATTCTTTGGTACTCAGCTTTCTTCACAGTTCAAATCTCACATCCATACATGACTACTGGAAAAACCATAGCCTTGACTAGATGGATATTTGCTGGCAAAGTAATGTCTCTGCTTTTCAACATGCTGTCTAGGTTGGTCATAACTTTTCTTCCAAGGAGTAAGTGTCTTTTAATTCCATGGCTGCAGTCACCATCTGCAGTGATTTTGGAGCCCCAAAAAACAAAGTTAGCCACTGTTTCCACTGGTTCCCTATCTATTTCCCATGAAGTGATGGAACCACATGCCATAATCTTAGTTTTCTGAATGTTGAGTTTTAAGTCAACTTTTTCACTCTCCTCTTTCACTTTCACCAAGAGGCTCTTTAGTTCTTCTTCACTTTCTGCCATAAGAGTGGTGTCATCTGCATATCTGAGATTATTGATATTTCTCCCAGCAATCTTGATTCCAGCTTGTGCTTCATCCAGTCCAGCATTTCTCATGATGTACTCTGTACATAAGTTAAATAAGCAGGGTGACAATATGCAGCCTTTATGTACTCCTTTTCCTATTGGAACCAGCCTTTTGTTCCATGTCCAGTTCTAACTGTTGCTTCCTGACCTGCACATAGGTTTCTCAAGAGGCAGGTCAGGTGGTCTGGTATTCCCATCTCTTCCTGAATTTTCCACTGTTTATTGTGATCCACACAGTCAAAAGCTTTGGCATAGTCAATAATGTAAAGTTAGATATTTCTCTGGAACTCTTTTGCCTTTTCAATGATCCAGTGGATGTTGGCAATTTGATCTCTGGTTCCTCTCCCTTTTCTAAAATAAGCTTGAAGTTCACAGTTAACATATTACTGAAGCTGACTTGGAGAATTTTGAGCATTACTTTACTAGCGTGTGAGATGAGTGCAACTGTGCTGTAGTTTGAGTGGTTTAAAAACTGTTAGAGACAAATAAAATCTTCATTATCATCAGAAATTAACACATGTCCTTAGTAGTTTAGTCATGACTGACTCTTTGCAACCCCATGGACTATAGCTTGCCAGGCTCCTCTGTCCATGGAGATACTCCAGGTTAAAATATTGGAGTGAGTTGCCATTTACTCCTCCAAGTGATCTTCCTGACCTAGGGATCAAGCCTGCTTCTCCTGTACTGGCAGACAGATTCTATCCTGCTGAGCCACCAGAGAAGTTGGTCCAAAATGTTAAAATAGTATTCAATATTTCAACTAAAATATAAGAAAAGTAGTTGATATGATCCAGGTTTTATACCAGCTTAAGGGAAAAAGAAGGAAGGAAGGAAGGGAGTTAGTGATGATTTATATTAACCGGCTTTTTAATGACTCAGGGAAATTCTGCCCATCAATTTTCCACAGCATCATAAGAAGTAATCCAAAAAAAAAAAAAAAAAAAGAGAGAGAGAGAGAAAGAGGAAGGAGGGAAGAAAGAGGGAAAAGAAGTGATATTTATATCAATGCCTTCCTCCAAGGATCTTGGTGTTCCTTTGGGTTTTAATAGGACTGTTAGTGCATACTCCAATCTTCCAGTTGTCCTTACAGACAAATCTGTTGTTCTCTTTTGCTCCAGCATCTCTACTAGGATGACCACAAAGAAAGCCTCTTTGTGAAAATGCCAAATACAGGCGATAGTTGGTCTTCCTCTACTCCTGAAGTCATACAATTGGCGGTCTAGTTTTGTGGAAGAAATGAGAAGTAATGCTCCTTCCAGCTGCAAACCTCATTTTGTCACCTGAAATACACGGCAATGTGGTGTCTGCTCAGAGTCCATAGACTCTTTCCAGAACATCCTCTAGTACAGGGATGAATCCGCTTCACAAGGAGGCTGGGAGTCTGCATGTCTCAAGTCCTCTGCTCTATCACTTCTTTTGCTCAGGGCCTGGCGGTTGTACGTGGTTCTGAGCACAACAAACACAGGGCTCTCACTGCCACCCTCTGCAGTCCCCGTGGTCTTCAGGCTGTGCAAGTTGTGCAATTCAGGATAATTAACCTGACAAAAAAACAACTGATATAGAGTTTCCTTTATGAATACATGAAATAAAACTCAATATGAAGATGGAGTAACTTGATTCTTGATGGAGTAACTTGATTCACTATGCAAGAGCATAGTGAGGAACATACATATGGCTGGCTTTCTGAATGGAAGCAGTAATGGAGTCTCCACAAATGTAGTATTAACTGGTATGGAATAGAGTCCACTGGTGTTGGAGAAGACTCTTGAGAGTCCCTTGGACTGCAAGGAGATCCAACCAGTCCATTCTGAAGGAGATCAGCCCCAGGATTTCTTTGGAAGGAATGATGCTAAAGCTGAAACTCCAGTACTTTGGACACCTCATGCAAAGAAGTGACTCATTGGAAAAGACTCTGATGCTGGGAGGGATTGGGGGAAGGAGGAGAAGGGGATGACAGAGGATGAGATGGCTGGATGGCATCACTGACTCGAATGACGTGAGTCTGAGTGAACTCTGGGAGTTGGTGATGGAGAGGGAGGCCTGGCGTGCTGTTGCAAAGAGTCAGACAGGACTGAGCGACTGAACTGTACTGAACTACAGGAAAACACCTCCATCTTGCATGGCAATAGTGGAGGAATATTCAATATTACCAGATTTTTTTCCCAGATTTGGGGAAATAAAGCTGTTCCAAATCATTCAAATTGTATCTATACTTTTGAAAATTATAAATCACATTTTTACCAGAGGTAGCCATAGATATAATAATGATCCTGTTCTATAAAAGCAATTTTGAATGTTACTTGAAGACACACAAAAGAACATCCATTCTTGGATTAAAGCTTTGCATTTTTTTCTATCTCAGTAGATAATTAGGCTTCTTGAAAGCCTGAGATATTTAACAACTAGCATTTTTGATAAAAAAACATTTTTTCCAATAGTTTTAGTCTTTTATGTTTCTCTAGTTAATAGTTCTTCTCTCTTTTTCTTTATATATATATATGTATATATATATATGTATATATATACCCTTTCCTAAGTAAATAGTATTACCTTTTGTTAAAATCAGAGATTTTACTGGTGGCAAAATAATGGGAAAGTAAATCGTAGGTCATTCAAAATAAGTAATATTAGATATCATATAAGGGACTCACCTGGTGGCTCAGTGGTTAAAAAAACAAAAACAAAAACAAAAACAAAAACAAAAACAAAAAAACAGCCTTCCAATTCAGGAGTGTCTGTGCA
The DNA here is from genome assembly GCA_006410675.1 of Oreotragus oreotragus. NCBI lineage: Eukaryota > Metazoa > Chordata > Mammalia > Artiodactyla > Bovidae > Oreotragus > Oreotragus oreotragus. The sequence goes on along the minus strand of SJYX01021180.1, from coordinate 382,688 downwards.
TGTACTCACTCTCTCATCAGTGTCCTGCTCTTTGCAACCTTACTGGACTGTAGGCCACCAGGCTCATCTGTTGATGGAACGTTCGCAGCACTAATATCGGAATAGGTTGTCATTTCCTTTCCAGGGGATCTTCCCAACCCATAGATAGAACCAGTGTCTCCTGCATCTCCTGCACCTCCTGCATTGCTGGTGGATTCTTTACCACTGAGCCACCAGGGGAGCCTGCCAATGCAGGAAACACGGGTTCAGTCCTTGGTCTGGGAAGATCCCACATGTCCTGGAGTAACTAAGCCTAGGTGCCTCAACTACTGAAACCCACACACCCTAATGCCCTTGCTTTGCAAGGAGAAGCCTGCATACCACAATTAGAGATTAACCCTTGCTCACCACATCTAGAGAAAGACCCCATAACACCAAAGACACAGCACAACCAAAAATAACTACCTAAATTTTTTTTTAAGTAAAAATCAAATAAATGCAAAATTTATTTGCAATGGAGAATAATTAAGGTCCTATCAAAGGAAAAAAAAAAGGAAAATAGGTGAGTTAAAGCATCCTTTCAAATGCTGTAAAAATCACCCTTGAAACTCAAGATTTTGAAGAAAAAGAGGGAAAGTGCACACCTCTAATTCTGGACTCCTTGTTTGTGTAACTCGATTTTAGCACTTTAATTTCTTTTGTTCAGCCTTTTATATTTTACATACATATTTGCATGTATTATAAGTATCATTATCAGCCCATTAAAATGCCACAGGAGTGCATTTCCATTGTTTCTCTTCTATTTTATTTTATTTGTTACTCCTTTTTTTTTTCTGCTACTTTCCCACTTTTTCTTTCTTTCTTTCTTTTTTTTTTTATAGAGCTTCCATTTTACTTTATTTTACTTTACAGTACTCTATTGGTTTTGGCATACATTGACATGAATCTGCCACGGGTGTACACGAACTCCCAAACATGAACCCCCCCTCCCACCTCCCACCCCACATCATCCCTCCGGATCATCCCCATACACCAGCCCCAAACATCCTGCATCCTGCATTGAACATAGACTGGCGATTCATTTAGAAAGATGGTAATGAGTACCCTGTATGCAAGACATTGTTTCTCTTTTAAATTGTGGGCCTTAACTGGTCACTTTGTAAAGTATTTGAAAGAATGCTGCAATTCACCCCATGTTTCTTCCCTTTTTGCCAAATGTATACATAGTGTTATGAGTATGTGTGTGTGCATACTGCCTATCTATATGCATATATATGCATACATATATATATGCACACATATCTATAATTTACAAATCTCAGGATAAACCTTATGCACACTGGTAAAGAGAAAAATCTCCAAATACCTCTTTCAATCTTCTCAATCATTTCAACATCACTTTTTTCATATTATATCTATACTTTAGCTTATCTTTATTATGCAACATTTCAAACATAAATAATGGCAGAGAAGAAAACAAAATAACCTACCTTGTTCCTAGCATAAAAAATTATTTTAATAAACACAGTTTTTTTCTTTAGAAATATGCCAGCACCTTACATAATTGTACATCACAGAGAGTGTCCGTCTCCCTTTGGAATTTCCTTAACCTCTGTTTTGCTTTATGACCGTTTATTCTTCCCTTTCAACTTACTCTTTCTCTTATTCAATCTGTTTTTATTGAGTATATGACCAAGACAAATGATAGGTGGGCAAACAGAAAGGAAAGACAGAATAATGCCAGAGGAAAAATAGACATGCCTTGCCCATGTTCTCTTTGTTTGCCACTTGCAAGATGCCCAGAATTCATACATTATGACCCAGACACAAAAATTGCTGCTTTTCCTATTTCTATCTGATATTCCTGTTTTACCTGCCAAAGAGTGCTATTTAAAATCACAGTTAAAACTTTGCCTTTCAAAAATTATTATTTCTAATGCATGCATCTTGTTGTATAATAGTACACATGGCCTTTCTACCAAAATTGGAGAGAAGATATTGCCCTGGGTTTGGAAGTAAGGAGCAAAGAGAAGTGATTAGCAGCAAGCAAAGACTGTGAGCCCTGGGGACAACATGCTGTCTTCTGACTTCAGAACTGACATCTAAGGTGCAGAAAGATTAACTTTACAGCACTTTGAAATTTGCTTTAGGGCTGACCTCGAGCAAAGGAAAGAAAAGCCCTGATTTCAGCACCTAGAACTCAAGGCAATTAGTGTCACACTTTATGTCTGGATTAACTGGGCATCTGTGGTACATTCTGGATGCCACCTCAGCATCATAAGATTGTAGTTTTAAGTGACAGGTTCTGCAAGTGGACTTGGAAAAGAAACACTTCAATATATTTAGTTGGTTAGAAGATGTCTCTATTAACTGTGTTTCCAATGTTGCTAATATTTAGGTGAGATTTTGGCATGGTGGGTATACATATTTAATAATTTTTGTATTCTAAAAATGGGCTTTCCTTGTAGCTCAGCTGGTAAAGAATCTGCCTGCAGTGCGGGAGACCTGGGTTTGATCCCTTTAAAATATATACTGAAATATATGAGTAAAATGAAATGCCTGAGATTTGTCTCAATAGAATATGGAGGGACGGGAAGAATGTAGAAGAAAGACAAAGACTGGCCATGAGTTGATCATTGGTGAGGTTGGGCAGTAAAAACATGGGGGTTTATTTTACTGTCCTCTCTGACATTGTCTTTGTTTCTGATTTTACGTAATAAAGATAAGATGCATTGTAAATATTATAAAATTATGTATACACAATTCTGCCCTTCAGTCACCAATCAGGCAAGTTTAGTTAACATATATTTTTGATAGCAATCTTTTCCTTTTCCTACTTAAAACAAGTAGTTGAAGAAAAAACAGTGTTACTTGTTCAGTGGCAGTTAATAAACTTGAATTTGCTGTACCAAGAGACAACATTAGTGCCAAACTCATGAATACAAAAGGCTGAGGCAGAAGGTTCACAGATGTGAAAGGTAGGATTTCTACCAGGATGACTAATGAGAATACAAGTGCTGTTGTCTTGATAAATAGGTGACTAACCAAATTGACTATTCTGAGACTTGCCAGTATGCCTGAAGGAGAGTCCATGTCAGGTCAGTAAACAGCAGGTAGTGAAGGATTTTGTCTTTCAGGCTGTTTATGGGATATGCAATGTCCATTGTAAAATAAACGACCACCATGAAAGAGCCCAGAGATCCCTACCATCACTTTTTAGTGCAAATCAGTTTCCAAACTCTGTTTATTTCATAATATGTAGCAATGGTTATAGGACAAGTTATTTTTCTCTCCCTTTAAAGCAAATATTCATATTTTAAAATAAAGCATATTGGATGCTGTAACCAATCTCTTGAAAGAACATTTTCTTTCACAGTAGGAGTTGCTTATTCTTGTATTAAGGCTGCATTTGCTCTAAGGATCCAGTCAGTGAATGCTGTCAGTATGACATGATTTTTGTTGTTGTTGTTTGCCTTTTTTTTTTTTTTTTGCAGGTGTGGCCAGAAACCTCTTAAAGCTTATTCCCAGGCTGCTTTGTTCTTTTGCTCTTGTTGGGACTCAGAGCAAAGGTTGCATCCACCCCAGGTTAGGGGTTCAAATAAGGCTAGCTTCATATAGAAAGTTTTCTCTCCAACAATTTAGGGATGATTTGTGATAACTGACTTTAATGGCCCATCAGTCTTTCACACCACAATGAGAAGGAAAGAGTCTCCCAAAAAGGAAAGGAAAGGAAAGAAAAGGGAAGAGGGGTGTGGGGAAATTAACAAGATAGTGCCAGTCAGGCTCTCTAGCCCACACTCTCACCCCCTGTCATCCCATGTTCTGTAAACAATGACTTTGCATGGTCATGTAACAGCTGAGATCACTTAGAGCACTGCACATGCACATCATGAGTTACTCACTTGGCCACGAGCTACTTTTGTTCTGAAAGTATATATAAACTTCACCTGGAAAGCTCTGACTGCCACTGCACTGGGGCTACACTGGGGCAGCATCATGGTTATGTTATGTGAGGTTATGTTATGGCTATATTATGGCTACATTTTGGTTATGTTATGGCTGTTACATCACCCAGGAGAGAGGCCGTGTTATGGCCGCCATGCCAGTTAGGAGAGAATAAACACACCTGCAGTTCCTACAGCTCCTCACATCTTCTTCCAGTCTCTTAACTTGAGCCTTGCCTACCCTGGTTTCAGTGAATAGTCTGAACATAGAGAACAGCAAGACAACTGGCATCACAAACAGGATCAACAATACAAAGGGCTAGGGAGGGAGGAAGAAAGAAGGAAAAGAAAGAGGATCTAGAAAGCCAACTAGCAGTAAGGGACTAACATACAGAAATGAATTTAGAGTCTGTGATCCATTTCTGTTGCTACTACTTAATTATAAATCTTGGCAAAATGTAACCTTTTGGCCCATACATCTGCATACCTACAAACAAGTCTAAAAATTGTTTGCACTCTCAAGAGGTCCTCAAATGAAATCTGAAACTGGTCCAGGACACAAAGGACAAAGAGAGACAGAAGAAAGTGACAGTTACTCCAGATTAGCAGGTAAATGCTGCTGCTAAGTCACTTCAGTAGTGTCCGACTCTGTGTGACCCCATAGATGGCAGCCCACCAGGCTCTGTCATCCCTGGGATTCTCCAGGCAAGAATACTGGAGTGGGTTGCCATTTCCCACTCCAATCAATGAAAGAGAAAAGTGAAAGTGAAGTCGCTAAGTCTGTCCGACTGTTAGTGACCCCATGGACTGCAGCCCACCAGGCTACTCCGTCCATTGGATTTTCCAGGCAAGAGTACTGGGGTGGGGAGCAAGTAACTTACATTTGAGGCTTGTCTTGGGTAAGTAGATCACCACACCCACCAGCCAGAATTGCATAAGTTGGTACAGAGGCCTTAGCAGGCCTCATTCCCCCAGCGCATATTCAGTCCAAATGGCCTCAGCAACACGACTATCTCCAGGCTGTGCCCTTGAAAATACTCCCACTGTGGGGACTGTGTGTGTAGCACACACTCCAAGGACAGGGGACAGAGGTGGGGGTGCGGGGGGGACCCTGGATACCTGGGGCCTGCTCACAGGTCAACCTGAGCTTATGTCCCCTTACCGACCTCCTGCAACAAAGGAACACACCCATCCTGAACCCACCACCTAGCCCTACAAATTAAGGAAATTGATTACTAAAGAAGTCTTTTGCTCTCCGAGTTTAAAAAGTTTGGTTCTTCATAATCAAAGGCAATTCATAGACTTATTAGTTAACTTATCTGTTTGGCAATCAGTAATTAAGTAGTTTTCATGTGCCAAGAACCCTGCTATGTATTAAATCTATAATTAAAAAATCACAATTTGAAATTGTTTCTGCAAGATCACCAGGCAGATATCACTGCTTATACTGTACTGTCCACTGTGGTCAATCGCAAATATTAATGTTAGGACTCCACTTCCTTATTAAATGGAATTTTGTTATTTTATCATCTGTTGCCATTTATTTCCAAGTTCTTTATTTCTTCTCTTTCACCAACACTAAAATACTCCTGAATTTCAGAACCTGATGATACACTGTAAATACTGGAAGACCTCTGAAGAGTTTAATGAAGAGATACTAAAACCCATGTTGATGATTCTCATAGTAATAAAAATCATTCAAGATGTCTTTATTAGTAATTATATGAATAGGATCAGGTATTTATATGAAGACTACTTTTAACAGTTAACATGAATTTTATCAGGCCAATATTTGACTTCTGTTGAGACAAACTCACATTATATTAAGAGCTGATCTGGCGAGAGTGCCCCTCATGACCACGCATCCTGGGTGGCAGAGCAGAGACTGTTTCATTAGTTCTGAATACATGAGCTAAGTGAACCGAAAAAGATAATGCTGAGATACATCAGAATATAGAAATGAGTCTCCTAGGAGTTGGGCTCAAGTAATAAAGAGACAAAAGGATTATCGGTATTGAATAGGTAGACTCATCACCGTAAACATTTTCCCATACTTTAAAAAGCAGGTATGTTTTATGATTCTCTGTGATCCATTATTTTTTAAGAGGCTATACATGTAAATTGCATTATTGACGTATATTTAGTCTTTAAAGATTCCATGTGATGGCTGGGCCCAAAAGCCCTGGAGACCTGGCTCTCATCTTCCACACCTCTAGCACTGCGTGCTGAACAGCCTTGTCAATGCTGGTGTCCCCAGACCTATGTGCATATGTTCAGATATAGGTAGTCAGAAAGGCTTAGTCTTTTCACTTCAGAGATGCTTTGCTGCACCATGTTAAAAGATGAATTCATTGTACAGCACCTAGCACCAGTACCTTGCATGAGGGTTAATTTAATAATTTCTTGAATATATGAATGAACAAGTGGTTGAATGCAGATTTACAAAGAACTATGTATATATTGCTGAGCTGCTCCAATAGCTCAGTTAGTAGAGCATGGGACTCTTAATCCCAGGGTCATGATTCGAGTTTGGGTTTCCCAGGTGGCACTAGTGGTAAAGAACCCACCTGCCATTGCAGGAGATGTAAGAGACACGGGCTCGATAACTGGGTTAGGAAGATCCCCTGGAGAGGGGCATGGAAACCTCCTACAGTATTCTTGTCAGGAGAATCCCATGGACAGAGGAGCCTGGTGGGCTACAATAGATAGGGTCACAAAGAGTTGGAACTCGACTGAAGTGACTTAGCACATAAACATTACAGTGATTTTCATAATGCCTAAGTGCCTCTGGACTACTCTTACATATTTGTAAGAAAGGAAAAAAAAAAAAAAAGTAAGTAAAAACAAATTTAGTTCTAAATTTAAAGTTTTTCCACTTTTATTTTATAAGCCAGCATTCACATATCTAGATTTGTTTTAAGCTCATTCTGTCTTGGCAGTCACAGCTGGGATTACCTTCCAAGTGAGTGTGCTTTGGGAAAAAAGTGGAACTGCATTTATTTACTGATGTTTCCCATGCTCCTTGAACTGTGTCTGGCCAATCCTAAATGCTTCACATTTGTTGAATGAATAAATGAAGAACACATAAATAGTGGGAAGTAGTTTCATTTTGAAGGTAGCTAAATGAAGAAGTGACATTTTTAAAGACTTTCAGTGACTTTTTAAATGATTTTTCTAGAAAATCTCTTTCAAATATCTTGATTTTCATTTACTCCTTCAGTTTGCATTACAAAAACTCCACATTACTTCTATGTGTCCTTCCAAATGCAGCTGAGCAAAAGCTGCCCCTGGCGACTTATCAGCTGAGGAATGGACTGCAGAGACAGGCCATTGGAGAACTGGCTGATTTCTTTTCTTTGTCAGAAGCAAATGTCTCTTTTAGCAACAGAGACAGATGTTATTCTCAATCACCCTTGTCGTCCAAGGGGCTCCTGTGTCATGTTAATGAATGATGTTGAATTTATCTCTTTTGCCCATTCTTAGCTATTTTTATTTTCTTTTAATTTAACATACTGATTGAAGGTGAAAGAGGAGAGTGAAAAAGCTGGCTTAAAACTCAGCATTCATAAAATGAAGATCACGGCATCCAGTCCCATCACTGCATGGAAAATAGATGGGGAAACAATGAAAACAGTGACAGACTTTATTTTCTTGGGCTCCAAAATCACTGCAGATGGTCAGTGCAGCCACGAAGTTAAAAGACACTTGCTCCTCAGAAGAAGAGCTATGACAAAACTACACAGCACGTTGAAAAGTAGAGACGATACTTTGTCAAAGATTCACACCTAGTCAAAACTATGATTTTTCCAGTAGCCATGTATGGATGTGTGAGTTTGACCATAAAGATGACTGAACACTGAAGAATTGATGCTTTTGAACTGTGGTGTTGGAGAAGACTCTTGAGAGTCCCTTGGATTGAAAGGATACCAAACCAGTCGATTCTAAAGGAAATCAATCCTGAATATTCATTGGAAGGACTGATGGTGATTCTGAAGTTCCAACACTTTGGCCAGCTGATGCGAAAAACTCAGGGAGTTGGTGATAGACAGGGAGGTCTGGCATGCTGCAGTCCACGGGGTCAAGAAAAGTGGGACATGACTGAGCGACTGAACTGAACCGAGCATTTAAGAATCTAGTCTTTTCTCTAATCCCATTAGATTTAAAATTTTATCACTAAAAGGAAGAAAAGGTGTAGTTAAATAACAAATTAAATTAACTGAGAATGAACTAAACACTTGCCTGTGTTGGGGTGGGTGGGGAGTGGTCAGTTCAGTTCAGTCACTCAGTCGTGTCCGACTCTTTGCGACCCCATGAATCGCAGCACGCCAGGCCTCCCTGTCCATCACCATCTCCCGGAGTTCACTCAGACTCACGTCCATCGAGTCCGTGATGCCATCTAGCCATCTCATTCTCGGTCGTCCCCTTCTCCTCCTGGCCCCAATCCCTCCCAGCATCAGAGTCTTTTCCAATGAGTCAACTCTTCGCATGAGATGGCCAGAGTACTGGAGTTTCAGCTTGAGCATCAGTCCTTCCAAAGAAATCCCAGGGTTGATCTCCTTCAGACTGGACTGGTTGGATCTCCTTGTAGTCCAAGGGACTCTCAGGAGTCTTCTCCAACACCACAGTTCAAAAGCATCGATTCTTTGGTGCTCAGCTTTCTTCACAGTCCAACTTTCACATCCATACATGACCACAGGAAAAACCATAGCCTTGACTAGGCGGACCTTAATCGGCAAAGTAATGTCTCTGCTTTTGAATATACTATCCAGGTTGGTCATAACTTTTCTTCCAAGGAGTAAGTGTCTTCTAATTTCATGGCTGCAGTCACCATCTGCAGNCCTTCCCAGTTTCCTTGCTGTCTGGCTTGTCATTGGATGTGGCCATTGACAGGCACTGGTCGGGTGCTGGAGGGTGACAGCAGAGGGAGATGAAGTGCCTGGATATTTATTCCTCCCCTCTCTTCCTGTACATCCCTGACTTTGACAGTGACTAAATCCCATTCCTCTGCTTAGGCCAAGACTCAAGTCAAGGGACCCCACCACCTCCCTTTCATAGCGTTCTGTTAACTCCACTTCTTTTTCTGTTGTGCCTGTGGAACTGCAGCCTGTTCTTGTTAGGCCCTGTAGGCTTTATCATTCCATGAGGGATACGTTACCTTGCCTACTCCTCTTTCTTTAAAAAATATTTATTTATTTAAGGCTTCACTGGGTCTTCACTACTGTGTATGGGTTCCCTCCAATTGCAGTGAGCGGGGCCACTCTAGCTGCATTGCTTGGACTTCTCATTGCAATGGTGTCTCTTGTTGTGGAACACAGGCTCTAGGGCACATGGGCTTCAGTAGTTGTGTTAATTGTTCAGTTTAGTTCAGTAATTAATTTCCCTGTGGCATGTGGGATCTTGCTCGACCCAAAATTGAACCTGTGTCTTCCACATTGACACGTGAATTCTTAATCTCTGGACCACCAGGGAAGTCTCCCCTCTCCTCTTAAACAGTACCCCTATTAAATGATGTTCTTTTGCCATTTGGGGTGTATCACCTTTAAAAAAAATTTTTTTTACTACAGTCCTATCTCATCCTGTCCTCTTTCACCCAAACGGAGCCTCTTGCTGTTCCCCAAATATACATCTGCTCCTTTTCTCTGCTTTTGTGATTTTCAGTTTTCTTCACCTAGCCCCAAGGACTTGAGGGTCCTGTTTAGTAGTTAGCTGGTTCAGTATCAGATGTTTCAATCGTTTCTGCACATTTTGGCTAAACAAATGTCTCTTCTTTGCTTAAATATACCTGGTAGCAGGAATTCGCTGCCTTTTAAGGTATCAGTATTCATTCATTCAGTTCATTCAGAGAAGAGTTCTCTTTTTGCTGTCTATTATGTGCCAAGTTCTGTATATGGTCTCGTCTCTTAAGAGGCTTATGAGAGGAGATAAATGTGTGAATAAGCAATTTTGGTATAACCTGATATATGTTACTTTAGAAATATTCAGAGTGCTGTAAGAGCATGGACAAGTGATCACTCACTTCTGGCTTGTGCAGTCAGGATAATGTTCCCCCATGGGGCAACACGTGAATTGAGACTTGAAGGATGAAAAGAAGCTCTTCAAGCAAACAAAGGTGGGTGAACCATGCCAGAAGTAAGGACTGAGATGTGCAAATGCACAGCACTTAAGAGTTCTCTGTGTTTGGGCTGTGACAAGTAGGTATGGCTGCTGAATCTGAAAGCATGGCCAGAGAGGAGTTTTTTTCTTGAATGCATTTACAATCTATCAGCATTGTGCTGTACACCCATGCTTCTTCCACCTCAAGACATCTGTATAGTCCCTCTGTTTTCTTTAAAAAAGCTATCCTCTAAGATTTCTTAGCACTGCAGCAATACCTCCCCTACTTTAGAGTTGATGAAGTGGAGGCTTACAGACAGTAGATGACCATGGACATGTGGCTAGTGGTGGAGACAGGATGATAATTCAGGCAGTCTGATTCCAGAGCCTGAGCCAGAAGCCTCTGTGCAGTCTGCTGTATTCCTTTGCACATGGACTAAGGCTCCTGTGACAGTGTGGTGGTTATTTTTCAAGTCACTCTATCTTGTCAATGTTCATTTTATGGAAGAATATCCAGAGCACAAAATGTCATAGCAAGAAGGGAATTGCTTGACCAGTGCAGTTTAGAGCAGGACTGGTGTTTCCACTCACCTTGAGACCATTCTCTCAACGAGAGGCAGACCACGTTGCCTTTCTTCAGTTCAGTTCAGTCACTCAGTCCTGTCCGACTCTTTGCGACCCCATGAATTGCAGCACGCCAGGCTTCCCTGTCCATCACCAACTCCCGGAGTTCACTCAGATTCACGTTCATTGAGTCAGTGATGCCATCCAGCCATCTCATCCTCTGTCATCCCTTTCTCCTCCTGCCCTCAATCCCTCCCAGCGTCAAAGTCTTTTCCAATGAGTTAACTCTTCGCATGAGGTGGCCAAAGTACTGGAGTTTCAGCTTTAGTATCATTCCTTCCAAAGAAATCTCGGACTGGTTGGAT